>CAXKVI010000010.1:1558081-2054823 GCA_964058755.1 Campiglossa producta
TTTTATGACGTTTTTAAATTTTCCAAGGGAAAA
Source organism: Campiglossa producta (assembly GCA_964058755.1). Classification (NCBI taxonomy): domain Eukaryota; kingdom Metazoa; phylum Arthropoda; class Insecta; order Diptera; family Tephritidae; genus Campiglossa; species Campiglossa producta. The sequence continues at coordinate 1,558,115 of CAXKVI010000010.1, forward strand.
GTCATTTACTTCCGCAGGCACCCTGTATACTTTAAATTTCAAAAAACAAATATGCCAAATAATTGGTCACTAATTGGTCGGCAGGTCTCACTAATTGGTCAGCCATAGAAAATTTTTTATGACGTTTTTAAATTTTCCAAGGGAAAAGTCATTTACTTCCGCAGGCACCCTGTATACTTTACATTTCAAAAAACAAATATGCCAAATAATTGGTCACTAATTGGTCATAATTGGTCAGCAGGTCTCACTAATTGGTCAGCCATAGAAAATTTTTAATTAATTTTTTTAAGTTTTTTGAGTGTTATCGATTAAGATGTTGGCACCCCATTGGTCGAAATTTGGAAAAGCTTGTATGCCAAATACATAATTGGCCACTGTCAGTCGTAATTGGTCAGCAGGTCTCACTAATTGGTCAGCCATAGGACATTTTTTATTAATTTTTAAAATTTTACAAGGCAATAGTAATTTACCTTGATCATCCACCAATTACTGACGTTGACATGTTATCGATTCTTTCCCAAGAAGATGTGCGGTCTCTACAATTACGTGAACACTGTGCACACAGATACAATCACTTCAACATCACTCATTAGGAATCAATTTCAACATGCGACTGTAGGCATTCCGATTATCAAGGCGGGTGACTTAAGTTCGATGCTGGTTAGGGTAAGTGTGTTTTTTTTTTTGATAATTTATAAGTCATAAGTATTTATTAAAAAAATGCATTCCTCTCTTCTTATTATTTTTTTTTTTTATTTTGAAACATTATTTACAATTATCTCTTGACAGGTATAAAAATAAAATATTTGCGTATATTAATCTCACTCCCGAAATTTTGAACGTGTTTTAAAAAGCAACTATTTTAGCAAATTGCAAACAAAAAGTGCAAAGGTGTGGAGCCGCTAAAGGGTCAAATACATAAAGCTTTGTTAACCTCGCCGGACATTTGCTACCTCAAAACTTTGCGTCCAACTTCAGAGGTATGCTACAACGAACGCTTTGACGCTTTTCTTTTATACATTTGTTTTCGTTATTTCTTTCCTTGTATTCAGAGTGTTTTGGTTAATATATTAATTTAATAGAGAAAACATGAATAAATTTTTATTTCCTCCAACTTTTTATTCTCTAATTAAAGCAAAGTCATCAACATCTGATTGTCAAAGCAAGGAAAGCAAGCAAAATTTGAGAGTTTGCCAAATTTTAACCTTGCTTCAACTTTGAGGTCTTCAATTTGCCATGCTTCGTTTAAAAACGTTAAAAAAGTCAAAGTTCGGGGTAAAGTCAAAATAAAGCTTTGTGTAACTGACCCTTAAGAGTTATTTTTTTAATCGCGGCGGCCAACTCAAAAAATTGTTCTGCAAATACCATGGATCACGCGCCCTTTCCGGGAACCAAGGTTAAACTTATTATTTACCTCTTTGGACACCCCAAATATAATAATTTTGCAAAAAAAAATATTCCAAATAATGAACCTTGAACCTTGACCACTCGCGTTGCAATCGCAATGCTTATCACTTACGCTAATGCACCATGTACTAAAATGCTGTCAAAAAGCTTATTTCAGGTTGAAGCAGTGTTTCGCCTATCTTTAATTAGGTTAGCTGGTGTTAACACGTCCAGGGTGGCCAGATTATTAAAGCAAAAGGCCCGAATATATATAAAAACAAGTAAGGAAAGCTGTCTTCGGCTGTGCCGAAGGCTAAATACCTTTCATGAATAAGCGTAACGATTTTCACTGTTTGATCCCAGTACAGCCTGTGTGAATTTAACTTCCGCTCATACCGAAATTATCGGAAATATCGATTATATGGGGGCGATGTGTTATATTGGTCCAATCTCATTGATTTTTAACATCGACGTTCCACATTCTAAAACAGCAATAGTTACGAAATTTCACGTTCCTACCTATATAATTACAGGAGTTATCTACCAAAATCCGTTTATCGGAACAATCGATTGTATGGGGGCTATGTGAAATATTTATCCCATCTCGATGATTTTCAACATCGATATTTCACATATAAAAATAGTGATACTTCCAAAATTTCACGTTCATACGTGTTTAATTACAGGAGTTATAGGCCAAAATCCGTTTATCGGAATAATCGATTGTATGGGAGCTATGTGAAATATTTATCCCATCTCAATGATTTTCAACATCGATATTTTACATATAAAAATAGCGCTGCTTCCAAAATTTCACGTTTCTACGTGTTTAATTACAGGAGTTATAGCCCAAAATCCGTTTATCGGAATAATCGGTAGTACGGGAGCTATATGTAATATCGGTCCGATCTTGCTGGTTCCGACAAATGATTCCTATATTGGAAAATGGTGGCCGCATACAAAATTTCAGGCAAATATCTCAAAAACTGAGGGACTAGTTTGCGTTCAAACAGACAGACAGACAGACGGACAGACGGACATGGCTAAATCAACTCATCTCGTCATCCTGATCATTTCGGTATACTTATTGATAGGTCTATCTCTTCTTCTTCTCATACTTACAAACATCGGACCAAAGTTATAACACCATTTCATGTTCATGAAAGGTATAAAAAGCACTTCAAGTAACAATATTCCCAATTCCAATTAAACAAATTTTGGCATAGTCAAAGTCAAAATTATGTTCATTGCTCTTGAACTTTTTTTGCAGATATCCTATACCAGATAAATATACTTTTATATAATAAAATACCACGGCAGAAAATTTTAACGAATTTGACCAGTCTCTGTCTGATGTATAGAAATTCGCCCACACTTCAGAATACTTAACTGCCACCTCTAATTGTGAGCGCCAACGTATGTCGAACGCTTTTTGCTGGATTTTTGAGCTTTGAAATTTGAATAAGCGCCAGTGGCGTTGTTTGATATTGGGAGATGTTTTCCTCCAAACGCATTCACTTTTAAAGAAAATATTTCCCAAAATTTTAGCTTTGAAACACAAATTAAGTGTTAGGTTTGTGGAATATATTTTTTGAAGATATATGTGAACCGCTTTATCGTCGAGGCATTGCGATTGCAACGCGAGTGGTCAAGGTTCAAGGTTCATTATTTGGAATATTTTTTTTGCAAAATTATTATATTTGGGGTGTCTAAAGAGGTAAATAATAAGTTTAACCTTGGTTCCCGGATATTTTTTGAGTTGGCCGCCGCGATTAAAAAAATAACTCTTAACGGTCAGTTACATAAAGCTTTATTTTGACTTTACCTCGAACTTTGACTTTGACAGAAAAGTTCAGTATACGTTTTTAAACGAAGCATGGCAAATTGAAGACCTCAAAGTTGAAACAAGGTTAAAATTTGGCAAACTCTCAAATTTTGCTTGCTTTGCTTGCTTTGACAATCAGATGTTGATGACTTTGCTTTAATTAGAGAATAAAAAGTTGGAGGAAATAAAAATTTATTCATGTTTTCTCTATTAAATTAATATATTAACCAAAACACTCTGAATACAAGGAAAGAAATAACGAAAACAAATGTATAAAAGAAAAGCGTCAAAGCGTTCGTTGTAGCATCCCTCTTCAAAAGCTTCATGTATTTGACCCTTTAGCGGCTCCACACCTTTGCACTTTTTGTTTGCAATTTACTAAAATAGTTGCTTTTTAAAACTCGTTCAAAATTTCGGGAGTGGGATTAATATACGCAAATATTTAATTTTTATACCTGTCAAGAGATAATTGTAAATAATGTTTCAAAAAAAAAGAAAAATAATAAGAAGAGAGGAATGCATTTTTTTAATAAATACTTATGACTTATAAATTATCAAAAAAAAAACACACACTTACCCTAACCAGCATCGAACTTAAGTCACCCGCCTTGATAATCGGAATGCCTAACGCCTGGGCTACAGTCGCATGTTGAAATTGATGCCTAATGAGTGATGTTGAAGTGATTGTACCTGCGTGCACAGTGTTCACGTAATTGTAGAGACCGCACATCTTCTTAGGAAAGAATCGATAACATGTCAACGTCAGTAATTGGTGGATGATCAAGGTAAATTACTTTTGCCTTGCAAAATTTTAAAAATTCATAAAAAATGTCCTATGGCTGACCAATTAGTGAGACCTGCTGACCAATTACGACTGACAGTGGCCAATTATGTATTTGGTATACAAGCTTTTCCAAATTTCGACCAATAGGGTGCCAACATCTTAATCGATAACACTCAAAAAACTTAAAAAAATTAATTAAAAATTTTCTATGGCTGACCAATTAGTGAGACCTGCTGACCAATTATGACCAATTAGTGACCAATTATTTGGCATATCTGTTTTTTGAAATTTAAAGTATGCAGGGCGCCTGCGGAAGTAAATGACTTTTCCCTTGGAAAATTTAAAAAAGTCATAAAAAATTTTCTATGGCTGACCAATTAGTGAGACCTACTGACCAATTATGTCCAATTAGTGACCAATTATTTGGCATACTAACTTTTCCAAATTTCGACCAATGGGGTGCCAACATCTTAATCGATAACACTCAAAAAACTTAAAAAAATTAATTAAAAATTGTCTATGGCTGGCCAATTAGTGAGACCTGCTGAGCAATTATGACCAATTAGTGACCAATTATTTGGCATATCTGTTTTTTGAAATTTAAAGTATACAGGGTGCCTGCGGAAGTAAATGACTTTTTCCTTGGAAAATTTAAAAACGTCATACAAAATTTTCTATGGCTGACCAATTAGTGATACCTGCTGACCAATTATGACCAATTAGTGACCAATTATTTGGCATACTAACTTTTCCAAATTTCGACCAATGGGGTGCCAACATCTTAATCGATAACACTCAAAAAACTTAAAAAAATTAATTAAAAATTTTCTATGGCTGACCAATTAGTGAGGCCTGCTGACCAATTATAACCAATTAGTGACCAATTATTTGGCATATTTGTTTTTTGAAATTTAAAGTATACAGGGTGCCTGTGGAAGTAAATGACTTTTCCCTTGGAAAATTTAAAAACGTGATAAAAAATTTTCTATGGCTGACAAATTAGTGAGACCTGCTGACCAATTATGACCAATTAGTGACCAATTATTTGGCATACTAACTTTTCCAAATTTCGACCAATGGGGTGCCAACATCTTAATCGATAACACTCAAAAAACTTAAAAAAATTAATTACAAATTGTCTATGGCTGACCAATTAGTGAGACCTACTGACCAATTATGACCAATTAGTGACCAATTATTTGGCATATTTCTTTTTTGAAATTTAAAGTATACAGGGTGCCTGCGGAAGTAAATGACTTTTCCCTTGGAAAATTTAAAAACGTCATAAAAAATTTTCTATGGTTGACCAATTAGCGAGACCTGCTGACCAATTAGTGACCAATTATTTGGCATACTAACTTTTTCAAATTTCGACCAATGGGGTGCCAACATCTTAATCGATAACAATCAAAAAACTTAAAAAAATTAATTAAAAATTTTCTATGGCTGACCAATTAGTGAGACCTGCTGACCAATTATGACCAATTAGTGACCAATTATTTGGCATACTAACTTTTCCAAATTTCGACCAATGGGGTGCCAACATCTTAATCGATAACACTCAAAAAACTTAAAAAAATTAATTAAAGATTTTCTATGGCTGACCAATTAGTGAGACCTGCTGACCAAGTATGACCAATTAGTGACCAATTATTTGGCATATTTGTTTTTTGAAATTTAAAGTATACAGGGTGCTTGCGGAAGTAAATGACTTTTTCCTTGGAAAATTTAAAAACGTCATAAAAAATTTTCTATGGCTGACCACTTAGTGAGACCTGCTTACCAATTATGACCAATTATTTGGCATACTAACTTTTCCAAATTTCGACCAATGGGGTGCCAACATCTTAATCGATAACACTCAAAAAACTTAAAAAAATTAATTAAAGATTTTCTATGGCTGACCAATTAGTGAGACCTGCTGACCAAGTATGACCAATTAGTGACCAATTATGTCGCATATTTGTTTTTTGAAATTTAAAGTATACAGGGTGCTTGCGGGGGTAAATGACTTTTTCCTTGGAAAATTTAAAAACGTCATAAAAAATTTTCTATGGCTGACCAATTAGTGAGACCTGCTGACCAATTATTTGGCATACTACTTTTCTAAATTTCGACCAATGGGGTGCCAACATCTTGATCGATAACACTCAAAAACAAGTAAGGAAAGCTGTCTTCGGCTGTGCCGAAGGCTAAATACCTTTCATGAATAAGCGTCACGATTTTCACGGTTTGATTCCCAGTACAGCCTGTATGAATTTAACTTTAGCTCATACCGAAATTATCGGAGCTATCGATTATATGGGGACGATGTGTTATATTGGTCCAATCTCATTCATTTTTAGCATCGACATTCCACATTCTAAAATAGCATTATTTACGAAATTTCACGTTCCTACCGATATAATTACAGAAGTTATCTACCAAAATCCGTTTATCGGAACAATCGATTGTATGGGGGCTATGTGAAATATTTATCCCATTTCAATGATTTTCAACATCGATATTTTACATATAAAAATAGCGATGCTTCCAAAATTTCGCGTTCCTATGTGTTTAATTACAGGACTTATAGCCCAAAATCCGCTTATCGGAATAATCGATTGTATGGGAGCTATGTGAAATATTTATGCCATCTCAATGATTTTCAACATCGATATTTCGCATATAAAAATAGCGATACTTCCAAAATTTCACGTTCCTACCTATATAATTACAGGAGTTATCTACCAAAATCCATTTATCGGAACAATCGATTGTATGGGGGCTATGTGAAATATTTATCCAATCTCGATGATTTTCAACATCGATATTTCACATATAAAAATAGCAATACGTCCAAAATTTCACGTTCCTACGTGTTTAATTACAGGAGTTATAGCCCAAAATCCGTTTATCGGAATAATCGATTGTATGGGAGCTATGTGAAATATTTATCCCATCTTTATGAGTTTCAACATCGATATTTCACATATAAAAATAGCAACACTTACAAAATTTCACGTTCCTACGTGTTTAATTACAGGAGTTATAGGCCAAAATCCGCTTATCGGAATAATCGATTGTATGGGAGCTATGTGAAATATTTATGCCATCGCAATGATTTTCAACATCGATATTTCGCATATAAAAATAGCGATACTTCCAAAATTTCACGTTCCTACCTATATAATTACAGGAGTTATCTACCAAAATCCATTTATCGGAACAATCGATTGTATGGGGGCTATGTGAAATATTTATCCAATCTCGATGATTTTCAACATCGATATTTCACATATAAAAAAAAAATAAGTCCAAAATTTCACGTTCCTACGTGTTTAATTACAGGAGCTATAGCCCAAAATCCGTTTATCGGAATAATCGATTATATGGGAGCTATGTGAAATATTTATCCCATCTCTATGAATTTCAACATCGATATTTCACATATAAAAAGAGCAATATATACAAAATTTCACGTTCCTACGTGTTTAATTACAGGAGTTATAGCCCAAAATCCGTTTATCGGAATAATCGGTTGTATGGGAGCTATATGTTATATTGGTCCGATCTTGCTGGTTCCGACAAATGATTCCTATATTGGAAAATGGTGGCCGCATACCAAATTTCAGCCAAATATCTCAAAAACTGAGGGACTAGTTTGCGTTCAAACAGACAGACAGACAGACAGACAGACGGACAGACGGACAGACGGACATGGCTAAATCAACTCATCTCGTCATCCTGATCATTTCGGTATACTTATTGATGGGTCTATCTCTTCTTCTTCTCATATTTACAAACATCGGACCAAAGTTATAATACCATTTCATGTTCATGAAAGGTATAAAAACTTAAAAAAATTAATTAAAAATTGTTTATGGCTGACCAATTAGTGTGGCCTGCTGACCAATTATGACCAATTAGTGACCAATTATTTGGCATATTTGTTTTTTGAAATTTAAAGTATACTGGGTGCCTGCGGAAGTAAATGACTTTTCGCTTGGAAAATTTAAAAACGTCATACAAAATTTTCTATGGCTGACCAAGTAGTGAGACCGGCTGACCAATTATGACCAATTAGTGACCAATTATTTGGCATACTAACTTTTCCAAATTTCGACCAATGGGATGCCAACATCTTAATCGATAACACTCAAAAAACCCTCTTAAAGTTTACTAAATTTTATACGTGTTACTGTGTATGTGTGTGCATAGTACAAAACTCAGCCATTTTCAAATGGCTGTAATTATTTTAATAGTTAAGATATTCGCACATGGCTTACCATTTTGGAAGCTTCAAAGCTTCAACTTTAAGAGTGTGTAAAAATATTTTCAAAAAAGTTTCAAAAATTGAAAAAAAAATTCACTTTGAAAAAAATACCATTTTTCCCCATACAAAATGTATGGGAAAGGGCGAAAAAAAATAGCCACCCCTAAGGGATAAGTTAGAGCGCTAATTTTTTGCAAGGCTTATTTTCTCGCCAATACCTAAAGTTTCAGGTGGTAAGACCGAAAAAATAACCAAATTTTTTTTATTTGAATCACCCTAATATACATACATACATTCGTTGTACATAATAAATATCAAGAGTAATAATTTTAAATGCAATGAGAGAATGAGTGAACTTTATAGTTTAGGGTGCATGAGTTGTACTCGGACATAACAGTTAGTATCCTATATTTATTCCAATATTCCTTTTTTCTATTCATTATTTAATATCTGTTTAAGACATATTTAATAGATTTACTAATATGATCTATAATAATCTGATTAAAAAAAGTGAATAAACTTTGTCATCAATTTTGGCCGTTAGTCTCCTGGGCCAGGTTAAAATGTGAAATTCTCGCAAAATATTGCCGGATGTTGAATAATTCTTTGTGCAAGTTAAATGCCAGTGCTAAGCATTTTAACGCAAAGTGCAACCCTGATCTGCAGTTATCGCTCACTAGTGTTTCTATAAGTGTGGTAAAAATGTATTTTCGTTGTGGACTTCGATAAAATTAACGATGCCTATAATGGTAGTGATAACAAGTGTAAAATTCAAAGTAATTGCATTATTTGATATTTTGAAATGTTAATCGTTTTAAAAATTAGTTATTAAAAAAACATAAAATAAATGTAAAAAAGTTAAAAATGTAATCAAAGTATTTGCTTCGAATGGATCTCGAAACCCTTGCTTACTAGCGCGAAGTCTCAACCGTTAGGCTACTGACAGTACTGAGCAGTGCGCGCCAAATGCCATATTTGTCACGCATCGCTTGTGGCGCACTGCATTACCATTTTTACAGAACACTGCATTACCATTATTACACACACCACGAACCTATCGAAAGGTGATTTTTTTTCATACAGAAACACTTTTCATAACGAAATCGTTACGAGCCATGCGATAAAAAGACATTCGTTAATTTAACGAAAAGATACAGAAACGCACTACAGTTCTAGCGTAACTTTTACGCAGTCTATTTATATGGTTCAACTCAATTCGTCTTTCTCCTGGCTAGCTCCTATTTTCTTTAGTGGCTATATTTCGTTTTAATTTACACATGGTTAAATGTGAATTGTATGGACGTTAGGGTGATTCAATAAAAATGTCGACTAGGTCTTACCCCCTAAAAAGTAAGCTATTAATGAGAAAATAAGCCTTGCAAAAAATTAGCGCTTTAACTTAACCCTTAGGGGTGGCTATAAAATTTAGTAAACTTTAAGAGGCTGTAATTATTTTAATAGTTAAGATATTCGCACACGGCTTACCATTTTGGAAGCTTCAACTTTAAGAGTATGTAAAAATATTTTCAAAAAAGTTTCAAAAATTGAAAGAAAATTCACTTTGAAAAAAATACCTTTTTCCCCCATACAAAATATATGGGAAAGGGCGAAAAAAATAGCCACCTCTAAGGGTTAAGTTAGAGCGCTAATTTTTTGCAAGGCTTATTTTCTCGTCAATACCTAAAGTTTCACGGGGTAAGACCGAAAAAATAACCAAATTTTTTTTATTTGAATCACCCTAATGGACATATTATCTTAAATATTTAAGGTTTAGCTAGGACGTTAACTTTAGATGTAATCTCATATTTATGTGCAATTCGTCATTCTCCTGGCGTCATTCTCCTAGCTTGTGTACTGATGGTCGATATACATATACGATTTTTTTTTGAGTATGTAGTTTTTTTGTTCTTGTTGTTGTTGTTGTAACGAGGTGTAGTCCTGCCCAACGCATATTTTTCCTTAACCTAATTGTCATCAATATCTTCTAACGGGAGTCCAAGGAAACTAGCAGTTTTAATAGGGTTGGACCAAAGAGAGATGGGTGTTAGAAGAGTGGGCTCAAAAGAACATGAAAACAAGTGATTGGTATTGTGAGGGGACGAGCCGCATGCCGCACATACATTCGGCACATCAGGGTTCAGTCTAGATATGTAGGAGTTTAACCTGCTACAATATCCAGAGCGTAATTGAGCCAGAGTGACCCTTGTCTCTCGAGGAAGATGACGCTCGTCTTCAGAAATGCCTGGTGTTGCGGCATGTAAGACATTGTTTAGCGGACAGAGCGCAGAGTAATGGCCAACAGACGTTGTATGGATATGCCCCAAGGCCTGTTTATGCACCTGTAGATCAAACGGCGTTGTTATATAGTGTCGGATCTCATCAAAATGTTTACGTAAATGCGACCTTATGGTCCTAGGAGGCGGAATGAGCAGTTGTCTACTGGGATGCTGTGGTTTACAGCAATTCAGTAGGTACTGCTTGTTTAGCATTTCATTATGCTCCCTAACTGGAAGCATTTCCACCTCATTGTGTATATGAGATATAGGTGACATAAGGACGCACCCCGTAGCGGTTCTGAGCGCGGTGTTTTTACAGGCCTGAAGCTGATTCCAGTGAACGTCTGCAAGCCCCGACGCATAGTTCAGGATCGGCCGACCAATTGCCTTGTACGTTACCAACAACGTTTCTTTGTCTTTACCCCAAGTACTGCCGGCTAGTGACTTGAGGGTTTTGTTGCGGCTCTGTAATTTTGAGACAATTACAGCTGAATGGGCAGCGAAAGTGTGCATGGTGTCGAAAGTCACTCCCAAGATTTGGGTATGTAGTATTGTAGCTCTTTGAATTTTAATATATGAGGTACAAATTTTAAGCCGATTAGAAAGTTCCCTGACTTTTGCGATTTATTTTGCAAAAATGCAGAATACCACAAACTCCCAAACTAAAAAAAACAAAATATAGGGATGATACATATAGTTAAGGAGAGTATAACCGTATTTTTTTTTTAGCGGGGCTGCAGTCAACTTATCTAGTTTTATACTAATCAAATACCAGTCAGCCAGGCGGCCTCAACTAGTTCGAGTTGTGTAATTTTTCCATATTAGCAACTGGTATTTTTAACACGGCAATGTCCTACGAGATGGCAATTGTCCTTCTCTGCATCAGCACCATACCAATTGGCTGCCTAGTCAGCCTCTGCATCAGGAATATACCAGTTGATATACTTGTTATTATACACATCAGTATCATACCATTTAAGGTACCAGTTCGTATATACGTCAGGATCGTACCAATTGAAAGAATAGTTCATATATACATCAGAATCATACCAGTTGGCAGACTAGTTCATATATACATCAGAATCATACCAGTTGAAATACTAGTTCATATATGCATCAGAATCATACCAATTGACAGACTAGTTCATATATGCATCAGAATCATACCAGTTGGCAGACTAGTTCATATATGCATCAGAATCATACCTGTTGACAGACTACTTCTTATATGCATCAAAATCATACCAGTTGACAGACTAGTTCATATATGCATCTGAATCATACCAATTGACAGACTAGTTAAAACAAGCATCGGAATCACACTAGTTGTCATACTAGTTCATATGTATGTATGTATGTTTATTTAAATAGTTTCCTGACACAACAATTCAACAGAATTATTATTACAGTGCCAGTCATAACTAGTAAAATTAGAATTAAATTAAAACTTAAAAATTAAATACATAGACCAAAAATTGATAATAAAAAAAATGTAATGTTAAATTAAATTAAGTAAATAAATAGAATAACAATATTGAAACTTAATCTAAGAAGCATGAGTGGAAAAGGAAAACGAACGTAGGAGAGGATAGTTATACAAATAGGATAGTAGAGTAGAATTTCTGATAGCGAGAAGACTAGTCATAGTAAGATTTGTAAGAGCCTACAAGTCATTGTAAAAACAGATTAAACATTCTTTAAAATGCTGTGCATTGGGGATAAACCTTAATCTAGCTGGCAGAGAGTTCCAAAGACGAATCGAAATAGTGAAGAATTGTCGCTCGGACAGTAGCATCCGATATTTGATGTGAGTGAGAAGCACTGACCTAGACGACTGGAGAAAACGGAGCCGACTATAAAGGTAAAGTGGTTCCTTCGTATATATGATTTTGTGAAGAGTAGCTAGTGTTCTCACTTTTAGTAAATCATCAAAAGAAATGTTTAGCAACTTTTTAGCGTAGTATGAGACGTGGTCAAACCTTTTTAGTCCAAATACATATCTAGCAATGTTGTTATAGACAACATTTAATTTCATCTTGCTTACATAATCACAACTTGAAAAAATCTCACAACTATATAGGAGCGTAGGTATTAAGTACGCTTTCGCTAGGAGTAGTCTTACATGCAATGGGGTAAAGTACTGTGTTAACCATAGTGTACGAAGCATACCATACACTTTTCCTACTGTGCGAAAAATGTGATCTTTCCATGTCAATGTTTTATTAAAAACTATTCCTAGGTTTTTAGCTGTGTCAACGTAATCAATCACTGAATTTTCCAATGTAACTTTGTCTAAACCCTCTGTATCTAGCAACTTTCTACGAATAACAATACATTTCGACTTCTTCGGGTTGAGACATAAACCATTCATAGAGGCCCACAAACCAATTTGTTTCAAATCGTAATTCAAATTAGCAATACACGAACTGACACGATCACAAGGACAACACGGCATAGATGTGAACGTTACAATACTGTAGAACATCTGGCAAGTCGTTAATATAAAGAGCAAATAACAGAGGCCCAAGGATTGAACCTTGTAGCACACCTCGTGAGACGTTTAAAAAGTCTGACCGTATACTACCGATACTTACGGCCTGTGTTCTGTCACCAAGGTAAGACCTGATAAGGGCAGTAGCATGACTTGAAAAATTAAAAACATTTTCAAGCTTCTGGCAGAGCAAGGCATGGTCGACAGAATCAAAAGCCTTCGAGTGGTCAAGAAGTGTTAAAAACGCAGTCCAATTTTCATCAACTCGCTCACGGATGTCCTCTATTACAGATAATAGTGCTGTCGTGCAACTTCTCTTACATCTAAAACCAGACTGACTTTCAGTCAGGAGCTTGTTGTCCTGCACATATGTACTAATCTGCCAGTGTATGATTCGTTCGACAACCTTAGATAGAAACGGTAGAATGGCGATGGGCCTATACACGTTGTTCGACTTTCGGATAGGGATGACTTTCCAGCATGACGGGAAAACACAGGTCGTCAGGGTCGAGTTGATCAGGTATGTTATAAAAGGGAGTATTTTAGGGAGGATAATTTTTAAAAATTTAGCACAAATGCCGTCAAACCCCATAGCATTGAACTTAAGAGAAAGTATGGCTTGCACTACATCACATTCATCAACAAGAATAAAATCAAGAGGACTAACATTAATATTCGTACGGACACGATAGTTTTCAGTACTTATTCTATCTGTAGGAAGTGGCATATTCACAAAGTTTTTATTTATGTCGTTTACGTCGACATCAGGGAGAACAGATGACACTTCCCTGGATTTACCTATCCCAATTTCCTTGATATTTTTCCATGTTTCCTTCGAATTCAACGCGGTACTAAACTTATCTTTGTAATAATTTTCCTTAGCCAACCTAGTGGCTTTGTTGACAGCGAGCCGAGTGGCACTAATACACGGTTTTAGTTTCGTCAGTTTTGTAACGTTTCCAGCGGGAGTAAGCAGAGTTACGTTGGTGGATTAAGTGACTGAGGTTGGCATTGAACCAAGGACAAGTTTTGTGCCTAGCTGATTTGAGTTTTACAGGAACATGGTTATTAAAAAGGCAATTTATATTACTTTGGAGGAACAGTGTCTGTTCATCAACCGATGTCAACATGCGAATTGCACCCCAATCGACTGAATCTACTTCAGCAGCAAGGGAACTGTAGTCTATGTTTCTAAAATCATAAATTAAAAATATAAGATCGTGTTTTGAGAAACAGGAAGCAGAAAATTGGCTATAGTGGAGAAATTTCTGAAGATCATTTACGAAGAATACATCAAGCAAGGACGAACTAGAGTTAGTAAAGTGAGTTGGCAGTGTGGAGTTGGTTGGAAAAAGCCATAGAGATTCCATACTTAACTTTAAGCTGGAATCCACAAGTAGGTTGCAGTTAAAATCTCCGGCGATTGTAATATTATTATAACTTATAAGTAGAAGTTGTAGGAAGTCAATGAAACCGCTGAAGTTTGTTTGGCGATTGGGTCGGTACACACAGCCGATAAGGAACTTATTCTTATCTTCGGAAAACACCTCAACGAACACATATTCGACAGAATCACCAGGATTAGAACTACAACACAGTTTACAAGACAAACCACATTTAACATATATAGCAACACCACCACCGTGACCACTTCTATCTACCCTAAAAAGTTGGTATCCATTTAAATTCACCAGGTCATTAGTATGGTGTGACGCGAACCAGGTTTCGGATATACATATTAAATCAATATCCGAACCTTCGCACAAGTATTTCAATTCGTCGAGTTTTTTGTACAAGCTTTGTGCATTGATGTGAATAATTTTAAGTCCTTTAGCTCGCTTGCATACAATGCGCAACAGCGCACGTAAGTTGTCTTCGGAACTTGGCCATGAGTTATTTAGAACCATCACTGCATTTAACTAATAAAAACTTTGTAGACATTACAGTCGAAATAAGAGTAGAGATAAAAAGAGAGAAGAAATAGGTAGAATAGTAGCAATAACATGGGACATGATTAAAAATATAATTAAGAGCACCCTTGGTGCTCATCGGCAACAGCATTGGTAGGTTCAGCGCCGCCATCACGAAAGGGATTTCCGCTTCCAGGATCACTTTGAAGCATATCTTCGAGATACTGCAAGCTAGGCACTTTTATTGGGCTGTCGTTGGCTTTTCGTTTTATGTGAACGACGCCCCTTATAGTGAAAGCCGAAAAAACTTTTTTCCTCTTCTTAAGGCGAATTGCTGCTTTAAATATATTGTAATTAGATTTTGTGAGCGATGCGTTAACAAAAATTGGTGCTTCAGAATTTATGCCCACATGTACTAATTTTAAACTTTTATCATTATTATTTTTATTTTTATGGCGCCTGAAATTCGCAATGGATTTAAGTAGGTAATTTCGGTCTGCTGGTGAAAAGAACTTAATTATAACAGCCGGATCTAACGCTCTGTCGTGCAGCTTACGTGGCCGAAAGATGCCCTTTAGGACCAGTGGCCGTATGTTCACAGTCGAACAAAGGGAGTTAAAAATGTTTTGCAGGTCCTCTCCTTCCTGAAAGGGAATTCCGGTGACGTTGACCTCGCATGAAGCAATTTGATTCTCCATTTGGTCTTCTTGCTTTAGCAGATTTTGTTTCAGGGTGGCTATATCACCTTCAAGGCGCCCAATATCGCCAAGCGCATTTTCAAGACGGGTGACTCTTTCGCTCAACACGCTCAGATCCTGCAGCAACTCTTGCTTCAACCCCGCAAATTTATCCTCCAATTTCTTGCACACAAAGGCAATTTGTCTCCTCTCAGAGGCCATAATTTGTTTGCACAACAAGTCCGTGTATTTGACAAAACGAGCATCCAAGGTGCGAATTAGACTGGGTGATGAGTCACTGAAACGTGGGGCTCTGGTTGCACTTTCGCCTCCAAACTCGGTTTCATCCTCGCAACGACGCTTACTATTGTTTACAGACATGTTTTCGTTATGAGTAAAAATACCTCAGGTGAGTACTCGAAAATAACGGAGTGGCAGCACGAAAATAGATGGATAGATTTGTAGTAGTGCTAACAGATGGTAGATGGCGCTGCGTTCGGTAAAGTCTATATGTATGTAGGTATGGTGTTGTGGTAAATGCGAAAAAGCAACAAGCAAACAATTGCAGGTGCACCAGTTAGCAGACTTCCTCACAAATAATATTTCAGATTGGCGGAGCACAAGATTTTAGGTGTCAGGTATAAAAGCTACTTTGTTCAATGCAAACTAGTAGAGATCACCACAGAACGTCTCAGCAAACTAATAATATTTTGATTTATATTTAAGCGGACCGCGCAAAAGTTGTTTTCACACACACCAAGGTTGCCAGATGATGCGTCAGAATCATACCAGTTGATATAGTAGTTCATTTATGCATCAGAATCATACCAGTCGACATACCAGTTTCACGTATTGCCGGTTCTGCGAGAACGGTATTTGTACCTGTACAATACCCTTCGTACCGAAACGACCCGGGTTGTTTTTTTTTATAATGACTCGGCCAAGAGCAATACATTTCGAAGTGACCCTGTCTAACGCGTCACGATTCCCTCACCTATTGTCATCCCCGGAACAGCCCCTTGCAGCACGGCTGCTCCTTATTCTCTTGATCCGGGCTGGCATTGAGCCAAATCCTGGCCCAAGAGAATGGTTCTGCTGCGTTTGTCGGAAGAAAATATATACAAGACGATCACACTCAGTACAGTGTGCATCATGCAAAGGTTGGTTGCATAAATCTAGTTGCTCCGGACTAGATCCAAAAACACATCGGCCCACTAGTTTCTATAAAAGTTTTGTGGCGCCCTGCTGTTCACGTCCTAGGACGTCCCGAGGCAAGCGACGCTCATATGTTGCTTTATCGCCCTCTAATAATCAAGTCTCCACGACCTGCAATAATTATATTGCCCAGCAGAATATATGTGTTCCCGGCTGTAGCTTACTTCCTAGTGCATCAACAGCACAAGCACCCACTCATGGCTGCTTTCTTCGTAGCACATCAGTTGATGCTTGTAGCATTACTGAGCTTCAGCCCCCGTGTCTAAACTCTTTACTAACTTCTTCCGGCACTAGCACGAATGAAAGTCAAGTCCATCAACTTCTGGTCCCTCACTCTTCGTGCACTGTATGTCGGCACATGATATATGCGTCTGTGGCATCGGTCAAGTGCAACTCCTGCCTAGGCCTGTGTCACCTACGCATATGTTCTGGGCTCGCAAACAGAAATCTCTGGACTGATGTGTTTGTCGCGCCTTGCTGTCGAGTTGTGCAGCCCCCAACGCCGACGGATGTACACTCATCTAATAGTGAACGAATTCCGCCGGCTTCAGGACTGCAACGGAGATCAATATCGCGACATAACCTACCACCATCTAGGCGAACACATCAGTCTTTAACTCCCAGGGTGGCCATTGCCTCTCCTTCGCAATTTAAATTGTTGCAATTTAACTGCAACGGCTTGACCGACAAGATAGCGGAGATAACCACATTTATGCAGCTACATAAAATCAAAATTGCTGCAATCCAGGAGACAAAACTTGGCCCCCACTCCAATCTCCGAGCGAGTGGAGGCTACCACGTACTCCGGCATGACCGTCCGGACGGCGGAGGTGGTCTCGCGTTCCTTGTTCACCATACGGTGCAGTATAGGGAATTTGATATCAACACTGACCAAAGAGACTTACCATTAGAGTGTCAAGGTATAGTTATACAAGCTGGTGGCGTTGATCTCGAGCTAATCAATATATACATCCCTGTTGTTGTTGTTGTTGTTAACAATGCATTGCCCTGTCTAGAGTGTATGATCATTCCGAAGATCTTCATCAAGCTCTTCTAAGGGGAGTCCAAGGAAACGTGCAGTTTCAACAGGGTTTGTCCAGAGGGACAGAGGGGTTAGAAGAGTAGGTTCAGATGAACAATTGAAGAGATGTAGGGTATCATGGGGGGTCCTACCACATGCAGGGCATGTATTTAAGATTGTATCATTAAGTCTGGATAAGTAGGAGTTTAACCTTACACTATATCCAGACCTAAGCTGTGCCAAGGTCACTCTTGTCCCCTTGGTAAGGTGCGTTCTTCTTCAGCAATATCCGGTGGAGGACTGTTCAGAACGGGATTCACAGGTAGAGATCCGACAATCTACCGACTCGGTGTGGATGTCGGTTAGAGCCCGGTTATGATTCTGCAGATCAAACGGCAAGGTAATATGATGCCGGATCTCATCATACTCCATATGGGCGCAGCATAGTCAAAGACTGGTCGGCCAATGGCCTTATATGTAGTCAGCAACGTTTCTTTGTCTTTTCCCCAAGTACTGCCGGCAAGTGACTTGAGGATCTTGTTGCGACCACGTACCTTTGAGACCATTGCAGACACATGACCAGCAAATGAGAAAGTATTATCCAGTGTCATCCCTAATAACTTTGGGTGGCTGACAGTTTGTAGCTTAGTGCCATCAACGAAAATGTCTAATTCCTTCTCACCTGGTGCGTCCATGTCGTAAAAAGCGTCGCCGTTGATTTTGTCGGAGATATTGTCAGATCTCGCTCAGTGAAAAACCTGGAAAGGTCGCAGAGGTAACCATTGATTCTCGTACAGAGTTCATCAGTATAGGGGCCCTTCCCCGTCGCCATTATTATACAGTCGTCGGCATATGAAACGACGGAGACGCCCTCTGGTGGTGGGGGAATCTTCGATAGATAGAAATTAAACAGTGTCGGGGATAGGACACCACCCTGTGGCACCCCCTGTCTAATACGTCTAGGTTTTGATTTTGCGTTTCTAAAGTTAACCGACGCCTGCCGTCCACTCAAATAATTAGCGGCCCATCTCTTTAAACCATCAGGTATCTGTGTCTCAAACAGATCTTGTATGAGAGTGGCATGGTTGACTGTGTCAAAAGCTTTCGACAGGTCAAGTGCCACTAACACAGTCCTGTGATTTGGTTGGTTTTGATTTAGGCCGCTATTTATTTGAGTTGTAATGGCATTGAGTGCGGTGGTGGTGCTGTGCAGCTTACGGAAGCCATGTTGATGACTAGCCAGGTGCAGATTTGCAGTATAATACGGGAGCAAAATGGACTCTAGCGTCTTCACTACCGGTGACAAAAGTGATATAGGACGATATGAATCGCCTATGTTTGCCGGTTTTCTAGGTTTTAGTAATGGAACCACTCTCGCCTTTTTCCATATTTCAGGAATGACGAAAGTGTTCAGTGAAAGACTGAATAGAGCCGCTAAGTATTTGTGTCCCTCCTGGCCTAGATGTTTCAGCATCTTTATGGCAATGCCGTCGGGCCCGATGGATTTTGAGGGCTTAGCCTGTCTGATGGCTTCCTTGACCTCTGAGGCAGTGATGACATAGGGCGTATTTTGGTTTTTATATTTACGCGCCTGTCGCATGGTTCTACGTTTAGCTCTATCGGGCGGGGAATGTAGTACAAATTGTCTACAGAAGGAGTTCGCACATCCCCTAGGGTCCTTCTTCACCCTATCACCGAAAGTAATATCTACTTTATCCTTGTGTTGCGTTGGATTAGATAGAGCTTTGATCGTAGTCCATAATTTGCCAACACCATCAGAGAGGTTGCATTGCTCTAGGTGTTGTTTCCATTTGGCCAGTTTATGTTTATCGACCAACCTACGAATTTCCGCGTTGAGATCCTTTACACAGGGGTCTGCGGGATTGAGACTTCGCACTTCATCTCTTTCTCTAGCCATGGCCGCTGCCTCCGCGGGGAAGTTTGGTCTTATTTGAGATATTCGACCCGCAGGAATGAAGCGTTTAGAGGCCGAGTCAATGATGTTGCGGAAGTCTCGTTCGCCTTTGCGTACGTCCGTAGGAATGGATAGAGCAGCCAAGGATTCGTCCGTATATGTCTGAAAACTGTCCCAATCCGCCTTGGTAAAGTTAATATATGTACCATGCTCAGGTGTAATAAAGTCCGTCGGTCGTTCGATGGTAATGACTATTGGGAGATGGTCAGACGCCAACGTGAGTATGGGTCGCCAATTGGTGTTGTTCAATAGCCCTGCACTTACGATAGAAATATCTGGCGAACTATAGCAGTTACCCGATACTCTCGTTGGGGCGTCTCCGTTTAATGTACAGAAAGCCGTATCATCTATTTGTTCTGCAAGTACATGCCCCCTATTGTCTGCTGGCAAGTTTGAGTGCCACATGTCGTGGTGCGCATTGAAGTCGCCCAGGATCACGCGGTTATCTCCTCGTAATAGCAAGCTAATGTCGGGGTGATAGCCGGTGGGACAACTTGAGACAGGGGGTATGTAGATATTAATGATTTGCAGATCGACATCTCCTGTACGGATAGTAATACCTTGGCTTTCTAAGATATCATCCGTTCCTTCGATGGCGGTATCAAATAGATGATACTGTACAGAGTTGTGCGTTATGAACGCTAGACTACCTCCCAGACCTCCTGTTACTCTATGACGGTCTTTCCGGTGGATGTTATATCCGCCATAGGTAATGAGGTCCGACCTAGGACTGAGCTTGGTTTCATGGACTGCGGCAAGTTTTATGTCATATTGCGTCATCAAATCAGTTATCTCTGCGATCTTACCAGTTAATCCGTTACAGTTGTGCTGTAAGATTTGGAAGTGCGCCGGTGGGGTCGATGTCGAGTTAACCATAGGCGTGAGAGACGGATGTGTTCGCCCAGGTGTTGGTAGGCTAAGACCAAGGCTGTGCCTCAGCCTAGTTAGCTGTGGACCCGGTGTAACCGGGTTGGCTGGCGTCGTAGGTTGAGGTGTGTTACAGCATGGTGCGATGAACGCATCCGTCCAGAGGTTCCTGTTAGCGAGCCCAGAGCATAAATGTACGTGGCATTGGCCTAAGCAGTTATTGCATTTGACCGATGACGCGAGCGTGTATAATCTTTGCCGACAAACAGTACACGTAGAGACAGGTGCGAGAAGATGTTGATCCTGACTCACGTGAGAAATTAAACGGGAGGGGGGGTATGACATAGAAACAGAGAGAGACTGGTGCTCGGAGTTGCTCATGTCTAAACTGCTGCTGTGGGAGCTGCTGCGCGTGATGTTGACGCCATAAGACACGAGCAACAGTCTGGAGTTTGTGTGGCGGGTATAGCAGAAGTGCTGCTAGTCGTTAAGACATTATTATTATTACTATTAGTATTGCTACTAGAAAGTGGCGGTAGGGGTGCGCTTGAACGGCGCTTACCGCGGGACGCCCGAGGGCGCAAACAACAAGGGGCCACGAAAGTACTAAAGAAAGTACGGGGTCTGTGGATGTTAAGGTTAAGCCCTGAACATCCAGATTTATGGAGCCATTTCTTACACGAGAAGCATTGCACAGAATGCGACCGTTTAATATATATCTTTTTGCAACAGACACTGCATATCCATTCTTTTAGTCCGGGGTTCGGCTCAACGGCCGCCCGTAACAATAGAATATCTCGCAGCCCTGCTGCAAGGGGGGAGGATGATAGTTTCGGAATGGGACAAAACATACTAAACAGGGTTACATTGAAAGTGACAGTCCTTGGCCGAGGTAAAACCCCGGGTGGTTCCACTGCGCAGAGATCCATGGCGATGTCCTGGGTTTTCTGCTCTGAGAAGTGACTGTACATAGGGAACCTATATATACATCCCTCCCGTCACCTGCTGCCCCAGAAGTTATCGTCCTGACCTTAGGGCGTTGCTTTGTGGCGATAACCGTATCATCATGGGCGATTTTAATGCCCATCATGATATGTGGCATTCACACCTTTCTGTGGACGGCAGAGGACAGGAATTAGCCGATCAAATTGATAACTCCTCTTTCTGTACTGTGAACGGAGGCTCCTCAACTAGGATGGCTGTTAACTGCAGTAGCTCCCCGGACCTAACTATTGTTAGCCCGGGGTTAATTAACAGCATCAACTGGCAACCTATGGTGGCCCTGTCATCCGACCACCTGCCTATCATCCTGTCCGTCGATCGTGCCACGGATTTTATCACGTCGGAGAAAAGAACATACGTGAATTTCAAAAAGGCTAATTGGGTCGGCTTTTTGGAATTCACGGAGAGCTCCTTTGGTGATCTTCCCATTCCCACTGATGTACACGTCGGCGAGCGTAACATACGTGAGGTCATTAAAAAGGCTACAACCCGTTTTATACCAGCTGGTAGGATAAAAGATATTAGGCCTAACTTCCCAGCTGAGGCCGCAGCCTTGGCCAACGAACGTGACCTCATACGCAACATCGATCCCTCTGACCCACAGATCGGTGATCTCAACGTGGAAATCAGACGGCTGGTTAACGAACACAAACAAACCAAATGGGAGGAGCACCTCAGGTCTTGTAACCTCTCTACCGGTGTTGGGAAATTATGGTCCACCGTCAAGTCCTTGTCGAATCCTTCGGGTCCACCAAAAAATGTCGACATTACCTTTGGTGACAAGACAATAAATGAACCCAGGAAATGTGCACAGGCTTTTTGTCGACAATATGTCCCACACCCTGCGCAAGACAGGGCTAGACGTGGAATCTTCAGGCGTGCGCATAAACACAAAAACTATGCCCCCGTTCCCAACACCGCTACAGAGGTTCAAGAGGCCATCCGGAAGGCCAAAAACTCCAAAGCCATCGGCCCTGATGGCATAGCCATGGTGCATCTAAAACATATCGGCCTAGCGGGAGTCAAATATTTAACTGCCGTCTTCAATTTGTCTCTGATCACAGCTGTCATACCCGATAAATGGAAGCAGGCAACTGTGATCCCACTACTAAAGCCTGGCAAGCCAGCTAACGTTGGGGAGTCATATCGCCCGATATCACTCCTCTCGCCAGAAGTAAAGACACTTGAAGCGGTCTTACTCCCGCTATATACATCACATCTGATGTTAGCCGAGCACCAACATGGCTTCAGGAAAGGTAGGAGCACAAAATCTGCTCTAAATGTCATAAACACTCAGATAACTGACGGTCTAAATCAAAACAGGCCTAATGACAGGACGGTTCTAGTTGCACTTGATTTGAGTCAAGCTTTTGACACAGTAATGGGTGAGTTACATAAAGCTTTATTTTGGCTTTACCTCAAACTTTGACTTTGACAGAAAAGTTCAGTATACGTATTTAAACGAAGCATGGCTAATTGGAGACCTCAAAGTTGAAGCAAGGTCAAAAATTGGCAAACTCTCAAATTTTGCTTGCTTTGCTTGCTTTGACAATCAGATCTTGATGACTTTGCTTTAATTAAAGAATAAAAAGTTGGAGGAAATAATAATTAATTCATTTTTTCTCTATTAAATTAATAAATTAACCAAAACAGTCTGAATGCAAAGAAAAAATATCGAAAACAAATGTATAAAAGAGAAGCGTCAAGGCGTTCATTGTAACATACCTCTGAAGTTGGACGCAAAGTTTTGAGGTAACAAATGTCAGGCGAGGTTAACAAAGCTTTATGTATTCGACCCTTAAATCATGGGCAACTTGTAGCTGATTTCGAAGACTCGTCACTCCCCCCTGTCTAAAGCGTTGGACCGCCAATTATCTCAGTGGTCGTCGGTCGCCTGTTGTATTCAGAAACAAAAAATCTAAAGCCAGGAAGATAAAACAAGGGGTACCACAGGGTGGTGTCCTCTCCCCGTTATTGTTTAACTTCTATATTTCGAAGCTTCCTCCTCCACCAGAAGAAGTTACGATTGTTTCTTACGCAGACGATTGCACGATATTGGCAACTGGTACTTCCGTTGATGAGCTGTGCTCTAAAATAAATGGTTATCTCCCCTCTCTAGTCGAGTTCTTCACTGCCCGAACCTTGACATTGTCGCCAACAAAGTCTTCGGCGACCTTATTCACGACGTGGACAGCGCAGGTTGGCATGGACTTAGAAATTTATGTAGGTGATCATAAAATACCTACTGTCGCTCAACCAAAAATCTTAGGAGTAACTTTTGACACCATGCACACTTTCGCTGCCCATTCAACTGCAATTGTCTCAAAATTACAGAGCCGCAACAAAATCCTCAAGTCACTAGCCGGCAGTACTTGGGGTAAAGACAAAGAAACGTTGTTGGTAACGTACAAGGCAATTGGTCGGCCGATCCTGAACTATGCGTCGCCGATATGGTCGCCGGGGCTTGCAGACGTTCACTGGAATCAGCTTCAGGCCTGTCAAAACACCGCGCTCAGAACCGCTACGCAGTACCTACTGAATTGCTGTAAACCACAGCATCCCGGTAGACAACTGCTTGAACTCATTCCGCCTCCTAGGACCATAAGGTCGCATCTGCGTAAACATTTTGATGAGATCCGTCACTATATAACAACGCCGTTTGATCTACAGGTGCATAAACAGGCTTTGGGGCATATCCATACAACGTCTGTTGGCCATTACTCTGCGCTCTGTCCGCTAAAAAATGTTTTACATGCCGCAACACCTGGCATTTCTGAAGAGGAGCGTCATCTTCCTCGAGAGACAAGGGTCACTCTGGCTCAATTACGCTCTGGATATTGTAGTAGGTTAAACTCCTACATATCTAGACTGAACCCTGATGTGCCGAATGTATGTCCGGCATGCGGCTCGTCCCCCCCACAATACCAATCACTTATTTTCTTGCTCATTTGAGCCCACTCTTCTAACACCCATCTCTCTTTGATCCAACCCTATTGAAACTGCTAGTTTCCTTGGACTCCCGTTAGGAGATATTGATGACAATTAGGTTAAGGAAAAATACGCGTTGGGCAGGACTACACCTCGTTACAACAACAACATACCAGTTCATTTATGCATCATAATCATATCAGTTGATATACTAGTTCAAATTTGCATCAGAAATATACCATTTCACATAGTTCATATATGCATCAGAATCTTACCAGTTGATATACTAGTTCATATATACATCAAAATCATACCAGTTGACATACTGCTCAGTCTATGCGGCAGGACATACTAATCATTATGCCCATTCAGATCGTACCACTTGTCATACTAGTCCACGAATTTGACATTCATTCCAGTTGGTATACTAGTCGGTCTATGCACCAGTATCATAGTCAGCCTCTACATCAGCAATATACCCAAACACGAAAAAGCATCTGTGAATTACAAGGTAAAAAAGAAGCAGTTACAAGAGAAAAAGCAATTGTCCTCTTCTGCATCAGCACCATACCAATTGGTATACTAGTCAGCCTCTGCATCAGCATTATACCAGTTGATATACTAGTTCATACACAGCGAAAAATGAGCTAAAGGCTCTCAGTTCGATTCTCACATGGAACATGGAACATAGTTCGGAGCTCCGTGGCAATGCAATGTGAACGAAAAAAGTATCCGCTAGGTGGCGCACGGATCAAGAAATACGGTAATTTCATTTAAAAATTGAAAATTTGGGACGCTTATTTGAGTAACTGCATAAATATGAACAATTGCAGACAATACAAACTGTTGTACAAGAAATTCCGCTAGATGTCACACTGGTCGAGATAATTACAAAAAATATTAAAAGACTCCTGCAATTTTGCGATCGATTTTTAGTAACTTCCAGATTAGTTAGAGACTTGAAACTTGACACATTTGTCACAACCCGATGACAATGCAATCTCACATCAAAACAATTCCGGTAGGTGGCGCACGGATCGAGATATTTCGAAAACTAATTTGAAGTTGAGAATTTTGTGATCGACTTTTGACCAACTTCCAGGTAACCTAGGAACTTGAAACTTGATATTAAATTGAGGGAGCAGTGACACTACAAACAGCAAAAATCAAAATTCCGATAGATGGCACGCTGGTCTATATAATAGCAAAACTTAAAAAAAGAAGACTCCTGGACTTTTGCGATCGATTTTCAGTAACTTCTAGATTAGTTAGAGACTTGAAGCTTTACACATTTGTCGCAACCCGATGACAATGCAATCCCTCATCAAAACAATTCCGGTAGGTGGCGCACGGATGGAGAAATTTCGAAAACTAATTTGAAGTTGAGAATTTTGCAATCGATTTTTGACCAACTTCCAGGTAACCTAGGAACTCGAAACTTGGCATTAAACTGAGGCAACAGTGACACTACAAATAGTAAAAATCAAAATTCCGATAGATGACAGGCTGGTCCATATAATTGCAAATCTTTAAAAAAGAAATTAGAAGACTCCTGGACTTTTGCGATCGATTTTCAGTAACTTCCAGATTAGTTACAGACTTGAAACTTTACACATTTGTCACAACTCCATGACAATGCAATCCCTCATCAACACAATTCCGGTAGGTGGCGCACGGATCGAGATATTTCGAAAACTAATTTGAAGTTGAGAATTTTGCGATCGACTTTTGACCAACTTCCAGGTAACCTAGGAACTTGAAACTTGATATTAAATTGAGGGAGCAGTAACACTACAAACAGCAAAAATCAAAATTCCGATAGATGACACGCTGGTCTATATAATAGCAAAACTTAAAAAAAAAGAAGACTCCTGGACTTTTGCGATCGATTTTCAATAACTTCCAGATTAGGTAGAGACTTGAAACTTTACACATTTGTCACAACCCGATGACAATGCAATCCCTCATCAAACCAATTCCGGTAGGTGGCGCACGGATCGAGATATTTCGAAAACTAATTTGAAGTTGGCAATTTCGCGATCGACTTTTGACCAACTACCAGGTAACCTAGGATCAAGATATTTCCAAAACTATTTTGACTAACTTTCTGGCAATCTAGGAACTTGAAACTTAGCATTTAGTTAAAGGAACCGTGACAGTGCCATATTTAAAAATCTTATTTCCGATAGGAATCACCAAAACTAAAAATAAAATAATAAAAAGATGATAAAAAAATTTTAAAGACAACCTTTATATGAAAGCGGTCAAAAAGCCTCAGCAAATTTGTCGTTAAACAAAGACATGGTTTCGGTGTTTTTGGTTTTGAAATTTTAGTCATACCAATTGTAATCAATTTTTGAGATTTCAAAATATAAAGGTGGAGTGCACGTTGCCAAACTAAGGCAAACAATTTCTGAGAGCCTAAATAGAAGTTCGGTTATCGACAAAGCATTTAAAGCCTATTAGTCTAACGAGATTTTTAGCCGAGCTTCTCTTTCCAACTTGTGGTGTGTTGCTTTTTGAGTGTTTCCTACAAGTTGGCGGGACCTACAGTTTTTTGCCGACTCCGAACGGCACTTGCAAAGCAAATGAATTTCTCATGGCAGAAATACACCCGGAGAGTTTGCCAAACTACTGCCGAGGGGCGACCCCGTTTTTAGGAAAATTATTTTTCTAAATAATTTTTGATGTTTCTTTTGCCGGGCATCGAACCGCCACAACCTGGTGTAGAAGGCCGAACACTTAGCCGCTACACCACGGCGGCCGCATTCATATAAAGGTTGTCTTTAAAATTTTTTTATCCTCTTTTTATTTAATTTAATTATTGAATTCAACTTGCAATGTTTATGTAATTGGGGCTTTGGAGTTGTATTTTTAGGTAAGGTAAGTTAAGGTTACTTAAGGTTAAGTTAGTCGTCCACTGCGGAGTTCCGGTCCCACATATGTATATATTAAGGCGGGTCGATTTATTAACCTATATCGCGCCATCGATTTTTCGATAGGTTTGGGGTTAAGGAAAAAAAAGTTCCACTACGCCTACCCAAAAAAATAATTTTCGAGCCTGCAAAATTTGAGTTTTTTGAAAATTTTTTTCGTTTATTTTTTAGGTTTTTTTAATGACCTACTTAAAAAATTTTCATTTGACTTAAAAATTTTCATACATACCCTGTCCGACTCAAAATTGTCCGCTAAAAACTTTGGCGATAACAGTTTTTTGAAAAAAAAAAAATATTTTTGGGGTTTTGAGGAGTGTTTTGTAATTTTTGTATTTAGCGACCTTTTGTTTTGAACGAATTTTTGGTTTTGCCGGCTTTAGGTCAGTTTTGAATAAAACTCATAAATTTTCTCTTTTCACCAATATATTTCGGTTACACAACGGTAACCGTCTTCGGGGTAGACTGTTGACAAACATAAAACAAAAGTTAAGATTAAAATTGTTACAAAAAATAAAATCTAATAAAATTGTTTAAAATTAAAAAATCAACATAAAAATCTAACATTTCATTATCACATACATTTTATTTACACGTCCGTACCGTGTGACGTGGAGTTGTGTACTGTCTGTTTGTAGTTCAGTAAATTTTTGTATAGGTGCGCAGATTTATTACAATCTGCTTTGTAGTTAATTCGTCTGTTAGTTGGTGTGTTTATAATATATAGCATTTCCAGCGTGAAGCGCTTGCTGTATTGTTGTTCTTGGTGGAGAATTTTCGTATTATTGAAATCTGGCTCGTGCCAGCTGTTTGCACAGTGGGCCATGAGTGCTGTTTTGTGGTTGTTACCTTGGTGGCATTGTTTAAAATCGGATTTATGTTGTGAAATTCTAGTTTTAAGCTTCGACTTTGTTGTTCCTACGTATACACTTTTACATGTTTCGTTGCTGTTACCGTGGCATGGTATTTTATATACCACATTGCTTTTTTCCGTTAGAGGCACTGCTGATTTTGTTTTGTTGAAAAAGTTGTTTAAAGTATTCGTCGGTTTGTGTGCTATTTTTATCATTTCTTTGTCATAGCAATCCAAATTAGTTAGCCGCTCTGAGAGTTGAGGTATATATGATACCGCTTATAGATCCTGGGATTTTTCGGTATATTTTCGCTGTCATTATTTTTATTTTTATATCTCCGTAGCAAAGTTTTAATAATTTTAACTGGAAAGTCGTTGTTTCGTAGCAATTTCATTATTTCTTTTTCTATATCCTTATGGTACATTTCGTCTGAAGTCTGCATCATCCTGCGTATACAGCCCTTTGCTGTATTTATAATCATCGACTTTGGGTGCTTGGAATTAAAGTTTACGATTCGTCCTGATGCAGTCGGTTTCTTATACCATTTTAATTTTAGATGGTTGCCATATCTGTTAACTACGGAGTCCAAATATACTAATTTTCCATCTTGTTCTTCTTCGATTGTAAATTTTATGTGTCTATCAAAAGAGTTAAGAGCCTCGAGTGTGTTTTGTATATCATTTTTGTTCACTATCGCGAATAAGTCATCGACATACTTTGTAAGTAGTCGTGGTTTCCGACTTAATTTTCCTAATGTGGTTTCTAGTAGTTTTTCCATAACGATGTCGGCTATCACTGGGGAGGATGGTGATCCCATTGGTAAACCTCTTAATTGCGTGTATATTGTATTTTTGTATTTGAAATATCGACTATCTTTAATGAAAAAGTTATTATTTCCATAAACATTTTCTTTGGTATTTTTGTATATTGTTGTATAATTGTCCATTTTTCTAATATAACGTCTAGTGCTAACTGTATCGGAATGCTTGGGAAGAGTGAAACTACATCGAAGGAGATCAGTTTCTCGTCATTGTTAATATAAGTGTTATTTATTCTATCCTTGAAATCTAGTGTGTTTTTGACATTATATGTGGAGTTTGCTGTTATATTTTTTAGAATGTCTATAATATATTTGCACAGCCCGTACGATGGTGATCCAATTACTGAACATATTGGTCTGAGTGGGGTTCCATCCTTGTGAACTTTAGGCAAACCATATATTCTTGGGGGTATTGCCGTAGTTGTGGTAAGTTTATTTCTTTCCGCTTTTGAAATAAGACCAATTTTAAATAGATTATCTACCAGACTATTGTTTTTGTTTTGTAAGCGCGATGTAGGATCTTGTCTCTGTATTCTATAAGTGGTCAAGTCATCTAAAATCTGCGTCATTTTATCATTATATTCGTCAATTTCCATAGCAACCGTTTTATTTCCTTTGTCCGATGTAAGAATTTTAATATTTTTATTTTTGCTGAGAAAATTCCGCGTCTGTACCACTGTGTCTGTTATTGCACTGTCTATTGAACTGGGTTTATGTGTTGTTGTGTAGTTCTTCACTAGCAAAGCGAACTTCGTACGGGCCTCTTCTTGTTGATCTTCGTTTTTTATTGTTTGTATTAAATCCTCTCCGTCAGCTATGTATTTGAAAAGCGGGAAATTCTTTTTATCGGTGAAAAAAATAACTTTTCCGCCATTTTTTTTTAAGGGTTTCTTCAAAAACGTGCAAAAGTATTGCCGATGAAAACGAATTTGTCTCGTAGTTCCTATCCCACTTAAAATTATGCGATAAAAACGTTGGCATTAACAGTTAAAAAAAAAAATAATTTTTTTTTGTTTTTGACACTTGTTTTGGTCGAAATCGATTTTTTTCATTTTCAAGGCTTCAAATCATTTTTTATGTATATGTTTCCGTTAGACCCACCAATAAATATACCAAAATGGGCAGAGGACGAGCTGAGTTGATTTAGCCATGTCCGTCTGTCCGTCCGTCTGTCTGTCTGTCCGTCTGTCTGTTTGAACGCAAACTAGTTCCTCATTTTTTTAGATATCTCGATGAAATTTGGCATACAGATGTATACTGGCATTATAGGAGATATATATCGGATCCGGTAGGATCGGACCACTATAGCATATATCTCCCATATAACCGATCGTTCAGATAAAAGGTTTATTGCCATTTCTCCCTCATTTTTAGAGATTAAAGCATGAAACTTGGTAAAGTACGTGCTTATTGACCATTAAAAATGTGTTCAAAAAATTATCAAATTGGAAATTTAAACATAAAACTTTTGAACTAGTTTGAACTATTTATTGAAATTATGAAAATAACAGTTTGCAGTTGCAGTTTACAAAAAAGTGTGAAAAATATGGGAATTCATTTTAAAGTTCAGAGATTTCCTTGCAAATCCTGCTTGGATTCCATTCGGCTCACTTTACTTCGGCTTTCTACTGTAGTCGCCATAATCCCTTCGCGATTTTTATGAATGGCACGTTTAGATACGTTGGATACTAGCTGAACGTACCGCTCGGTGCCTTGAATATGGCATGGAATATTCGGATCCGGAAGCGGTGGATCTTCTTCGTCTTAAAAATAAGCTCTCAAATGTTCATACGGTATGCCTCTTGTGAATGGCGGTTCCGACAGCTCATTATCGTCGTTCAAATCAATCATATGAACGTACTCAGTGCAATCAAAATTAATTTTTGGTTTTACGGGGGCACGGAGAGAAGGATCAAATAAATTATCCCGAATATATAAAATTTTTTTCAGTGCATAATTCCGAATATGTTTTCGGTCGTCGAAGAGCATGCTGAGTAAAACATTTTCACAATGTGCAAAATAGGAATTATTATCAATTGTGTTGTTGATCACTTTACGTAAATTGTTGTGCAAATATTGCGTCCATCGTATGAATTTTCCAAGCAAAGCACTACCGTATACAACCGACTTATAATATTTGACATTAAAATACATGGGAACGTACACGCACATTATGTATGTTGCCAAGACTTTCAAAATCTTGGATGGAGTGTTGGTTGTAGAGTAAAGACTAAGGATTATACAGGCTTTTGTGAGCCATCTAGCATGATTTATAGGGCCCGGTGTAATCATAGCCAGTGAAGTTGGAACGTAGCCATTCGAAATAGCATTAGCAATTTTGTATAGATACTTCGCATTCGTTGATAGTTTCTTCTCTTCATCTTCACCCAAGCGTGGTGGCATGTTTTCAAGTGGAATCGCTTCAAAATTCGTAACAACCTGGAAAATATATTGTTGTTGGGAATTTATTACTCTGTCGCTTATAGGGAAAAGTTAAAAAAAAGAGTGATAAGTACCTGTTGGCAATTGTGAAGATCTTTTTCAAGTGATCCAGTTGAGGTTCTTGGCCCAGTCGATCGCGATTTTTCCAGTGTTTCATACAAATGACGAACCGGCAATTCGTTGAAATGTAGTAAACAAATCCACCAGTGTAATGCTCTGTTCAGTTGCATTTCAAATCGTCGCAATATACCTCTGCCCTCCCAGTGTTTGTAACTTCGCCGTCAGAGCAAATGCCAATTAAATTATCCAGAGAAATCTGCTTTTCTTCAAAAAAATCCTTCAAAGCTCCATGTTTCGCTTCAGCAGAATCATTTTTGCCTGCCAAGTTGACATAACCAAGCAATTGGTTGTTCGGCTCTTGTACGACGACTAAATGTGATTCTTTCTTCATTTCCGAATAGTAAGTTTCACCAACTTTTATTTGAGTCAATGCGTCGTCTTTTCGAATTCGAATTTAATTATTGAATTCAACTTGCAATGTTTATGTAATTGGGGCTTTGGAGTTGTATTTTTAGGTAAGGTAAGTTAAGGTTACTTAAGGTTAAGTTAGTCGTCCACTGCGGAGTTCCGGTCCCACATATGTATATATTAAGGCGGGTCGATTTATTAACCTATATCGCGCCATCGATTTTTCGATAGGTTTGGGGTTAAGGAAAAAAAAGTTCCACTACGCCTACCCAAAAAAATAATTTTCGAGCCTGCAAAATTTGAGTTTTTTGAAAATTTTTTTCGTTTATTTTTTAGGTTTTTTTAATGACCTACTTAAAAAATTTTCATTTGACTTAAAAATTTTCATACATACCCTGTCCGACTCAAAATTGTCCGCTAAAAACTTTGGCGATAACAGTTTTTTGAAAAAAAAAAATATTTTTGGGGTTTTGAGGAGTGTTTTGTAATTTTTGTATTTAGCGACCTTTTGTTTTGAACGAATTTTTGGTTTTGCCGGCTTTAGGTCAGTTTTGAATAAAACTCATAAATTTTCTCTTTTCACCAATATATTTCGGTTACACAACGGTAACCGTCTTCGGGGTAGACTGTTGACAAACATAAAACAAAAGTTAAGATTAAAATTGTTACAAAAAATAAAATCTAATAAAATTGTTTAAAATTAAAAAATCAACATAAAAATCTAACATTTCATTATCACATACATTTTATTTACACGTCCGTACCGTGTGACGTGGAGTTGTGTACTGTCTGTTTGTAGTTCAGTAAATTTTTGTATAGGTGCGCAGATTTATTACAATCTGCTTTGTAGTTAATTCGTCTGTTAGTTGGTGTGTTTATAATATATAGCATTTCCAGCGTGAAGCGCTTGCTGTATTGTTGTTCTTGGTGGAGAATTTTCGTATTATTGAAATCTGGCTCGTGCCAGCTGTTTGCACAGTGGGCCATGAGTGCTGTTTTGTGGTTGTTACCTTGGTGGCATTGTTTAAAATCGGATTTATGTTGTGAAATTCTAGTTTTAAGCTTCGACTTTGTTGTTCCTACGTATACACTTTTACATGTTTCGTTGCTGTTACCGTGGCATGGTATTTTATATACCACATTGCTTTTTTCCGTTAGAGGCACTGCTGATTTTGTTTTGTTGAAAAAGTTGTTTAAAGTATTCGTCGGTTTGTGTGCTATTTTTATCATTTCTTTGTCATAGCAATCCAAATTAGTTAGCCGCTCTGAGAGTTGAGGTATATATGATACCGCTTATAGATCCTGGGATTTTTCGGTATATTTTCGCTGTCATTATTTTTATTTTTATATCTCCGTAGCAAAGTTTTAATAATTTTAACTGGAAAGTCGTTGTTTCGTAGCAATTTCATTATTTCTTTTTCTATATCCTTATGGTACATTTCGTCTGAAGTCTGCATCATCCTGCGTATACAGCCCTTTGCTGTATTTATAATCATCGACTTTGGGTGCTTGGAATTAAAGTTTACGATTCGTCCTGATGCAGTCGGTTTCTTATACCATTTTAATTTTAGATGGTTGCCATATCTGTTAACTACGGAGTCCAAATATACTAATTTTCCATCTTGTTCTTCTTCGATTGTAAATTTTATGTGTCTATCAAAAGAGTTAAGAGCCTCGAGTGTGTTTTGTATATCATTTTTGTTCACTATCGCGAATAAGTCATCGACATACTTTGTAAGTAGTCGTGGTTTCCGACTTAATTTTCCTAATGTGGTTTCTAGTAGTTTTTCCATAACGATGTCGGCTATCACTGGGGAGGATGGTGATCCCATTGGTAAACCTCTTAATTGCGTGTATATTGTATTTTTGTATTTGAAATATCGACTATCTTTAATGAAAAAGTTATTATTTCCATAAACATTTTCTTTGGTATTTTTGTATATTGTTGTATAATTGTCCATTTTTCTAATATAACGTCTAGTGCTAACTGTATCGGAATGCTTGGGAAGAGTGAAACTACATCGAAGGAGATCAGTTTCTCGTCATTGTTAATATAAGTGTTATTTATTCTATCCTTGAAATCTAGTGTGTTTTTGACATTATATGTGGAGTTTGCTGTTATATTTTTTAGAATGTCTATAATATATTTGCACAGCCCGTACGATGGTGATCCAATTACTGAACATATTGGTCTGAGTGGGGTTCCATCCTTGTGAACTTTAGGCAAACCATATATTCTTGGGGGTATTGCCGTAGTTGTGGTAAGTTTATTTCTTTCCGCTTTTGAAATAAGACCAATTTTAAATAGATTATCTACCAGACTATTGTTTTTGTTTTGTAAGCGCGATGTAGGATCTTGTCTCTGTATTCTATAAGTGGTCAAGTCATCTAAAATCTGCGTCATTTTATCATTATATTCGTCAATTTCCATAGCAACCGTTTTATTTCCTTTGTCCGATGTAAGAATTTTAATATTTTTATTTTTGCTGAGAAAATTCCGCGTCTGTACCACTGTGTCTGTTATTGCACTGTCTATTGAACTGGGTTTATGTGTTGTTGTGTAGTTCTTCACTAGCAAAGCGAACTTCGTACGGGCCTCTTCTTGTTGATCTTCGTTTTTTATTGTTTGTATTAAATCCTCTCCGTCAGCTATGTATTTGAAAAGCGGGAAATTCTTTTTATCGGTGAAAAAAATAACTTTTCCGCCATTTTTTTTTAAGGGTTTCTTCAAAAACGTGCAAAAGTATTGCCGATGAAAACGAATTTGTCTCGTAGTTCCTATCCCACTTAAAATTATGCGATAAAAACGTTGGCATTAACAGTTAAAAAAAAAAATAATTTTTTTTTGTTTTTGACACTTGTTTTGGTCGAAATCGATTTTTTTCATTTTCAAGGCTTCAAATCATTTTTTATGTATATGTTTCCGTTAGACCCACCAATAAATATACCAAAATGGGCAGAGGACGAGCTGAGTTGATTTAGCCATGTCCGTCTGTCCGTCCGTCTGTCTGTCTGTCCGTCTGTCTGTTTGAACGCAAACTAGTTCCTCATTTTTTTAGATATCTCGATGAAATTTGGCATACAGATGTATACTGGCATTATAGGAGATATATATCGGATCCGGTAGGATCGGACCACTATAGCATATATCTCCCATATAACCGATCGTTCAGATAAAAGGTTTATTGCCATTTCTCCCTCATTTTTAGAGATTAAAGCATGAAACTTGGTAAAGTACGTGCTTATTGACCATTAAAAATGTGTTCAAAAAATTATCAAATTGGAAATTTAAACATAAAACTTTTGAACTAGTTTGAACTATTTATTGAAATTATGAAAATAACAGTTTGCAGTTGCAGTTTACAAAAAAGTGTGAAAAATATGGGAATTCATTTTAAAGTTCAGAGATTTCCTTGCAAATCCTGCTTGGATTCCATTCGGCTCACTTTACTTCGGCTTTCTACTGTAGTCGCCATAATCCCTTCGCGATTTTTATGAATGGCACGTTTAGATACGTTGGATACTAGCTGAACGTACCGCTCGGTGCCTTGAATATGGCATGGAATATTCGGATCCGGAAGCGGTGGATCTTCTTCGTCTTAAAAATAAGCTCTCAAATGTTCATACGGTATGCCTCTTGTGAATGGCGGTTCCGACAGCTCATTATCGTCGTTCAAATCAATCATATGAACGTAC
This sequence comes from Campiglossa producta, assembly GCA_964058755.1. Classification (NCBI taxonomy): domain Eukaryota; kingdom Metazoa; phylum Arthropoda; class Insecta; order Diptera; family Tephritidae; genus Campiglossa; species Campiglossa producta. Next base: position 1,593,940 of record CAXKVI010000010.1, read on the forward strand.
TCAGTGCAATCAAAATTAATTTTTGGTTTTACGGGGGCACGGAGAGAAGGATCAAATAAATTATCCCGAATATATAAAATTTTTTTCAGTGCATAATTCCGAATATGTTTTCGGTCGTCGAAGAGCATGCTGAGTAAAACATTTTCACAATGTGCAAAATAGGAATTATTATCAATTGTGTTGTTGATCACTTTACGTAAATTGTTTTGCAAATATTGCGTCCATCGTATGAATTTTCCAAGCAAAGCACTACCGTATACAACCGACTTATAATATTTGACATTAAAATACATGGGAACGTACACGCACATTATGTATGTTGCCAAGACTTTCAAAATCTTGGATGGAGTGTTGGTTGTAGAGTAAAGACTAAGGATTATACAGGCTTTTGTGAGCCATCTAGCATGATTTATAGGGCCCGGTGTAATCATAGCCAGTGAAGTTGGAACGTAGCCATTCGAAATAGCATTAGCAATTTTGTATAGATACTTCGCATTCGTTAATAGTTTCTTCTCTTCATCTTCACCCAAGCGTGGTGGCATGTTTTCAAGTGGAATCGCTTCAAAATTCGTAACAACCTGGAAAATATATTGTTGTTGGGAATTTATTACTCTGTCGCTTATAGGGAAAAGTTAAAAAAAAGAGTGATAAGTACCTGTTGGCAATTGTGAAGATCTTTTTCAAGTGATCCAGTTGAGGTTCTTGGCCCAGTCGATCGCGATTTTTCCAGTGTTTCATACAAATGACGAACCGGCAATTCGTTGAAATGTAGTAAACAAATCCACCAGTGTAATGCTCTGTTCAGTTGCATTTCAAATCGTCGCAATATACCTCTGCCCTCCCAGTGTTTGTAACTTCGCCGTCAGAGCAAATGCCAATTAAATTATCCAGAGAAATCTGCTTTTCTTCAAAAAAATCCTTCAAAGCTCCATGTTTCGCTTCAGCAGAATCATTTTTGCCTGCCAAGTTGACATAACCAAGCAATTGGTTGTTCGGCTCTTGTACGACGACTAAATGTGATTCTTTCTTCATTTCCGAATAGTAAGTTTCACCAACTTTTATTTGAGTCAATGCGTCGTCTTTTCGAATTCGAATTTAATTATTGAATTCAACTTGCAATGTTTATGTAATTGGGGCTTTGGAGTTGTATTTTTAGGTAAGGTAAGTTAAGGTTACTTAAGGTTAAGTTAGTCGTCCACTGCGGAGTTCCGGTCCCACATATGTATATATTAAGGCGGGTCGATTTATTAACCTATATCGCGCCATCGATTTTTCGATAGGTTTGGGGTTAAGGAAAAAAAAGTTCCACTACGCCTACCCAAAAAAATAATTTTCGAGCCTGCAAAATTTGAGTTTTTTGAAAATTTTTTTCGTTTATTTTTTAGGTTTTTTTAATGACCTACTTAAAAAAATTTCATTTGACTTAAAAATTTTCATACATACCCTGTCCGACTCAAAATTGTCCGCTAAAAACTTTGGCGATAACAGTTTTTTGAAAAAAAAAAATATTTTTGGGGTTTTGAGGAGTGTTTTGTAATTTTTGTATTTAGCGACCTTTTGTTTTGAACGAATTTTTGGTTTTGCCGGCTTTAGGTCAGTTTTGAATAAAACTCATAAATTTTCTCTTTTCACCAATATATTTCGGTCACACAACGGTAACCGTCTTCGGGGTAGACTGTTGACAAACATAAAACAAAAGTTAAGATTAAAATTGTTACAAAAAATAAAATCTAATAAAATTGTTTAAAATTAAAAAATCAACATAAAAATCTAACATTTCATTATCACATACATTTTATTTACACGTCCGTACCGTGTGACGTGGAGTTGTGTACTGTCTGTTTGTAGTTCAGTAAATTTTTGTATAGGTGCGCAGATTTATTACAATCTGCTTTGTAGTTAATTCGTCTGTTAGTTGGTGTGTTTATAATATATAGCATTTCCATCGTGAAGCGCTTGCTGTATTGTTGTTCTTGGTGGAGAATTTTCGTATTATTGAAATCTGGCTCGTGCCAGCTGTTTGCACAGTGGGCCATGAGTGCTGTTTTGTGGTTGTTACCTTGGTGGCATTGTTTAAAATCGGATTTATGTTGTGAAATTCTAGTTTTAAGCTTCGACTTTGTTGTTCCTACGTATACACTTTTACATGTTTCGTTGCTGTTACCGTGGCATGGTATTTTATATACCACATTGATTTTTTCCGTTAGAGGCACTGCTGATTTTGTTTTGTTGAAAAAGTTTTTTAAAGTATTCGTCGGTTTGTGTGCTATTTTTATCATTTCTTTGTCATAGCAATCCAAATTAGTTAGCCGCTCTGAGAGTTGAGGTATATATGATACCGCTTATATCTCCGTAGCAAGGTTTTAATAATTTTAACTGGAAAGTCGTTGTTTCGTAGCAATTTCATTATTTCTTTTTCTATATCCTTATGGTACATTTCGTCTGAAGTCTGCATCATCCTGCGTATACAGCCCTTTGCTGTATTTATAATCATCGACTTTGGGTGCTTGGAATTAAAGTTTACGATTCGTCCTGATGCAGTCGGTTTCTTATACCATTTTAATTTTAGATGGTTGCCATGTCTGTTAACTACGGAGTCCAAATATACTAATTTTCCATCTTGTTCTTCTTCGATTGTAAATTTTATGTGTCTATCAAAAGAGTTAAGAGCCTCGAGTGTGTTTTGTATATCATTTTTGTTCACTATCGCGAATAAGTCATCGACATACTTTGTAAGTAGTCGTGGTTTCCGACTTAATTTTCCTAATGTGGTTTCTAGTAGTTTTTCCATAACGATGTCGGCTATCACTGGGGAGGATGGTGATCCCATTGGTAAACCTCTTAATTGCGTGTATATTGTATTTTTGTATTTGAAATATCGACTATCTTTAATGAAAAAGTTATTATTTCCATAAACATTTTCTTTGGTATTTTTGTATATTGTTGTATAATTGTCCATTTTTCTAATATAACGTCTAGTGCTAACTGTATCGGAATGCTTGGGAAGAGTGAAACTACATCGAAGGAGATCAGTTTCTCGTCATTGTTAATATAAGTGTTATTTATTCTATCCTTGAAATCTAGTGTGTTTTTGACATTATATGTGGAGTTTGCTGTTATATTTTTTAGAATGTCTATAATATATTTGCACAGCCCGTACGATGGTGATCCAATTACTGAACATATTGGTCTGAGTGGGGTTCCATCCTTGTGAACTTTAGGCAAACCATATATTCTTGGGGGTATTGCCGTAGTTGTGGTAAGTTTATTTCTTTCCGCTTTTGAAATAAGACCAATTTTAAATAGATTATCTACCAGACTATTGTTTTTGTTTTGTAAGCGCGATGTAGGATCTTGTCTCTGTATTCTATAAGTGGTCAAGTCATCTAAAATCTGCGTCATTTTATCATTATATTCGTCAATTTCCATAGCAACCGTTTTATTTCCTTTGTCCGATGTAAGAATTTTAATATTTTTATTTTTGCTGAGAAAATTCCGCGTCTGTACCACTGTGTCTGTTATTGCACTGTCTATTGAACTGGGTTTATGTGTTGTTGTGTAGTTCTTCACTAGCAAAGCGAACTTCGTACGGGCCTCTTCTTGTTGATCTTCGTTTTTTATTGTTTGTATTAAATCCTCTCCGTCAGCTATGTATTTGAAAAGCGGGAAATTCTTTTTATCGGTGAAAAAAATAACTTTTCCGCCATTTTTTTTAAGGGTTTCTTCAAAAACGTGCAAAAGTATTGCCGATGAAAACGAATTTGTCTCGTAGTTCCTATCCCACTTAAAATTATGCGATAAAAACGTTGGCATTAACAGTTAAAAAAAAAAATAATTTTTTTTTGTTTTTGACACTTGTTTTGGTCGAAATCGATTTTTTTCATTTTCAAGGCTTCAAATCATTTTTTATGTATATGTTTCCGTTAGACCCACCAATAAATATACCAAAATGGGCAGAGGACGAGCTGAGTTGATTTAGCCATGTCCGTCTGTCCGTCCGTCTGTCTGTCTGTCCGTCTGTCTGTTTGAACGCAAACTAGTTCCTCATTTTTTTAGATATCTCGATGAAATTTGGCATACAGATGTATACTGGCATTATAGGAGATATATATCGGATCCGGTAGGATCGGACCACTATAGCATATATCTCCCATATAACCGATCGTTCAGATAAAAGGTTTATTGCCATTTCTCCCTCATTTTTAGAGATTAAAGCATGAAACTTGGTAAAGTACGTGCTTATTGACCATTAAAAATGTGTTCAAAAAATTATCAAATTGGAAATTTAAACATAAAACTTTTGAACTAGTTTGAACTATTTATTGAAATTATGAAAATAACAGTTTGCAGTTGCAGTTTACAAAAAAGTGTGAAAAATATGGGAATTCATTTTAAAGTTCAGAGATTTCCTTGCAAATCCTGCTTGGATTCCATTCGGCTCACTTTACTTCGGCTTTCTACTGTAGTCGCCATAATCCCTTCGCGATTTTTATGAATGGCACGTTTAGATACGTTGGATACTAGCTGAACGTACCGCTCGGTGCCTTGAATATGGCATGGAATATTCGGATCCGGAAGCGGTGGATCTTCTTCGTCTTAAAAATAAGCTCTCAAATGTTCATACGGTATGCCTCTTGTGAATGGCGGTTCCGACAGCTCATTATCGTCGTTCAAATCAATCATATGAACGTACTCAGTGCAATCAAAATTAATTTTTGGTTTTACGGGGGCACGGAGAGAAGGATCAAATAAATTATCCCGAATATATAAAATTTTTTTCAGTGCATAATTCCGAATATGTTTTCGGTCGTCGAAGAGCATGCTGAGTAAAACATTTTCACAATGTGCAAAATAGGAATTATTATCAATTGTGTTGTTGATCACTTTACGTAAATTGTTTTGCAAATATTGCGTCCATCGTATGAATTTTCCAAGCAAAGCACTACCGTATACAACCGACTTATAATATTTGACATTAAAATACATGGGAACGTACACGCACATTATGTATGTTGCCAAGACTTTCAAAATCTTGGATGGAGTGTTGGTTGTAGAGTAAAGACTAAGGATTATACAGGCTTTTGTGAGCCATCTAGCATGATTTATAGGGCCCGGTGTAATCATAGCCAGTGAAGTTGGAACGTAGCCATTCGAAATAGCATTAGCAATTTTGTATAGATACTTCGCATTCGTTGATAGTTTCTTCTCTTCATCTTCACCCAAGCGTGGTGGCATGTTTTCAAGTGGAATCGCTTCAAAATTCGTAACAACCTGGAAAATATATTGTTGTTGGGAATTTATTACTCTGTCGCTTATAGGGAAAAGTTAAAAAAAAGAGTGATAAGTACCTGCTGGCAATTGTGAAGATCTTTTTCAAGTGATCCAGTTGAGGTTCTTGGCCCAGTCGATCGCGATTTTTCCAGTGTTTCATACAAATGACGAACCGGCAATTCGTTGAAATGTAGTAAACAAATCCACCAGTGTAATGCTCTGTTCAGTTGCATTTCAAATCGTCGCAATATACCTCTGCCCTCCCAGTGTTTGTAACTTCGCCGTCAGAGCAAATGCCAATTAAATTATCCAGAGAAATCTGCTTTTCTTCAAAAAAAATCCTTCAAAGCTCCATGTTTCGCTTCAGCAGAATCATTTTTGCCTGCCAAGTTGACATAACCAAGCAATTGGTTGTTCGGCTCTTGTACGACGACTAAATGTGATTCTTTCTTCATTTCCGAATAGTAAGTTTCACCAACTTTTATTTGAGTCAATGCGTCGTCTTTTCGACCGTCAAACGAAAATGCTTTCAAACAACCTGCTTTGCTTTGGCGGAGAACACCCAATCTAAGTTTTCTCCTTTCCCTGTCTACTTTGTTTTTGTCACAAACAATGGTTCGGCCGTGTTTATCTCTCCATCCAATGTCTTCAAACAAAGCTGATGCTAGGCAAGATGCAACTCTGCCCAATCTATCGCACATCATTGCAAACTTTGGTATACTGTATCTTGGAGAATAATGTGATTCGGTCGATGTATGAGCCACATCCATTGGAGTATCACCTTGCAAATCTGAGGGAGTTGGCTGATACGTTACATTGACGGTTAATGCCAATGATGGTTGTATTGTAAACACTTCTGTCTCTGAAGGATCCTCAACAACAGGTATTGATAGTGTTCTATCGTTGTGCTGGTTAAAAATAAAGTGTTTCAGGTTATCTGGAATTTTACCACAGTTACAAAGATTTGTTAGCAGCGGGCATTTGCATTTTGCGATGAAAAATATTTTCTTTGTACCATCAACGAAACTTTCAAATTTTTCCAAATATCGTCCGGCCCATGACATTTCCTTGTATTTGTCAAGTAATGCATGTAGTTTTTTTGTGATGGCTCTTTTATCCAACAAATCAATATTCAGTTTGCTCCAAATTTCTATAAGTTTGTCGTAAACATTAGGTGTGAATGCCTTATATGTGAATATTTTATTTGTCTGTCTGATCTGATCGGCGAAAAAAAGTAAAACTTCAGAATATCGAATGCAGTTGGCAAAGAAAGTTCATCCAGATCCCTTGCTGGACCGAATAGTTCCACATTATGAGAATGTAAGTTGCCTAACGAGGGTGCTGACGTTGATGCTTCTTCTACTTCGCCCTCAATTTGCTCTACATTTCTTGATGATGATGATGCCCCTTCGTCCATATTGTGTTTCTTAAGCCAATAATATATTTTGAACGAATATGTAGATATAATAAACTTTTTTGAAAACCGCAATAATTAAACTACTTTATGTCGAAGTAAAAAATCCGGATTGACAAAAACGTTTAAATAGAACGGAATAGTAAAACTTGTTTTGAAAAAAACACAATTTCAAAATCTAAGTGAAGTTAAGCTTTGAACTCGCAATATCAACTGAAACAACTTCCTACAATATCTCAATAAGGCTAAGAGTCAGGTAGAAATAGTTTTTGCCTATAATCTTCAGTTTTTATTGTGCTACCTAAACGAGGGATGTGGGGTAGAAGGAGGCACATTCGCCACTAGGTCACATATGCATGACCTGCAGAAAATCGAAAGTAATGGTGAGTTCATGGTGGTTTTCAACTGTTTTGGAGGCAGGCTTTAAACATTCACAAAAATATAAATTAATTTGTCTCAACATATTGCAGATATATAACAATTATGCTAAGAGACGCCTACCCCTTGCCTCTAGCATTCATTAAAAAAAGACTGTTAAACAATCAACAATGGGGAGTTATGAAAAAAAATATCTTATATTAAAAATTGGTTCTAACGGAAACATATGCATAAAAAATGATTTGCGAGAAATGGCAATAAACCTTTTATCTGAACGATCGGTTATATGGGAGATATATGCTATAGTGGTCCGATCCTACCGGATCCGACATATATCTCCTATAATGCCAGTATACATCTGTATGCCAAATTTCATCGAGATATCTAAAAAACTGAGGAACTAGTTTGCGTCCAAACAGACAGACGGACAGACAGACAGACGGACGGACAGACGGTCATGGCTAAATCAACTCAGCTCGTCCTCTGCCCATTTTGGTATATTGATTGGTGGGTCTAACGGAAACATATACATAAAAAATGATTTGGAGCCTTGAAAATGAAAAAAATCGATTTCGACCAAAACAAGTCTCAAAAACAAAAAAAAAATTTTTTTTTAAAACTGTTAATGCCAACGTTTTTATCGCATAATTTTAAGTGGGATAGGAACTACGAGACAAATTCGTTTTCATCGGCATCACTTTTGCACGTTTTTGAAGAAACCCTTAAAAAAAAATGGCGGAAAAGTTATTTTTTTTTCACCAAAACACTCCTCAAAACCCCAAAAAAATTTTTTTTTTTTCAAAAAACGTTTATCGCCAAAGTTTTTAACGGATAATTTTAAATCGGCCAGGGTATGTATGAAAATTTTGAAGTCAAATGAAAATTTTTTAAGTAGGTCATTAAAAAAACCTTAAAATAAACGAAAAAAAATTTCAAAAAACTCAAATTTTGCAGGCTCGAAAATTATTTTTTTGGGTAGGCGTAGTGGAACTTTTTTTTCCTGAACCCAAAACCTATCGAAAAATCGATGGCGCGATATTCGTTAACTTTCTTCCATACAAATCGACCCGCCTTAGTATATATAGATAATGTTTACATCAAAAAGAGTCAAAGTTAGACCATTGTTTAATAATATAAGGTTAAGCAGTCCGATACGTTTTTGACACTTCTCGGCTTCATGCTTCCTTGTCTGAGTGACAGTGCTACTTCTTTTCAAAATCGTATGAAAATGGTAGTAAAAACCAATATTCTTGATACGAACAAAATTACAGCAACACTGAAAGCTTTTGAAGTTTGTTTTATTTTTATTTTGAAAAATTAATTGTCTAGTTGGTAAGATTTTTATGAAAATTTATTATTTTAACTAGGTTAGGTAGAAGTGGCTGCCGCAAAGGCACACCTAGGCCAGTATTAAAAGGTCCGTTGTGATACCATCAACACTAGGAAAGTCAGTTCCGGGACCCGGCCATATGGAAAATCCCAGTGCTATTGGGACTCTCCACATAGCAGAATCCCGGGGCTGACACTCCTAAAACCGACACCGTTACACCTCCTCGAACCATTTAGATGACTTGATGAAAGCCATCAAGTCCTTTATGTCCAGCTCCGCTACCTGGCGTAGGCTATCCAGGAAGGGAACTCCGAAAAAGCGCCTTCTCGCGCCGCTTAAAGCCGGGCAGTTGCAGATGAGATGCTCCACCGTTTCCTCCTCCTCATCATCTTTGCAACTCCTACAGCGTGTCTTCCAATAAGGCAGTGCCCGGTTAAAACCCCTATTAATATAGATATATCCCTTCTTGTTAGGGTGTAAATATATTGAGATCTTTTAATATCCCATTTTGGCCAGGATTGTTTGGATACTCGGCACCCTGGCGATAAAAGCCATCTTTCATTGGCTTGTCGGAGTGTATGCTCCTTCAGCATTAGCTTGCATGTGGCAAAGGGCATACCTACGCGTTCTTTATCCTGAAGAACCTGCTTGGTCGTGCCCTGCCTAGCAAGTTCGTCTGCCCTACAGTTTCCCTCAATGTCCCTGTGTCCCGGGACCCATGTGAGGCTCACGCGGTTCTGTTGGGCCATCTCCTGAAGAGATCGACGACAGCTGAGCGTCAGTTCAGAGTTGAACAAGTAAGAGCCAAGGGATTTGACTGCCGCTTGGCTATCGCTGAAAATAACGATATTCTGTCCGATTGCGTGTTGCCCTATCCAAGCCGCGGCGTCCATGATTGCTGAGACCTCAGCCTGGAAGACGCTGCAATGATCAGGCAGTCTGAAGGAAAGCTCAAGGTCCAGATCCTTGGAATAAATCCCTCCTCCAACTCTGCCGTCCAACTTCGAACCGTCGGTGTATATGGAAATGCCGCCATTAGTAGCAGGACACCGATCCGTCCTCTCCCAGTCTTCCCTGCTGGGAATGTTTATTCTGAACCAGCTATCTCCGACTGTTGTGGTTGCACAACGGTCCGTGCTCGGAGGGAGAAAGCTGTAAGAATCCAGAATACCGGAGTGTCCAGTAGTGCCTGCGCCCCAGCCGGAAGTTTCCCTTAGACGCAGACCCGATGCTGCCGCTGCCCGGTACCCTTCCAGATCGAGTGGCAAAATGCCAAGAATGGCCTGGAGAGCTTCGTTGGGCGTTGTTCTCAACGCGCCGCTTATACAGATCATGCTAGATCTGTGGACTTTACCTAACAGGTTTAGGTTGGCTGCCTTGCTCAGCGCAGGCCACCATACCACGACTCCATACAGCATAATTGGCCGGATTATCGCAGTGTAAATCCATCTGCAGATTTTGGGACTGAGCCCCCATTTTTTGCCAATGGCTCTTTTACAGGTGTAAAGTGCAATGCACGCTTTCCTCTGGCGCTGGATGACATTCTCCTTCCAGTTAAGCTTTCTATCCAGAACTATGCCTAGGAATTTGGCTTTGTCAGCCAAGTTCAGGCGCACGCCATTTAGTTCTGGTAGGCTTAGCGTTGGTATTTTGTACCGGTTAGTATAAAGGACAAGCTCCACTTTTCCCGGGTTGATATTAAGTCCGCAGCGAGATGATCATGAGGAAACTGCTCGCAGTGCTACTTGCATCAAGTCACACAGGGTTTGTGGGAATTTGCCCCTGTATGCAATAGCTAAATCGTCTGCATATGCAACTATCCTCCCGCCCCCCCAGCTTGTGTCTCGTAGCAACGAGTTAACAGTGAGGTTCCAAAAAAGCGGAGAGAGAACACCACCCTGAGGCGTTCGTCTTGTGACATAGCGTGAGAAATCAACTGTGCCCAGTGTAGAAACTATTTTCCTTCCCTTTAGTAGCTTATCAATTAGTCCAATAAGAGACCTGCTTATGCCCAGATTAGTTAGAGCGGTGTTAATAGCCTCCGGGCTTATATTGTTGAAGGCACCTTCAATGTCTAGGAAGGCCACGAGACAGTAATCTTTTTCATACAACGATTTTTCAATAACAGAGACAAGGCTGTGAAGCGCAGTTTCCGGTGATTTACTTTTGGTGTATGCATGTTGATAGCTAGAGATAAGGTTGCTATCAATAGTAGAGGAGAGATAACCGCTAATTATCCTCTCGAAGGTTTTGAGTGCAAAGGACGAGAGACTGATCGGTCTGTAGTCCTTAGGCTCATAGTGTGAGGCCTTCCCAGCCTTAGGAATAAAGACTACCTTGGCGCTTCTCCAGGAGTGCGGAATGTAGTTGAGAGCCAGGCAGGCTGAAAAGAGAAATACCAGCCATTTAGCCGATGTTTCCAACGTGTTTATAAGTTGTGCGGGGAAAATCCCGTCTGGCCCAGCACCCTTGAACGGCTCAAAGCTTTTGATCGCCCACCTTACCCTTTCCTCCTTGATGGGTATATTCACTGCCATATTTGTTGCAGATGCTAAAGGTGCTTCATGCAAGTTCCCCGGAAAGTGTGTATTCAATAGCAGCTCCAGGGTTTCCCCTTCCGTGCTAGTCCACGATCCGTCAGGCTTCCGCAAATAGCTAATGGCTCTTTGAGTTTTTGAGAGCACTCGTCTAAGTCTCGCCGTATCATCGACCTTTTCGACCCCGGTGCAGAAATTTCTCCACGAAGTTCTCTTCGCCTGCCTTAGGGCCCTTTTATAGGCCCTCAGTTTAACTTTATATTCGAGCCATTCAGGCTCCGTACCGAGGCTCTTGGCCCTATTAAATTGCTTCCTGCAGGACTTGCGGAGCGAATCCAGGTCGTAGGATCACCAGTGTGGTCTATGTTTACCGCGTGGTTTCGGCACTAGACAAGCCTGCTCTAGGGCATTTGAGAGCGCCGTTGTAAAGGTCGCAACCAGATCATCCAGTTCTCCTACTGATGATGGAGCTTGTGGGGGTAACACTGGTAGGTCCCTAACTAATATTTGATTATGTAGCTGCCAATTAGTGTTGCGTGGATTGCGTTTCATAACTGGCTGCTCAACAGAAAAATCTAAGGCAATTTCTATGTACCGGTGGTCGGAAAATGAATGCTCCTCAAGAACACGCCATTTCCTAACCCACTCATAAGCGCCTTCGCTACAAATAGTGAGGTCTATGACCTCCCTACGGGCTTTAGTGATAAAAGTAGGCTCGTTACCCACGTTACAAACCACCAGGTTAGTTGTTAGTAGGTAGTCAAACAGAGACTCGCCCCTAGCGTTAATATCGGAGCTTCCCCACTGGACGTGATGACCCGTGCAGAAATTTTCCACCAGATCTTTCACCTCCTTTTGTGGAGGAGGTTCTTCGGCGTCATAGGGCATGTAGACCGACGCCATCGTCAGGCTGGTGCTGCCGACCGTTAAGCTGGCAGCTGTAACGTCACCATTTGAATAGTTGGGTAAGAGAAAGTTGTTCAGCTCAGACTTGACCAAGATACAGGTTCTGACCTTGCCCTCCTCATTAGCTCGGATGAGCTTGTACCCCTTAGCCCCCAATCCACAGATCCTTGAGCTATTAACCCAGGGTTCTTGGATAAGGACCACGTCTACGTCGCCTTTATAAAGACGACTGCTTAGGGCAGCTGAGGCTGCTTTAGATTTGTGCAGGTTAATCTGAAGTACCACCAACATGAGAGCGCTTAGACTTCCCTACCACCGTCGTACCGTCGTGGAGGTCTACCCCGTCCCGGGGCCTATCTCTCAACGACAATTTATCTGCACGATTTGGCGTGGCGGAATCTCTACTGTCTGAAGCGGCATCAACGTTAGTGTGCACCGGATTGCCCTCCACCACCGTGCGGTCGAGGTCTTCCGCGTCCGTTAGGCTATCTTCCAACGCCGAGTCGTTCACGGCTTCCTCGCAATTTGACGTGGCGGATACCATACTTTCCGCGTCTGACACCGCTGCCTCCTCTTCTGGTCCTTCGATTTCCGAGTCCTTCGAAGCGGCCGGAATGGCAGCGCGTTGTGCATCGCCACGGTATACGTGGATCACGATCTGACCCATTCCATAATGCACTCGTCCGTTGCACCGTTTAAGGGGCTCGAGTGCCTCCTTATTCAAAGTTAAAACCACCTGTCTATGAGGCCCAACCTCACCCTCGACCAGATTGACACTCCAGTCCTGCGTCGGGAGAGACGGATTCCAGGCCTGCAGCATCTTAAGAATATTCTCCGGTTCAGCAGGGATGGCAGGAATCCATGCCCTTGCCCTTGGCCGGGCCGGAATGTCCTTCCAGTCGACGACCTCGATTTTTGCCCCTGGGTAGACTTCACCCAGTCTTGCAACTGCTGCCTTGTACAGTGCAACAGTTCTTGCATCCTCACACGCGAAAACTTTAATCTGACCCTGGTGCCAACCCGCGTCTGTACCCCGCGGCGGACTACCCGGAGACTCACGCCATATGTCGAGAAGGGCCCTGCCAATTTCGTTCCGGACATACAGCCACCGGTCTCTAGGGATGGACCAACGGTCGTTGCCTCGATCAATGACACCTATAAGGATCCTGTCCTTGGTCACTTCAGCAAAGCTGGGTTTGCCCACTACTGGGATATTCTGATGCCGCTTCGGATGGGGATCCACCTCTCCGTCCGATCTCTGGCGTTTGAAGGGATTCCCGTTCAGCCTTTTAGGCGCATAGGGCCTTTGGAAGTTTGGTATCAGAGCTTTCGCTTTCTCCACCATCTTCCTTTCATTCAGCGATAGTGTATCCTGCGATGCTCCCTCATATTTCTTCAGGATCCTTGCAGCCTTCCTTTTATCCCAGTACGCAAAGCGTCGGGGAGATGTCTTTTGGGAGGAGTTCAGACCCGTAGTTGCCATCGCGGTCTCTCCCTTTGATAGAAGCTTATTTGCGTCTTCCTTCTCTTTCGGATCACTGAGGCCAGGTCCCGAGACCATTGCCACAGACATTGAGAGGTTGATGTTCGTGCCGGCGCTTGATGGAAGTTTAGCATCCGCCGTTTTCTGCTTACCTGCGTATGTAGCCGCACTGGTGCTGGCTTTCATCAAGTCACTCTCACTTGCTAGCAGTTTCGAGGATGACCGACCCGTAGTTACCATCGTTGTCGGTGCCCCAGTTGACTTTGAAATAGAGTTTGTCCTCCGGCGATGTGATTTCTCTTGCTCCAGCATAGTTCTCCTCTGCTGCGGAGTAAACGAAGTTATTGATTGTTTTGAATTTTGAGTTGTATTCATCTTGTTCGTACGACCCCTCGCCGGACACGGCCAGCTTGGGGTCAAGGGTGGATTAAGGGGAATGTGCCGTCCGCCACGGCAGAGCCCCATACCGCGGTAAGACCATGGTTACTCTCTGAGGCGGTCCGGTATCAGAGAGGCACCGTTCGACTACAGCCACGATTTGCCTCCCGGCTGCAAACGTCCAATGGGCACGGTATCGCGTAACACCCTGGATTGGGAGGGGGTAGATCTTTGTCATCGCGCCAGCGAGGCTAGGCTGCTCTCGTGATGTAGTGCCATGCGGAGCTATGATCACAAGGGCAACGTAGCCCCGTGGCTATCGACTAAGCCCTCGTACCGCGGCAAGGTATCCACCCTTCACGAGGGATTATTTTAACTAAATAATAGCAATTTTTTCTTTTCCGCAGCCTTTTGTCAGCATACAAATCGTTACTTCATCGTTTGAAGCTGAATTTTAATCAAGGAAAAAGCTTGTAAGCATTCTTACAAGAAGCTCCATTTCTCCAAAATGCAGGTTTTGACCTTGCCCTCCTCGCTAGCTCGAATGAGCTTGAAGCCAATAGTGCCCAATCCGCAGATCCTCGAGCTGTTGACGCAGGGTTCTTGGATGAGGACCACATCCATGCCGCATTTAGAAAGCCGATTTAGATTTGTGCAGATTTATCTGAAGCACCACCAACATGAGAGCGCTCAGACTTCCCTGACGTACCCATATCGTCGAGGTCTGCCCCATCCCGGAGGTTGTCTCTCAACGACGAGTTGGCGTAACGGGAGCCCTGCTGACTGAAACATCAGAGATAAAGCGCTAAGGATTGGTTGCTCCCCAGCAAGCTGTCTTCCATCTCCGAGCTGTTCACGTCACTTTGCGAAAGTGCTGTGGCAGATAACATGCTTTTCGCGTCGGACTCCTCCCTTTCCTCTTGAAGTTCTTCGATATCCGAGACCCACGTTGCAGCGGAGATGGCAGCGCGCTCTGCATAGACACGGTTTACGTGGATAACCATCTGACCTACACTCTAATGCACTAGTCCATTGTAACTTTTAAAGGGCTCGAGTGCCTCCTTATTCATGGTGAAGACCACTTGTCTATCAGGCCCTACCCCATCCCCGACCAGAGTGAAGGTGATGGCCCAATGCACGCTTGCCTTGCTGGCTTTGCTCCCAGAAATGTCAAAATTCTTTTGAACTCTACTGAAATGTATGAAAGTTGGCCCAGTGGAAGCCTTGCTTTGCTTGCTTGAAGCGATTCAAAGCGTCGAATAGCCCAAATCTATATTTGACAGCGCTTTACGCGCTTCGCTGTTTGTCTTGTTGTTGTCTTGTTTGTCTCATCCTGCATTTCTGACAGCTCTTGAACCTTCTATTTGGCCATAGAAGTTTTCAAAGCAAAGCAAGGTAAGCCTAGGCAAGCAAGGCAAGCAAATCAAGCCTGCATTGGAACATCACCTTGACACTTCAGGAGAGAAGGATTCATTATCCGCAGCATCGTGAGAATTCTCTCAGGCTCTGCAGGGATGGCAGGAATCCATGCCCTTGTCCTTGGCCAAGCCGGAATGCTATTCCGGTCGACCAGCTCGATTTTTGCACATTTGGAGACTTCACCAAGTCTTGCAGCTGCTGCCTTCTATAGTGCAACAGTTCATGCGCGGTCACACGCGACTATTTTAATCTGTCCCTGGTGCCAACCCTCATCCGTGACCGCGGCTGTACCGCGCGTTCCGGACGTGTCGCCACTGGTCTTTGGGGATTGCCAAACGGTCGTTCCCCCTGTCAAGAATGCCTATAAGGATCCTGTCCTTAGTTATTTTGGCAAAGCTTGGTTTGTCCACTCCGGGGCGAGGTTTTAACTCCACGTCCGATCTCTTGCGTTTGAAGGGGTTTCCGTTTACCCTCTTTGGCACATAAGTGGTTTGGAAATCCGGTATCAGAGATTGCACTAATTCCACCGACTTCTGGAACTCAGCGACAGCGTTTCCTGAGAGACTCCCTCATATTTCTTCAGGGTCCTTGCGGCCAATCGTTTTTCCAAGAACGCAGAGCTGAGGGAAGATATCTCCGGGGAGTCCGGACCCGTAGTTGCCATCGCGGTCGCTGAAAGCTCAGGTGCAGCTTTTTTCTCCTTTGGATCTCCGAGGCAAGCTCCTGAGATCGCTGCCACAGACGTTAAGAGATTGGTTTTCATACCTGCGATTGATGAAAGTTATTAAAAAAGGATCCAATTTTGACGTTTTTTAAGCTTATTTCGTACATGTTTACTGATACCCACAAAAAGGGCATGCTTTTTACAGTTAAGTTTAAAATTAATTTAATTTTGCTAATAATTTTTAAAAACAAATGTTGAAAAGACAGATTTCCGGAAAAAAATCCTGAAATTTTGCGAACGGCGTTTATTCTTTTTCTACTACAATTTTCCTAAAGGGGGATTTTTTACCCTTTTTTGCATCCTTCGTAAATGCAACTCTATTAAGGAAGCTTTGCCTTGGCAAATGTCAAAATCTGCTTAACCTTATATAATTTAACAATGAGTTAGACTGCTTTCATGCTGGGCCATACACTCGAGTTAAAGGAGCATTGTTAGAGTTAATTTATATTGTTGTTGTCAATATACTCAAGTTTATGCCGCTACGTAAAAAAAATGGCGGTTATATACCAACAGGTTGTCATAACCTCTAACGAGACTTTTGCCGAACTTCTCTTCCAACTTATAGTGTGCTGCTTTGATTTTTTCCCTACAAGTTAGCGGGATCTAGGTTTTTTTTTTTAATTTACAAATCTGTGACTATTCAAACAGTTGAATGCAGTTAGGTTAGGTTAGGTTCAAGTGGCTGCTGCAGAGGCACACTTAGGCCAGTTTTGAAAGGCCCGTTGTAATACCACCAACACTAGGAAAGTCAGTCCCGGGACCCGACCATATGGAAAATCCCAGTTTAGCGATCAGATTTAGGCTATCCAGGAAGGGAACTCCCAAAAAGCGCGTTCTCGCGCCGCTTAAGGCCGGGCAGTTGCAGATGAGGTGCTTTACCGTTTCCTCTACCTCCTCATCTTTGCAGCCCCTACAGCATCGTCGATAGGGCACACCTAGCCTTTCTGCGTGCCTACCAATAAGGCAGTGCCCAGTTAGAACACCTATTAATATGGAGATTTCTCTCCTTCTTAGGGCGTGAATGCCCTAAAAAAAAGATCTGAATGCAGTTACTTCAACAAAAATTACCGTTCAAACAACCAAAATTTGGTCAACTTCAGGATAACAGCACGAGCTTGTTGATTTGTTTAGATCATATATACATCAGCATCATATTTGTATTTACCCAAACCCGAAAAAGCATCTGTGAATTACAAGAGAAAAAAAGAAGCAAACCAAAAATTTCAAATAATGTTTGCATGGTACCATGTACTACAATAGATCGTACTAATCATAGTACAAATAAGAATGCCACTGTCAAAAATGTGTTGTTGTTGCTCACCACCTGACATTTAAGGAGATCATGACATTTCATGCTACCAATTATTCGTGTCGAAAATCCTCCATTTTCTGTCATATACAAACAAATATTGACAAATTTTCAAAACAATTTTTTTCTGCTTGTCGAAAAACAAAAAAATTTAAAAATGAAATAAATTGAAATACTTAAATAGAAAACAATAATAATTCAACAGAACGCCTACAATACCAGTAGCAGCAACATCAGCCGTGCAACCCAAAACACGAAGCGCTGTGGAAGCCCCGTAGCAACAACAACGGACAAGCAACGACGTTGCAACACCAGCGCGGACAACAACAACTGCGAAAAGACGCAGTCTTAAACACGTACCGCACCAACAACAAACATAGCGGTAACCACAGCAACAGCGCTTGCTGCAACTACAGCGCTTGCAACTGCAATAGCGCCAACAAAAACAGAGCTGCAGCACAAACGCGCTGGAACAACTGCGCGAGCCAAACACGTGCTACAACAACTGCAAGGGCGTAGCAACAATAAAATCAGCCCTCTGCAACAATACCAACTAAGTAGAGCAACTAAAAGCTCTAGCAGCAAGAGCGCAACAAACACAACAACCAGTCTTGAAAACAGCAGGGGATGTTATAGGCCCACTGCAATAACCAGCAACAACAACAACAACCGCGGGACCGCCTCGTATATTGTATAGGCCTGCTAACACAATACCAACCAACAACAAAATCGCTATCCCAGCAAATAAAATCTGGCGTTAGAGAAATTTTAGTTTTCCACATTAGAAAATGGTGTAGTTCTCGAGTCGCGAAAATTGTTGGAAAACTACACTAGTTTTCGACTCTTGAACATCGCATTAGAGAAATACATTAGATTTTGATTAGAAATCTAACCTTTTTCTCTATATCGAGAACTAAGTCCCCTTTTTGTCGACAAAGCTATAGTTCTCAACAGTTTCTCTAATCGCTCTCTAACCCTCTACCTAGAGAAGGTCATTAGAATTCGAATCGTCTTCTAATCGTTCTCTAACCTAAATGTTTGCTGAGGCAAAACGCGCTACAACAATAACAACCACCAATAGTTTTTTTTTGCAAAACAACCACTTGAATAAATAAATTTAAAAACAAGTATGGAAGTCTAATTTCGGGTAAACCGAACATTAAATACCCAGCGGTAGTTTTTATATGATTTTCGAAATTTTCCATTTCGGAAGTGGGTGTGGTTGGGAAGCGATTTCGTCCATTTACATCAGGTATACTCCCTATTATGCTAGCAGAGCTGTTAATTTTGATTAGTAATTAGTAGGTTTTTTTAATTAGTAATTATTATTTTAATTGCTTTTAAGAAAAAGCAATTACTAATTGATTACGATTAGAAAAAAAAAAAAAATTAAATAATCAAGGAAAAATCAAAAATAATCAAAAAACCGTTTTTGATTACTTTTGATTATTTTTGATTTTTTCTTGATTTTTTATTTAAAAAAAAATTTTTTTTTAATTTTTTTTAATTTTTTTTGATTTATTTTTATTTTTTTATTATTTTTTTTTTTTAATAAAAGACTGAATGTGCAAAGGCGCCAGCCTTCTGTTTAGGTTGTAGTTCGACCACTTGATGACGAACTAGTACGAAAGATCTCGAGATTTTTCCTCCAGGGATATTATCAACACATGCATTTATATAAAAGAAATTCTTGCTTCTATACGGCGGCCGCCGTTGTGTAGCGGTTAAGTGTTTGGCCTTCTATACCAACTCGTGGCGGTTCGATGCCCGGCAAAAGTAACATCAAAAATTATTTAGAAAAATAATTTTTCTAAACGGGGTCGCCCCTCGGCAGTAGTTTGGCAAACTCTCCGGGTGTATTTCTGCCATGAGAAACTTCTCAGCAAAAAATTCATTTGCTTTGCAAGTGCCGTTCGGAGTCGGCAAAAAACTGTAGGTCCCGCCAACTTGTAGGAAAACTCAAAAGCAACACACCACAAGTTGGAAAGAGACGTTCGGCTAAAATCTCGTTAGAGGTTATGATAACCTGTTGGTATATCGCCGCCATTAGTTTTTTTTTTTGCTTCTATACATTTGTTTGTTTGTGCAAGTGAATATTTATGTATGTACATATTTTTCTACAAAAGTACTGGAAAAAAATAAAAAAATAAAAAATATCAATACTTTTGATTATTTTTAAATTTTTTATTTTTTTTAAATTTTTTTATTCGTCAGTTAAAAAGTAATCATTAAAACGTGAAAGTAATTGGTAATCAATCATTGGGTGGCTTCTCAAAAAATATACAATGAAACTGCTAATTATTACCGATTAGTAATCAATTATTAACAGGTCTGTATGCTATTATACCTCGTACCAGTTTCATCGTTCTACCGTAATCAGTTTAAAAATTATGACCCGTGAAATTTTCAAATATGCCTCCCTGAAAAGTGGGCGGTGCAACGCCTACTTTTAAAAATGTATCAAAAAATTATAATAGAATAACTAGGGGATTCATCCTACCAAACTATATCATGTTAGCCGTTTCCGTTACCGAATTATGTCAATTTAGGTGACATGCCTTAATAAACTCCTCTTTTCAACCCAAGAACTTTCATATATGGAACTCTACATCTATCTCGATTATTTTGTACTATTACTAGTATGCTGGGTATAAAAATATATATTTTTGCACGAGTTAATAAAAAAATGTTCCTGAAATAGCTGAAAAGCTGATTTATACTGGTCGATTTGCTTTTCGATTTTTGTCGTTGCACCGTGATAATAGCGCTTCGACCAAAATCGACGAGAACATCAACCAGCAATTTGAATTGCTATTTATACGGTGAAACGACAAAAATCGAATAGCAAATCAACTCATGTAAATCAGCCTTATTTTAAAATCAATTTAAAAACAAGTAAAGAAAGCTGTCTTCGGCTGTGCCGAAGGCTATATACCTTTCATGAATAAGCGTCACGATTTTCAATGTTCGATCCCCAGTACAGCCTGTTTCAATTTAACTATATTTACTATACACATTACACATCTTTGTTATAATTTAAAAAAACTTACAAAATAATAGGATCCGAGTTATCGGAACAATCGATTGTATGGAGGCTATATATTATACGTGTTCAATTGTACTGACTTACACTATACACATTACATATGTAGAAAGTACTAAAGGTGCAATAATTTACGTTCCTAACTTTTTAAATGCGGAAGTATTGGCCAAAAAACCTTATATCGGAACAGCCGGTTGTATGGGGCTACATATATGTTATATTTACCCGATCTTCTTGATTTTCCTCTACACACTACATAAATAGAAAGTACTCGAGTTGCAAAATTTTACGTTCCTAACTTTTTAATTGCAGAAGTTTTGGTCAAAAAACCTTATATCTGAACAATCGGTTGTATGGGGGCTATATGTTACATTTGCCCGATCTTTTTGATTTTCACTATATACACTACATAAATAGAAAGTACTCGAGATGCAAAATTTTACGTTCCTAACTTTTTAATTGCAGAAGTTTTGGCCAAAAAACCTTATATCTGAACAATCGGTTGTATGGGGGCTATATGTTACATTTGCCCGATCTTGTTGATTTTCACTATATACACTACATAAATAGAAAGTACTCGAGTTGCAAAATTTTACGTTCCTAACTTTTTAATTGCAGAAGTTTTGGCCAAAAAACCTTATATCTGAACAATCGGTTGTATGGGGGCTATATTTTACATTTGCCCGATCTTGTTGTTTTTCACTATATACACTACATAAATAGAAAGTACTTGAGTTGCAAAATTTTACGTTCCTAACTTTTTAATTGCAGAAGTTTTGGTCAAAAAACCTTATATCTGAACAATCGGTTGTATGGGGGCTATTTGTTATTCTGGTCCGATCTTGCCAGTTCCGACAAATGATTCCTATATTGCAAAATGGTGGCCACATACAAAATTTCAGCCAGATATCTCAAAAATTGAGGGACTAGTTTGCGTTCAAACAGACAGACGGACAGACGGACATGGCTAAATCAACTCAGCTTGTCATCCTGATAATTTCGGTATACTTATTGATGGGTCCATCTCTTCTTCTTCTCATACTTACAAACATCGGACCAAAGTTATAATACCATTTCATGTTCATGAAAGGTATAATGAAGATATAAAGCGAAGAACTATGCTTCAATAACCAAACCTCTCTACTTGAGCTTTCTGAATCGTTTCGGCTTGGAAACAATTCTATGAGTACCCCTGCAAAAATCGAGAGTACTCTATTTCCTATCCAAAGAGTACTCCAATTGGAGCATCAGAGTACTCCAGATGTAATCCTTTTTCATATAAAAATTGTGCTCCAATTAACATTGCGATGTCCTAGGACTGGACCACCTACTCCAACCTTCGCTTTGTTTCTGCTACTCCATGGAGTACCTACCGTCAGAGTACTTTGCAATGTATTCCAATGTTGTTACTTCTTGGAGTATATACTGTCAAAGAGATAGTGTCGTGATTTTCGTCGATAAGGCAGGAGCAATGATCGGCTTTCAAAAAGCTGAAGGTGGTCCGATTATGTAGACAAAGGATTACTATTGGAGTACTCCAATATTAGAAAATTGGAACACATAATCCAACGATTTTTGCAGGGACCTTCAAACAAATAAACTTAAAAAATCAGTACACAAACAAATTTCATTCGAAAATGCCCAATTTATTTTTTCAAAATCATCATCATCATTTATTGGCGCTTAACCGCCTAAGCGATTTTGGCCGTTGCATAACAAAGCACGCCAGTCATTCCTTTTTAGCGATAACTGACGCCAATTGGAAACCCCAAGGGAATTCAAGTCATCCTCCACCTGTTGTTTCCATCTCAGTCGAGGCCTCCCCCTTCCTCTGCTGCCGAACTCAGGCGACGATAGGAAAACCTTCTGTGCTGGAGCTTCTTTGTCCATTCGCATAACATGACCCAGCCAGCGGAGTCTTTGGGCTTTAATTCGCTGGACTATGGTGAGATCTGCGTAGAGCTCGTACAGCTCATCGTTAAATTTCCTTCGATACTCGCCGTTGGCATCACGGGAAGGACCATAAATCTTCCGGAGAACTTTTCTCTCAAATACTCCAAGGGCCATCTCATCTTCTCTTGACATTGTCCATGAATCTGAGCCATACATCAGGACAGGTATGATGAGAGACTTATAGAGCGTGATCTTTGTTCTTCGAGAGAGGACTTTACTTCTCAATTGCCTACTCAGTCCAAAGTAGCACTTGTTGGCAAGAGTGATTCTCCGCTGGATTTCTAGACTGATATTATTTTCGGTGTTGATACTGGTTCCCAAATAGACGAAGTCCCTCACAGTTTCAAATTTGTAACTATCAACAGTGACATGGCTGCCAAGGCGCAGGTGCGCCGATTCTTTCTTTGATGACAGCAAATACTTCGTCTTGTCCTCGTTCACGGCAAGACCCACTTTTTTCGCTTCCTTATCCAGTCCAGAGAAGGCAGCGCTTACGGCGCGGTTGTTAAGGCCAATGATATCAATATCATCGGCATACGCCAGCAATTGCACGCTCTTGTAAAAGATTGTACCATTGCGGTTTAGCTCTGCTGCTCGAATTATCTTCTCCAGCATCAGATTGAAGAAATCGCACGAAAGGGAGTCGCCCTGTCTGAAGCCTCGTTTGGTTTCAAATGGCTCAGAGAGGTCCTTCCCGATTCTGACGGAGCTGTTGGTATTGCTCAACGTCATTTGGCAAAGCCGTATAAGCTTTGCAGGGAAGTCAAATTCAGACATGGCGGCATACAGGCAACTCCTTTTTACGCTGTCAAAAGCGGCTTTAAAATCGACAAAGACATGGTGAGTGTCGATTATCTTACCATGGGTCTTCTCCAGGATTTGGCGTATCGTGAAAATCTGGTCGATGTTAGACTTACCAGGTCTAAAGCCACACTGATAAGGTCCAATCAGTTTGTCTACGATGGGCTTCAGCCTTTCACACAACACGCTAGAAAGAACCTTATATGCGATATTAAGAAGACTAATTCCGCGGTAGTTGGTGCGGTTAGCGGGATCGCCTTTCTTGTGGATTGGGCAAAGCACACTTAAATTCCAATCCGGAGGCATGCATTCGTCTGACCATATTCTGCATAAGAGCTGATGCATGCTTTTTACCAGCTCTTCGCCTCCGTGTTTGAACAGCTCGGCGGGTAGTCCGTCTTTTCCAGGCGCTTTGTTGTTTTTGAGCCGGGATATAGCTATCCTCACTTCATCATAGTCAGGTGGTGGGACGACTTTTCCATCGTCAGGGATTGGGGTATCGGGTTCGACGTCTCCCTCGCAATTTAGCAGTGAGGAGAAGTGCTCCCTCCATAATTTAAGTACACTTTGTACGTCGGTTACCAGGTCGCCATTATTGTCCTTACAGGAGCTTGCCCCGGTCTTAAAACCTTCCGTCATCCACCGGATCTTTTCATAGAATTTTCGGGCATCATTCCTGTCAGCCAGCATCTCAAGCTCCTCACACTCACGCCTTTCGGCCTCACTTTTCTTTTTTCTGAAAAGGCGTCTCACTTCCTTCTTAGCCTCACGATATTGTTGCCATACACTGCGGGTTGCGCCCGTTCACAACGTCTCCTTGTAAGCAGCGTCCTTTTTTTCGAGGCAGTTTTGCATTCCTCATCGTACCAGTTGTTCTTGCGGGCTCGCTGGAACCCTATAGTGGCCTCAGCGGCGGTACGCAATGAGTGAGAGATATGCTTCCATTGCTCGGTTACATCGTTAGGTCGGGGATTGCCCTCTGCTAGCAGGTGTGAGAGTCGAGTTGTGAAATTATCAGCTGTCTGTGTCATGCGACGTCAAACTTTCCTTCCGTTACCTTGCGCACTTTCTTCGTTGCACAGAGGCGTGTGCGTATCTTGGCTGCGACAAGATAATGGTCAGAGTCAATATTGGGACCAAAATACCTTTTTTTAAATATATGTGATTGGGCAACGCTATGCTATGTATTGACATCAAAGGAAATGACAGAAAACTCTTTTTTAATCAAAAGTGAAGCTAGATTGACAACGAATTTTTGACAGCGGCTTTACCTTCTTTTTTATACCATGGTACTAATGGTTGCGTGTTATAAGGCCTTATAATAATAATGTAGTATGAAATGGAATTTTTCTAATTAGTATTTTTCTAAAATAGATTAGACTTTTTCTGACTACACCTTTTTCAGTTTATATTCAGAAAGTACCTAACAATTTATATTCAGAAAATTACAATTCATATTCAGAATTTCCATTTGATATTCAGAAAAATACAATTGACATTCAGAAAATTACAATTGATATTCAGAAAACTTTCTGAATATAAACTGAAAAAGGTGTAGTATGATTTCAACCCGAGATTCATACATACTTGCATACTAGTACGAACCAGGATTTTTCTGACTAAATGATTTCGCCCAGCAAATTATAGTTGTATACTAGTATGTTTTCTGATTAGATTGGCATTGATTAGTTTAAGGGTAACCAGCAAAGAACTAGTAAAAAAAATCCATAAAATGTTTAGTAAACGAGCTAGGTGTCTGCTGAGTAGTTTGGAATTGATTAGTTTGAAGGTAGCCAGAAATTAACTAGTATGAATATACCACAAAATGTTTAGTCGAAGAACTATAATGTTGCTGAGTAGTTTGGCATCGACTGGTTTAAAGCTAATTAGAAATGAACTAGTATGATACACCACAAAATGTACAGTCAATGAACTACATTGTTTGCCGAGTAGTTTGGCATTGACTGGCTTAAAGGTAATCAGAAATGAACTAGTATGAATACGCCACAAAATGTATAGTCAATGAACTAGAATTTTCGCTGAGTAGTTTGGCATTGAATGGTTTAAAGCTAATCAACAATGAACTGGTATGCATATGCCACAAAATGCATAGTCAATGAACTATATTGTTTGCTGAGTACTTGGTCATTGACTGGTTTAAAGGTGATCAGAAATGAACTAGTATGACTACACCATAAAATGTTTAGTCAGAGAACTATATTGTTTGCTGAGTAGTTTGGCCTTGACTGGTTTGAAGCTAATCAGCAATGAACTAGTAAAATACACCACAAAATGTATAGTCAATGAACTATATTGTTTGCTGAGTAGTTCGACATTGAATGGTTTAAAGGTGATCAGTGAGTAGTTTGGCATTGACTGGTTTAACGCAAATCAGCAATGAACTAGTATGCATACGCCACAAAATGTATAGTCAATGAACTAGAATTTTCGCTGAGTAGTTTGGCATTGACTGGTTTTAAAACTAATCAACCATGAACTGGTATGCATATGCCACAAAATGTTAGTCAATGAACTAGTATGTTTGCTGAGTAGATCGGAATTTGACTGCAGGGAACAAAAGTTATTAAAGGTCAAATGTGGCATTTTTTAAATTGCAATTACTCGAAAAGTACCAAACCCATTTTCAATATTTTATACCATTCGATAGGTACTTTGATTCCCGTGAGTTCGTTGCTGTTATTCGCGAAAAAATGAAACAAAAAATGCAAAATAATGTAATAAGAAGGTAAGAAGTTTATACCGCGCTGTGTATATGTAAAATATGGTAAAAAATTTGGTTTTCAAAATAAGCCCAAAAATTGTATCACTTTCGTATTTTCACCCAGATTAACTTAACAATTTTTTTTTTCTAAACATTTTTAAAGTAATATTAGCAAAAATCGTCGCTGACTATTCTCGGACTTTGCTAAAACTTTGAGGGACACTTCTTTAGGGTCCTAAAGGAACAAATTTACACACATTTAATTTATAACCACTCGTTTCGGACTGGTCGAATTCCAAAGTTTGAAAAACGTAATTTTTAGGCTTACTCTATTATAGCTCTCAAATGTTTCTATTTGAGATATAAGGTAAAAGAGAGTAGTTTCTTTAAAAGTAAATAATAAATCATATAGCGAGTACCTGGTATTAAAAACCTGGCATCAAAAATACGTAATTTTTATCCTTTTTGTCAATTTTAGCTGATTATCTCAAAATTTGTAAGTTCTAAAAAATCGTGTTTCTCAGGCTCTAAAACGGACATGTTTCTCAAGAGATAAAATACGAATTTCTCATGGATTCCAGTCCTGACATTTAGCTTCTAATACCTCAACATTTGGTTTTTTTATTTTCATACTAAGGATCTCTAGGTTAGGTTCAAGTGGCTGCCGCAGAGGCACACTTTGGCCAGTTTTGAAAGGCCCGTTGTGATACCACCAACACAAGGAAAGTCAGTCCCGGGACCCAGCCATATGGAAAATCCCTGAGTTGTTGGGATTTTCCACATAGCAGAATCCCGGGACTGACACTCCTAAACCGACACCGTTACTCCTCCTCGAACCACTTAGATGACTTTATGAAGCCCATCAAGTCCTTTATGTCCAGTTCCGCGATCTGGCTTAGGCTATCCAGGAACGGAACTCCCAAAAAGCGCATTCTCGCGCCGCTTAAAGCCGGACAGTTGCAGATGAGGTGATCCACTGTTTCTTCCTCCTCATCATCTTTGCAACTCCTGCAGCATCGTCGGTAGGGCACACCTATCCTTTCTGCATGCCTACCAATGAGGCAGTGACCGGTTAATACCCCTATCAATATGCAGATTTCCCTCCTAGTTAGGGCATAAATGCGTCTAGACCTTTTAAGATCCCATTTTGGCCAGGTTTGTTTCGATATGCGACACCCTGGGGATTGCAGCCATCTTTCGTTGGCTTGACGGAGTGTGTGCTCCTTCAGCATTAGTTTGCATGTGGCAAACGGCATACCTAAGCGCTCTTTATCCTGAAGAACCTGCTTGGTCGTGCCCTGCCTGGCAAGCTCGTCTGCCTTACAGTTTCCCTGAATGTCCCTATGTCCCGGGACCCATATGAGGTTTACGCGGTTCTGTTGGGCCATCTCCTGAAGAGATCGACGACACCTGAGCGTCAGTTCAGAGTTGAACGTGTATGAGCCAAGGGATTTGATGGCCGCTTGGCTATCGCTGAAAATAGCGATATCTTCTCCGATAACACGTTTGCTTAACCAGGCCGCGGCGTCCAGGATTGCCGAGACTTCCGCCTGGAAGACGCTACAATGATCAGGTAGTCTGAAGGAGAGCTCAAGGTCCAAATCCCTTGAATAAACGCCTCCTCCAACTCTGCCGTCCAACTTCGAGCCGTCGGTGTATATGGAAGTGCCACCATTTGTTTCGGGACACCAATCCGTCCTCTCCCAGTCTTCTCTGCTGGGAATGTTTATTTTGAAACAGCTATCCCCGACTGTCGCACAACGATCTGTGCTTAGAGGGAGAAAGCTGTAAGATTCCAGAATACTGGAGTGTCCAATAGTACCCGCAGCCCAACTGGAGGTTTCTCTTAGGCGCAGAGCTGATGCCGCCGCTGACCGAAACCCTTCCAGATCAAGTGGCAAAATGCCCAGAATGACCTGGAGGGCTTCGTTGGGCGTTGTCCTTAGCGCACCGCTTATACAGATCATATTGGATCTATGGACTTTCCGCAACAGATTCAGGTATGTTGCCTTGCTCAGCGCAGGCCACCATACGACGACTCCATAAAGCATGATTGGGCGAATGATGGCCGTGTAGATCCAACTGCATACTCTAGGGCTGAGGCCCCATTTTTTGCCAATGGCTCTTTTGCATGTGTAAAGAGCGATGCAAGCTTTCTTCTGGCGCTGAAGAACATTCTCCTTCCAATTCAATTTCCTGTCCAGAACTATGCCTAGAAACTTGGCCTTATCCGACAAGCCCAGGCGCGTGCCATCTAGTTCTGGTAGGCTTAGTGGCGGTATTTTGTACCGGTTGGTGAAGAGGACAAGTTCCACCTTCCCTGGGTTGATACTAAGTCCGCAGCGAGAGGACCACGTCGAAACTTCTCGCAGTGCTACTTGCATCAGGTCACACAGAGTTTGTGGGAACTTGCCTCTGAATGCAATAGCTAAATCGTCTGCATATGCCACTATCTTCCCGCCCCCCCAGCTTGTGTCACGTAGCAACGAGTTGACTGTGAGGTTCCATAAAAGCGGGGAAAGAACACCACCCTGGGGTGTTCCCCTTGTGACATAGCGTGATAGCTCAACCGTACCAAGTGAAGAAGCTATTTTCCTTCCCATTAAAAGTTGGTCAAGTTTTGGCTCGTAGTGGGATGCCTTCCCAGCCTTAGGGATAAACACTACCGTGGCGCTTTTCCAGGAGCCCGGAATGTGGTTGAGAGCCAGGCAGGCTGTGAAGAGAAATACCAGCCATTTAGCTGATGTCTCCAACGTGTTTATAAGCTGCGCGGGGATAATCCCGTCCGGCCCGGCAGCCTTATACGGTTCAAAGCTCCTAACGGCCCACCTTACTCTTTCCTCAGTGATGGGTATATTTACTGCCAGGTTTGTTGCAGGTGCTAGTGGTGCATCATGCAGATTCCCCGGAAAATGTGTGTTCAAGAGCAGCTCAAGGGTTTCCTCTTCCGTGCTGGTCCAGGATCCGTCAGGCTTTCGCAAATAGCTGATGGTTGTTTGACTTTTCGAGAGGACTCGTCTAAGTCTCGCTGTGTCGTCGACCTTTTCGACGCCAGTGCAGAAATTTCTCCACGAGGTTCTCTTCGCCTGTCTCAGAGCTTTTTTGTAGGCCCTTAGTTTAGCTTTATATTCGTGCCAATGAGGCTCAGAGCCGAAGCTCTTGGCCTTGTTAAATTGTTTCCGGCATGATATTCGGAGCGAGTCCAAATCGTAGGACCACCAATGTGGCCTGTGTTTACCGCGTGGTTTTGGCACTGGACAAGCCTGTCCTAGAGCATTTGAGAGCGCCGATGTAAATGTAGTAACAAGATCCTCCAGCTCCTCTACTGATGAGGGGACTTGTGAGGGCAGTACTGGTAGGTCTCTGTCTAATATTTCATTGTGTAACTGCCTATCAGTGTTACGTGGATTGCGCTTCATGATTGGTTGTTCTACAATAAAGTCTAAAACCATTTCTATGTAACGGTGGTCGGAGAAAAAATGTTCTTCCAGAACCCGCCATTTTCTGACCCACTCATAAGCGCCTTCACTACAGATAGTGAGGTCTATGACCTCCCTGCGGGTCTTAGTGATAAAAGTAGGCTCATTACCCACGTTGCAAATCACCAGGTTGGTTGTTAAGAGGTAATCAAACAGAGACTCGCCCCTGCCATTGATGTCGGAGCTCCCCCATTGGACATGGTGAGCATTAGCGTCCGCTCCAATAATAAGATTACCCGTGCAGAAATTTGACACCAGGTCTTTCACCTCCGTTTGTGGTGGGGGTTCTTCGGCGTCGTAGGGCATATAGACCGACGCCACCGTCAGGCGGGTGCTGTCGACCGTTAGACTGATAGCGGTAATATCACCATTGGTGTAGTTAGGTAGGAGAAAGGAGTTCAACTCAGACTTGACCAAAATACACGTTCTGACTTTGCTCTCCTCGCTGGCTCGAATGAGCTTGAAGCCCTTAGTCCCCAATCCGCAGATTCTCGAGCTATTGACCCAGGGTTCTTGGATGAGGACCACATCCACGTCGCCTTTAGAAAGACGACTACTTAAAGCAGCCGAAGCTACTTTAGATTTGTGCAGATTAATCTGAAGCACCACCAACATGAGAGCGCACAGACTTCCCTGCCGTCCCCATATCGTCGAGGTTTGCCCCATCCCGGAGGTTGCCTATCAACGACGAGTTGTTCCGATTAACTGCCCGATATGGCGTTGCAGGAGTCTTGCTGTCTGTAGCGTTAGATGTTAATCGCTCAGCGTTGGCTGCTACCACCGTGACATCGAGGGCTTCCTCGTCCTGTAGGCTGTCCTCCATCTCCGAGTTGTTCACAGCACTATCGCCAAGGGACGTGGCGGATAACATGCTTTCCGCATCGGAATCCTCCGCTTCCTCTTCTGGTAATTCGTTTTCCGGTTCCCCCGGAGCAGCCGAGAAGGCAGCGCGCTGAGCATCACTACGATATACGTGGATAACGATCTGGCCTACGCTGTAGTGTACTAGGCCATTGCACCTTTTGAGGGGCTCGATTGACTCTTTATTCATGGTGAACACCACCTGTCTGTCGGGCCCTACCGCATCCCCGACCAGATTGACACTCCAGTCATGCGTTGGCAGGGACGGATTCATTAGCCGTAGCATCCCGAGAATTCTCTCGGGTTCGTCAGGGATGGCCGGAATCCACGCCCTTGCCCTTGGACGAGCTGGAATGTCCTTCCAGTCAACGACCTCTATCTTTGCGCCCTTGTAGACTTCGCCCAGCTTAGCAGCTGCTGCCTTGTACAGTGCTACGGTTTTTGCATCCTCGCATGCGAGTAATTTAATCTGACCCTGGTGCCAACCCGCATCCGTTACTCGCGCCGAACTACCCGGAAACTCTGGAGCAACATTGAGAAGAATGTTGCCGAGTTCATTTCGCACGTAACGCCACCGGTCCTTAGGGATGGCCAGACGGTCATTGCCTCGGTCAAGGACGCCTATAAGGATCCTGTCCTTGGTTACCTCAGCAAAGCTTAGTTTGCCCGCTCCAGGGGTATTCTGATGCCGCTTGGGAGGGGGATTTAACTCCAGGTCCGATCTCTGGCGCTTGAAAGGGTTAACTTTTAACCTCTTTGGCATGTAAGAATTTTGGAAATCCGGTATCACAGCTTTCGCTAGCTCTACCGATTTACCGGAATTCGGCGACAGCGATTCCTGCGGTACCCCTTCATACCTCTTCAGGATCTTTGCAGCCAATCTTTTCTCGTGGTATGTGAAGCGGCGGGGAGATGTCTCCTGGGAGTGCGGACCCGTAGTTGCCATCGCGGTCGCTCTCCTTGCCGAAATCTCAGTTGCAGCTTCCTTCTCTTTCGAAACTCCGAGGCCAGGTCGTGAGACCGCTGCCACAGACGTAAAGATACTGGCTTTCATATCAGCGGTTGATGGGAGTTTAGCATCTGCCGTTGTCCGCTTAGTTGCGTTGGCAACCGCACTGGTGCTAGCTCCCATCAAGTCAATCTTAGTCGATAGAGGGTTGGTTGACCGACTCGTAGTTGCCATCGCTGTCGATCCCCCCCTTGATTGTGGAACGGAGGTTGTCCTCCGGCGTTGTTGTTGCTTTCTCGCCTGTTCCTCCATAGCTCTCCTTTGCTGAGGAGTGAAATTTGGCGTTGTTTGTTTTTTAAATTTATCGTTTTTATTTGGGTTATTTGAGTTCATCTTGTTCGTACGACCCATCGCCGGACACGGCCAGCTTAGGGTCAAGGGAAGAGCAGGGGAAAATGTGTCGTCCGCCGCGGCAGAGCCCCTTACCGCGGTAAGGCCATGCTTACTCTCTGAGGCGACCCGGTATCAGAGAGGCTCCGTTCAAATACAGCCACGATTTGCCTCCCGGCTGCAAACGTCCAATGGGCACGGTTTCGCATAACACCCTGGATTGGGAGGGGGAAGATCTTTGTCGTCGCGCCAGAGAGGCTAGGCTGCTCTCGTGATGAAGTGCCGTACGGAGCTATGATCACAAGGGCAGCGTAGCCCTGTGGCTATCGACTTAAGCCCTCGTACCGCGGCAAGGTATCCACCCTTCACGAGGGGTCTCTGCTGATGGACCTCCTAAACCAAAATAATTTTTTTTTTTTAAGTAAATTTTCGTATAATTTTTGGATCTTTTTTTAAGCAACCATTACATAGTCTTAAAGTTGAAACGTACAACTTTCCAACAAAAAAACCGAGTGCAATTATCACTACTCTTGAACTAATCTTGGCTTGCGTCATAATGACGCTTAACCACCTAAGCGATTTTGGCCGTTTCGTATCAAAGCACGCCAGTCATTCCTTTTTAGCGATAACTGACGCCATTTGGAAACCCCAAGGGAGTTCAAGTCATCCTGTTGTTTCCATCTCAGTCGAGGTCTCCCCCTTCCTCTGCTGCCGAATTCGGGTGTCGATAGGAAAACTTTCTGTGCTGGTGCTTCTTTGTCCATTTGCATAACATGACCCAGCCAGCGGAGCCTTTGGGCTTTAATCCGCTGAAC
This sequence comes from Campiglossa producta, assembly GCA_964058755.1. Taxonomy (NCBI): domain Eukaryota; kingdom Metazoa; phylum Arthropoda; class Insecta; order Diptera; family Tephritidae; genus Campiglossa; species Campiglossa producta. The sequence goes on from CAXKVI010000010.1 coordinate 1,626,102, forward strand.
TATGGTCAGGTCTGCGTAAAGCTCGTACAGCTCATCGTTAAATTTCCGTTGATACTCGCCATTGGCTTCACGGGAAGGACCATAAATCTTCCGGAGAACTTTTCTCTCAAATACTGCAAGGGCCATCTCATCTTCTCTTGACACTGTCCATGATTCCGAGCCGTACATCAGGACTGGTATTATGAGAGACTTATAGAGCGTGATCTTTGTTTGTCGAGAGAGGACTTTACCTACTACTTAGTCCAAAGTAACACTTGTTGGCAAGGGTGATTCTCCGTTGGATTTCTAGACTGATATTATTATCGGTGTTAATGCTGGTTCCCAAATAGACGAAGTCTCTCACCGTTTCAAACTTGTAGCTATCAACGGTGACCTGGCTGCCAAGGCGCAGGTGCGCCGATTCTTTCTTTGATGACAGCAGATACTTCGTCTTGTCGTCGTTCACCGCAAGACCCACTTTTTTCGCTTCCTTATCCAACCCAGAGAAAGCAGCGCTTACGGCGCGGCTGTTAAGGCCAATGATATCAATATCATCGGCATACACTAGCAATTGCACGCTCTTGTAAAAGATTGTGCCATTGCTGTTTAGCTCTGCTGCTCGAATTATCTTCTCCAGCATCAGGTTAAAGAAATCGCACGAAAGGGAGTCGCCCTGTCCGAAGCCTCGTTTGGTTTCAAATGGCTCAGAGAGGTCCTTCCCGATTCTGACGGAGCTGTTTGGTTTTGCTCAACGTCATTTGGCAAAGCCGTATAAGCTTTTTTTAGGGAAGTTAAATTCAGACATGGCGGCATACAGGCAACTCCTCTTGCGCTGTCAAAAGCGGCTTTAAAATCGAAAAAGAGATGGTGAGTGTCGATTCTTTTATCATGGGTCTTCTCCGGGATTTGGCGTATCGTTAAAATCTGGTCGATGGTAGACTTACCAGGTCTAAAGCCACACTGATAAGGTCCAATCAGTTTGTCTACGATGGGCTTCAGTCTTTCACACAATACGCTAGAAAGAACCTTATATGCGATATTAAGAAGACTGATTCCGCGGTAGTTGGTGGAGTTAGCGGGATCGCCTTTCTTGTGCATTGGGCAGAGCACACTTAAATTCCAATCTGGAGGCATGCACTCATCTGACCATATTCTGCATAAGAGCTGATGCATGCTTTTTACCAGCACTTCGCCTCCGTGTTTGAACAGCTCATCATAGTCAGGTGGTGGGTCGACTTTTCCATCGTCAGGGATTGGGGTATCGGGTTCGACGTCTCCCTCGCAATTAGCAGTGAGGAGAAGTGCTCCCTCCATAATTTAAGTACATTCTGTACGTCGGTTACCAGGTCGCCGATATTGTCCTTACAGGAACTTGCCCCGGTCTTTAAACCTTCCGTCATCCGCCGGATCTTTTCATAGAATTTTCGGGCATCATTCCTGTCAGCCAGCATCTCAAGCTCCTCACACTCACGGCCTCACGTTTCTTTTTTCTGAAAAGGCGCCTCTCTTCCTTCCTCGCCTCACTATAGCGTTGCCATACACTGCGAGTTGCGCCCGTTTCCCTGTATGCAGCGTCCTTTTTGTCCGAGGCAGTGCTACATTCCTCATCGTACCAGTTGTTCTTGCGGGCTCGCTGAAACCCTATAGTAGCCTCAGCGGCGGTACGCAATGAGTGAGAGATATGATCAATCTGGTTTCTAGTTCTTTGATCAGGGGACAGCCATGTGGCTTGGTGTATTCGCTTATGCTGGAACCTGGTACTACTGATGACCATATTGCGAGCAGCGGCGAAGTCAATCAACCTAGTGCCGTTGGGGGATGTTATTTCGTGGAGACTGAATTTTCCAACTGTAGGACCAAAGACTCCTTCCTTGCCCACCTTGGCATTAAAGTCGCCGAGCACGATTTTGATATCATGCTGGGGACAGCGATCATAAGTCTGTTCAAGTTTATCGTAGAAGGAGTCTTTCTCTGCGTCGTCCGTCTCCTCAGTCGGCGCATAGGCGCAGATAAATGTTATGTTGAAAAACCTCACCTTGATGCGGATCGCAGCAAGACGCTCGTCCACAGGAGTGAACGCTAATACTTGGCGGCGAAGTCTCTTCCCCACCACGAATCCTACACCACGCGCTTTGCCGCGCTAGTATACGTCACAAGGACCGATGGTAGTCTTTCCTTGCCCCGTCCATCGCATTTCCTGCAGGGCGGTGATGTCGGCCTTTGCGCCTACGAGGACATCAACCAGTCGGGCAGCGGTACCGTCCCTTGAAAGGGTCCGGACATTCCCGGTACATGCCCTAATATCCAAATCATTATTCCTTATTCGTTTTGCCGGGTCGTCAACATTAAAGGGGGTTCTCATCCGAGGCTTTGGTACATTAGTTTTCATTGGAATTAAGTTTTTTACGTGGCGGGTCCCAAGCCCAGCGCACAACCCGTTTTAGGGTTTTTGGAAAATATTTACACATTTATATAGCGAGCCGCTTGCTTCAAGACAGACGCCCGCTTGCAGCCGCACCTCATGGTGAACAGAAGCTACGCAAAAGACCTCGGTGAGCCCTTAAACCAAGTATGTCAGAGTGGCCCCACCGGGGCTCCCTCACTTTCTGCCGCGAGCCTAGATAGCTCACGTTGCCCAGATTGTACGAACGAGGACGCAAGAGTCGAGATTAGGCAAGGTCGCACAGCAGCCACACCCCATTACACTCTACAGAAATTTGCAAATCTATATATGGCCCATTCCATACAAAATTTGCCACTAAAAATTTAAATCGCCTGAAATACAGCTTTTTATGTTTAAAACTAAAAATAAAACGACACGTATTTTTTGTTTTTGCCATAGCATGTTTTATTTTCGAGTTACGCATTTTTTGTGTAAAAAATCAATAAAATCCAATTTTTTTTCAAAAATTCACAGTTTGAAGAAGAAGAGACGTGAAGAAGCGATTTTTTATGACTGATTTCGGTATCCTTTTGTCTTTCAACCTATGAATGGTTGACATTTATTTTGTTAATTTTATTAATTATTAATGTAATGGACCTAACGAAAAAAAAATGTTTCATCATAAAATTGTTTCAAATTACATAGTTAAGATCTGTGCAAAGTTTCAAATGGTCATTTTAGTCGTTTTCGAGATATTATTAAAAAGGTGGAGACGAGTATGCCCCATGCTTGGTGCTACGGCTTATGCACTGAGAACGCAAACTTTAATTCAGTTTCTACAGCACATATTTCTTCAAATAGTATACTTTATTAATTCTTTGCAACAACGTTAGTTAAAAAAAAATAGTTTTTTAAGTTACAGGGATAAATTATAAAAATACGAGTTACAGAAATTTAGAGAGATATAGTACTATAAAACTAATAATGTGATAAAGCAAGGTAATGAAAATAATGTTTAATCAATTTTTGTAATTCCACATCATATTTAGCCCAAGTTGGTATGTTTATGTCCGTCAAGTTAGCACTACAACTTTGAAAAAATTAATATTGCTATATGGGATTAATTCCCGTTTTTTAACCGTAAACACACCGTGAAATCCAAAGAATTACCGTTTTTCATTTTTTTAAAATAACCCCTAGTAATGCTAACTTGACAGTCAAGTTAGCACTACCACCCTCGAAAACAAATTAGTTCGACTCTAAAATTAAAATCAATTGCGCATATAATTCCCGTTTAATAACCGTAATTAAGTAGTGCTAATTAAAAAAATCGAAAATTTGTTTTCTCAAATTATATTAAGAAAAAGTAAATAGTAGTAGAAATTACCAACACTCGATTAAGGAGAAGGAAGTATCGGAACGAAAAAATAATTCCGCAGCTAATTGCTGCTTTTTAACCGTAAACACACCGTGAAATCCAAAAACTATGAATTGTGCAGTCCGCAAACATAGTGCAGCTCAGACATATGTACAGCGCAAAAAGGTTATAAGATGCCAATCGCGGCCGCAATTAATTTTAATTTTAGAGTCGTACTAATTTGTTTTCGAGGGTGGTAGTGCTAACTTGACTGTCAAGTTAGCATTACTAGGGGTTATTTAAAAAAAAAAAAAATCAAAAACGGTAGTTTTTGGATTTTACGGTGCGTTCACGCAAAAAAAAGCAGCAATTAACTGCGGAATTCTTTTTTCGTTCCGATACTTCCTTCTCCTTAATCGAGTGTTGGTAATTTCTACTACTATTTACTTTTTCTTAATAAAATTTGAGAAAACAAATTTTCGATTTTTTTCATTACTTAATTACGGTTATTAAACGGGAATTATATGCGCAATTGATTTTAATTTTTGAGTCGAACTAATTTGTTTTCGAGGGTGATAGTGCTAACTTGACTGTCAAGTTAGCATTACTAGGGTGTATTTTTAAAAAATGAAAAACGGTAATTTTTTGGATTTCACGGTGTGTTTACGGTTAAAAAACGGGAATTAATCCCATATAGCAATATTAATTTTTTCAAAGTTGTACTGCTAACTTGACGGACATAAACATACCAACTTGGGCTAAATAAGATGTGGAATTACAAAAATTGATTAAACATTATTTTCATTACCTTGCTTTATCACATTATTAGTTTTATAGTACTATATCTCTCTAAATTACTGTAACTCGTATTCTTATAATTTATTCCTGTAACTTAAAAAACTATTTTTATACCTTTCATGAACATGAAATGGTATTATAACTTTGGTCCGATGTTTGTAAATATGAGAAGAAGAAGAGATAGACCCATCAATAAGTATACCGAAATGATCAGGATGACGAGATGAGTTGATTTAGCCATGTCCGTCTGTCCGTCTGTCCGTCTGTCTGTTTGAACGCAAACTAGTCCCTCAATTTTTGAGATATCTGGCTGAAATTTTGTATGTGGCCACCATTTTGTAATATAGGAATCATTTGTCGGAACTGACAAGATCGGACCAGTATAACATATAGCCCCCATACAACCGATTGTTCAGATATAAGGTTTTTTGGCCAAAACTTCCGCAATTAAAAAGTTAGGAACGTAAAATTTTGCAACTCGAGTACTTTCTATTTATGTAGTGTATATAGTGAAAATCAACAAGATCGGGCAAATGTAACATATAGCCCCCATACAACCGATTGTTCAGATATAAGGTTTTTTGGCCAAAACTTCTGCAATTAAAAAGTTAGGACCGTAAAATTTTGCAACTCGAGTACTTTCTATTTATGTAGTGTATATAGTGAAAATCAACAAGATCGGGTATATGTAACATATAGCCCCCATACAACCGATTGTTCAGATATAAGGTTTTTTGACCAAAACTTCTGCAATTAAAAAGTTAGGACCGTAAAATTTTGCAACTCGAGTACTTTCTATTTATGTAGTGTATATAGTGAAAATCAACAAGATCGGGCAAATGTAACATATAGCCCCCATACAACCGATTTTTCAGATATAAGGTTTCTTGGCCAAAACTTCTGCAATTAAAAAGTTAGGAACGTAAAATTTTGCATCTCGAGTACTTTCTATTTATGTAGTGTATATAGCGAAAATCAAAAAGATCGGGCAAATGTAACATATAGCCCCCATACAACCGATTGTTCAGATATAAGGTTTTTTGGCCAAAACTTCTGCAATTAAAAAGTTAGGAACATAAAATTTTGCAACTTGAGTACTTTCAATTTATGTAGTGTGTAGAGGAAAATCAAGAAGATCGGGTAAATATAACATATAGCCCCATACAACCGGTTGTTCCGATATAAGGTTTTTTGGCCAATACTTCCGCATTTAAAAAGTTAGGAACGTAAAATATTGCACCTTTAGTACTTTCTACATATGTAATGTGTAAGTCAGTACAATTGAACACGTATAATATATAGCCTCCATACAACCGATTGTTCCGATAACTCGGATCCTATTATTTTGTAAGTTTTTTTAAATTATAACAAAGATGTGTAATGTGTATAGTAAATATAGTTAAATTGACACAGGCTGTACTGGGTATCGAACAGTGAAAATCGTGACGCTTATTCATGAAAGGTATATAGCCTTCGGCACAGCCGAAGACAGCTTTCCTTACTTGTTTTTAACTAACGTTGTTGTAAAGAATTAATAAAGTATACTATTTGAAGAAATATGTGCTGTAGAAACTGAATTAAAGTTTGCGTTCTCGGTGCATAAGCCGTAGCACCAAGCATGGGACATACTCGTCTCCACCTTTTTAATAATATCTCGAAAACCACTAAAATGACCACTTTGAAACTTTGCACAGATCTTAACTATGTAATTTGAAATAATTTTATGATGAATAATTTTTTTTTCGTTAGGTCCATTTTATGCAATTCCCATTTGTTTAAAATAATTACATTAATAATTAATAAAATTAACAAAAAAAATGTCAACCATTCATAGGTTGAAAGACAAAAGGATACCGAAATCAGTCATAAAAAATCGCTTCTTCACGTCTCTTCTTCTTCAAACTGTGAATTTTTGAAAAAAATTGGATTTTATTGATTTTTTACACAAAAAATGCGTAACTCGAAAATAAAACATGCTATGGCAAAAACAAAAAAATACGTGTCGTTTTATTTGTAGTTTTAAACATAAAAAGCTTTATTTCAGGCGATTTAAATTTTTAGTGGCAAATTTTGTATGGAATGGGCCATATATATAAATGAATGCCGTTGGTGATCACATCGCGCCTGAGCGGATGGACCGATTTCACTAATTTTTTTTTTGTTGTGTGGAATCCTGAGATATTGGCCAATATGTGGACCAGGGGTGGCCCAGAATGTGTTTTTACGATATGGGTATCAAATAAAAGGTGTTGATGAGTGTTTTCACAAGGAGCAGTTTTCAGGTTCATCTGTGAACCCGTTTCCAAAATATTGACCATTAGGTGGACCAAGGCCGACGCAAGAATATGTTCATATTCAAATCAAAAGTGCTGATGAGTGTGTCCGTAAGAGTGGATTTTAGATTCATCTGAACCCAAGAAAAAAATTATTATTCAAACGCTTTGTTCAAGGTTTGCCTTATCTATATATATAAATATGAATGCCCATTTCCCTTGGTGATCATGATATCTTGAATGGAGTAAATTTTTCGATACATATAACCGTTTTCGAGAAAAATCCGGAAAAGTCTATACGTAGCATTTATGTGAATATAATGTATAGATTTAGTTTTGCAATCGCGATATCGCAGAACTGGTGACTCCTAGAGAAAAATTTTTTAGAGAATTTTCAGGTCTACAACTTTATCTCAGGTAGTTTTTAAAGAAAACTAACCGTTTTCGAGAAAAATGCAAAAAAATTTTTTATTTATTTATTTATTTATTTAATTCCATTCATAGTCTAGATTACAAAAAAACTTACAGACTACTAGATTGTGTATTAAAAATACAGCCCTTATCAATTTTATCAAAAACTTACATCACTCAACAAAGATTTGAACGCAGTTTTAGGTAAAGAAAAGTCAAAGGCTGAAGAATTTGAAATAGAGTAGAACTCTTTCAATGCTCTTAAGATAGGAGCGTTAGAGGCATAGATAGTTCGGGCACGGTCAATATAAATCATATCCCAGTTACGAAGTAACCTAGGGGATATGTGGAAACAAATATTCTCAAGTAGACGTGGTGAGTCAATCACTCCATTGATAATGTTATAGACAAAAGCAAGAGAAAGAATTGCTCTTCTACATTGAAGTGATTGGAGGCTAATGAGTGCACATCTAGAATTGTAAGAAGGAATCGGCTCAGAAAAGTTCAAGGACCTCAACCCGTACCTTAAGAAGATTTTTTGGACTCGTTCAAGTCTTTTAATATGGCAATCATGATAAGGCCTCCAAATAAAACAAACATATTCCAGCTTAGAGCGTACAAGAGACGTGAATAGCAACTTAAGAGTGTAAGGATCAGTAAAGTCAGAACTAAATCGACGAATAAAGGCCAAAACCGAGTAGGACCTAGCGATAATAGAAGTTATATGAGTAGTAAACGAAAATTGCGAGTCGAAAACTACACCTAAGTCAGATATCTCTGAACGAGTGGCCAGGCGGGATCCGCCAATATAATATGCAGTGGGTATTGTGCAACGAGACTTAGAATATGTTACATGAAAGCATTTGCCAATATTTAAAGGCAGATTATTATTACGACACCAATCAGTTATTCAGATCAGACTGAATGTTATCCGCATCAGAAGGAGTAGAAAGAGCTGTGAAGACTTTCAAATCATCAGCGTAAAGCAAAAAATTAGAATGTTGAAAGCAGGCTGAAATGTCATTAATAAAAATCACAAAGAGCAAAGGCCCCAAAATACTTCCTTGCGGTACTCCAGAGGAGGCAATAAAAGGCTCGGAATGAGTATTGTCCATAACAACAACACATTTGCGTGAGTGAAGGTATGATTTAATCCAAGACAAAAATATCGAATGAAAGCCAAGTCTGGCTAATTTAGAAATCAAGATTGGATGACTAACTCTGTCAAATGCTTTCAGAAGTCCGTATAAACCGCATCGACTTGAAAGTGGTTGTTGAAGGCTGCAAGGCAGTACTCAGAAAAAATTGCTAGGTTGGAAACCGTGGATCTACCAGGCATGAAACCATGCTGATTATCGCTGATTAATAGCTTGACGGCAAAACTGATTTTTTGTTTTACGACGTACTCAAAAAGTTTAGAAACAGTAGACAATTTGGAAATTGGTCTATAGTTGGCAACATTATTTGTATAACCACTTTTAAAAATGGGTGATATGAAAGTTAGCTTCCAAGCATCCATGAACTCACCACAATCGAGAGATTTGTTGAAGATAAAGAGAAGCGGGGTGGCTAAATCTTTGCAATTTTTAAGAGATAAGACTAAAATTGGTATTTAAATGAGTTTTTTAAAAAAGAGCTCGGGGAAAAATATTGAAACTCAACATATAATATTATTTTAATACATATTTGAGAATTCAAAGAAAAAATGGAGGGACGTTAACCTTTTAATAAAACATGCTTAAAACCCACCGTGAAGGTTCTTATGACAGCGAAAGTTAAACAATTTTGTTGAATTCTAAAATATTGACCAAAATTTGGACCAGGGGTGACCCAGAATGTGGTTATACGATATGGGTAACAAATGAAAGGTGTTGATGAGAGTTTTAACAAGAAGCGGTTTTCAGGTTTATCAGTTTCCAAGATATGGGCCATTAGGTGGACCAAGGCTGACCAATATTATATAATATAGCTATCAAAATATTAACGATTAGGTGGACCAAGGCTGCCCCATGTTCATATAATATAGCTATCAAATTTAAAGTGTTGAGGGGGGTTTTCACAAGGAGTGGTTTTTAGGTTCATCTGTCAACCCGTTTTCCAGATTTTGACCATTAGGAATAGGGATGCCATTTTGACCATTAGGGCCAGGGATAGGGATAGGGATAGGAATAGGGATGCCATTTTGACCATTAGGGCCAGGGATAGGGATAGGGATAGGGATAGGGATAGGGATAGGGATAGGGATAGGGATAGGGATAGGGATAGGGATAGGGATAGGGATAGCGATAGCGATAGCGATAGCGATAGCGATAGCGATAGCGATAGCGATAGCGATAGCGATAGCGATAGCGATAGCGATAGCGATAGCGATAGCGATAGCGATAGGGATAGGGATAGGGATAGCGATAGGGATAGGGATAGGGATAAGGATAGATATAGGGATAGGGATAGGGATGTGGGGATAAGAATGCCGGACAACGTCTGCCGGGTCTGCTAGTAACTTATATAAGTTTTGTACTATTTCAAGGAACAGATTCATATAATGCCGCAATTAATTTTTAAATATGTTTATGTAAATAGTTTAGTAGTTATGATAATTGCACGCGGTTTTTTTGTTGGAAAGTTGGAAGCTTCAGCTTTCAGACTATGTAAAGGTTACTTGAAAAAGTCTCAAAAATAATACGAAAATTTACTTTGAAAAAAAAAAAAATTTATATTGGTTTAGGAGATCCATCAGCAGAGACCCTTAGTATGAAAATAACAAAACAAAATGTTGAGGCATTAGAAGCTTAAGGTCAGGACTGGAGTCCACGAGAAATTCGTATTATTATCTCTTGAGAAACATGTCCGTTCTTGAGCCTAAAAAACACGACTTTGAAAACTTACAAATTTCGAGATAATAATTTATCTATAAGGAGTGAGTTATTGTGGCCAATGGATGGGTTAGTTTCTTTTTAGATATTAGACTCCTGCATGATTGGATTCAAACTTTGAGCACAATAGAATACAGTAAATTTGAATTTTCCATTTGAAGAACCAAAAAACTTAGCCTTGAATATTTTATATTTTGAATATTCACTTTGCCTAAAATTTTCAAAATTAAAAAAAAGAATATGAATGAATGAAAGAAAATAATTTTTATTCATGCATTTCATTTCATTTCATTTTATTCAGTCAATGGTTACAAAACCTTACAGACTAGAAATACAAATTTTCTTAAAGATAAACGAAATAACACTTAAAAAGAATTTCATTGCAATTTAGCCAAAAATATAGATCTGGACTGAGCAAAATCTAGATCGGAGCTTGTGAAAATTCGATTGAATTCAATAAGCGACCTCGTAATAGGTGCATACAATAAATAGTTATATTTAAGCGCTTTAACATGAAACGGAAGTTGATTACGAAGGACCCTTTGGGGTACATTAAAAGCAATTTGCTCGAAAAGGTTAGGACAATTTATCATGCCAGAAATTATATCATACACAAACATAAGAGAGTGCATTATGCGCCTAGACTTAAGCGATTTGAGGTTTATTAAAAGGCAACGGGCCTCATACGATGGGAAAGGCTCGTCAAAATGAAGAGGTTGCAGAGAAAACCGAGTAAAACGGCGTTGAATTCTTTCGATCCTGTCGGAGTGTAAAGAGTAAATAGGGTTCCAGATTACTGAGGCATACTCTAACTTAGATCTTACTAGGCAGTTAAAGAGTGATTTTCTAGTATATGGGTCTTTGAAATCACGCGCATAACGACGCAAGAAACCCAAGTTAGAATTTGCCTTAGGTATAATATGATTGATGTGGTTGACAAAAGTGAAGCCTGAGTCAAAAACCACACCTAAATCCCGATATTCATATACGCTAGTTAGGCAGATGTTAGAAATAGTGTAAATAGTGACAATTGGATTTACAGTTTTAGCGAAAGTCATTTGAAAGCATTTCATTATGTTCAGCGACAGTTTATTTCTCACACTCCAATCAGATAGCTTATTTAGATCGCTTTGCAATGATAAAGCATCTGACGAACAGTTTATTTCATTAAAAATTTTTAAATCATCAGCATAGAGTAAGAATTTGGAAGTATTAAAACAAGATTTAATATCATTAATAAAAAGTAGGAATAGCAATGGGCCAAGAATACTACCCTGAGGCACACCAGAAGTGGCCACGAAGGGGTACGATTTAGTATGACTAATTTCAACGTAAGACACTCGGTTAGTCAGATAAGAGTTTAACCAAGAAAGAGGAGATGAATGGAAACCAAGCTATTCTAACTTCAACAACAAAATGCTATGAACAACAGTATCAAAGGCTTTTGAAAAGTCTGTATAAACAACATCGACTTGATGACCAGATTTAAAGGCTGATATGCAATATTGGGAAAATTCAGCAAGGTTTGTAACTGTGGAGCGACCACAGACAAACCCATGCTGACGCGGATCAATTAATTACTTTACAAAGAAATACAATTTATCTTTCACCACCTTTTCCAAAAGTTTTGAGCATGTGGTGAGCTTAGAAATTGGTCAATAGTTACGAACATCATTTTTGTTACCAGATTTGAACATTGGAGAAACAGATGCAACTTTCCACCGATCAATAAATTCACCTTTGGCAAGGGAAAGATTAAAAATATGCTGTAAAGGCACACTAAGGGAGAAACTGCATTTTTTTTTAATAGAAATGGGGAGAAACCATCCAAATCTGTTTTTGTTGTGGACTGTAAAGAAGAAACACCATCCAAAATATCAAACTTAAATACCGACAATGTTCCAAGGTCCAGAGCACTTGGAGAACAACCGGTATTTAAGGCGCCACCACTGTCATGCACAAAATTTGAACTAAAAAAATCGGCAAATAAATTAGCGGTATCAGATAAACACTGGGAATGCTTATCATCGAAAGTCACACAGGTGGGAATATTTGTGCAACCTTTTTTTGAACGTATGAAATTCCAGAAAGATTTCGGGTTGGATTTTAGTTCAACTTCATACCGAGCTATATATTGATTATATAACTGTTTATCAAGAGCACTAAACTCTCTTGAAAGTCGAATATATTCATCTTTAAAATTACAATTGCCAGTAGCTTTGTGCAGGTTAAAATATTTGTTTCGCTTATTTTTAAGCCTTTTTAGGTTTCTTGTATACCAGGGGAGTTTGTGTATTCGGGCGGGTCGTACAGGTACAATGTTGCAAACTACTTCAAAAACGTTAACAAGAAAAATATCAAAACATTCAGAGACTGCTTTCGAATTGAAGAGACTTTCCCAGTTCACTTCCAAAAGTTTAGCATTCAATATGTCAAAGTTAACTCCTCTAAAGTCATAAGTACGCGGTTCATTGAGAGAAACAGGGCTTAAATTTAGCACTTGAAGAGTTATTGAGAGAGGAACATGGTGCATGTCCGGGCTAGAAAGTGGAAATTCACACTCAACTAGATTAAAACTTAGATTCTCGTCAACAAAGACAAGATCTAAAATATTATTCAGTCTATTAGGCAGGTAATTAATTTGGATAAGATTGACACTAAATAAGCTATCAAGAAAATTTATCTCATGAGAATAGTTAATATTAGTAGGAGTGAGAATATTTTTGTCTAAAAAGTTAGACCAAATAATTTTTATTAAGGTTAAAATCTCCAAGAATGCAGAAATGGCTTTCTAAATTCCTTTCACAGATGTTAACAATATTATTCACATGTGAGTTATATAAAGATTCATCACTATTGGTGGGTGTGTATGAAACACAGAAAAATACTTTACCAAAATCGCCAAAAATGCAAACACATAATTGATCGAGTAAGGAATCAATACTAAAAGGTTGAATCATAGAAGAACGCAAAGTGCGTCTTATAGCTATTAAAACACCACCACCTCTGAATAAACCCGTCTTATCGGAATCACGATCCTTACGATAAGTCTCAAACAAAAGTGGATCGAAAAATTCGCTATCAAAAAAATCATTATTAAGCCATGTTTCCACAAGTACATAAACATCAAACTCACACCGTGACGTTGCTAGAAAAATGTCCTTACTTTTTGTACGCATGCCAGAGATATTTTGAAAATATATATTTAATTTATTCACAGCACTGGATGAAGAATAATTATTTAACTTTAACGCATTAATAGAATAAGTAGAAAGACAGCTATTCTTTTTGTCGTAAACGAAATCTACTGACATTAATTCCCGCCGGCCACAGAGTCTCATCTAAGAGTATACTCAGATAATCATCAGAAACGCCTAACTTAAAACTAATGCTACGCAAATTCTCTAGCGAGACATCTTTTTTAACAAGCATAGAACAAGAGAGATGATATTTAGGAATATCAAAATTATTTACTACAAAGTCAATAACATTATCAACAGTAACTGTAGGCTTGAAGGCTGATAAATGCAGCCACTCCTTTTTTCTTTTGATGACAACAGGGAGTTCAGTCGACGTGGAATTACTCCCAGTTAAAATATGTTTAGCTTTGACATGTTTCATGTTATGTGATGTTGTTTGTTTCGAGTATTCAGCATCACGGCGAGTAACATTATCAACGGCAGCAGAGCAATCAAAAAAGGCATCGCCTGCTTGATTTTCAGCATCAGAAGCAGCAGGAGAAACAACAGCTTGAGCAGCCGCAGAAGAGCTCAACAAAGCAACACTCGAAAGAGTATCAGCGCCAACATTGTTCTCCACAGTAGATGAGCGCGCATTGATGGTTCGCGCATTAGAACTCATAGGTAATACGATTTGATTTTTTGTGTTCTGATTCAAAGCAAATATATTGGCTACACAGCTTACAATTTCACATATTTTTTTTTATAAAGGTGTAGAGTATTAGTAAAATTTCTCTTTATAGAACATAAATGGGTGTATTTTATTTGTAATTGTAGAGTTTTTAGTTTTGTGAAGGTTAGAAATACATCTGGCTAAGAGTTCTTGGTTAAGTTGGCTGAAATATTTCAGAAAAATTCTTGAAAAAACCCTAGTAAAAGTATTTATTATAATATGTATACAAATATGGGAATATACAAATATGGATATCGTCGGTGATTATGCACAACCACTCACCGGACATCTAAGAGACCGCGTAAACGACGTTTGTGATAAACACTTTTATAGCCCTTGTAATTAAGACTTTTTCCTTTATTCTCAAGAAAATTACATTTGCGTTGAAAAATCATTAAAAGAATCGATCTTGATCGGAGTTGTCTTAAAATTTTATAATTTGTAGCTGCAAACCCGCCAAACTTAAATATCGCATACTACTAATGGCGGCGCTATACCAACAGGTTATCATAACCTCTAACGAGATTTTTAGCCGAGCTTCTCTTTCCAACTTGTGGTGTGTTGCTTTTAGAGTTTTCCTACAAGTTGGCGGGACCTACAATTTTTTGCCGACTCCGAACGGCACTTGCAAAGCAAATGAATTTTTTGCTGAGAAGCTTCTCATGGCAGAAATACACCCGGATAGTTTGCCAAACTACTGCCGAGAGGCGACCCCTTTTAGAAAAATTATTTTTCTACGAACACTTAACCGCTACACCACGGCAGCCGCCAACGCATACACCGTTTTGAAAATGCCCGTTACGTCGCTTTGCAGAATCACCGACGATATGTTTTTTTAACAGAAAAATTAACAACTTTTGTACAGACTGAACTTAAGTGCATTTTGAAGATATATGTATGAAATGCCCATGTAGCGTTCAAATTTACAATCCAACATTCAATTCTACAAACTTTCACAGAAATGATTGTTGGGATATCTTCATGGATTTAAAAAAAAAATGTCAAAATATGAATTCAATTTCGTTTGAAATGTTTTGAATATTCAAAGTAGACATTTATTTCAAACAGCCAGATATTCAAATTCAAAGCAAAGAAAAGCCAATTCAATTCAATTCAAATTCAATATGAATTTGCCGTTTTGGATGGAGTCATGCAGAGGTCTATTGGATATGTACCCTTAATTTCTGAAAAAAATTTAGTGGCTACCTAAAACAGCGAAGACGTCAGAGCCAG
Source organism: Campiglossa producta (assembly GCA_964058755.1). Taxonomy (NCBI): domain Eukaryota; kingdom Metazoa; phylum Arthropoda; class Insecta; order Diptera; family Tephritidae; genus Campiglossa; species Campiglossa producta. The sequence goes on from CAXKVI010000010.1 coordinate 1,641,321, forward strand.
CTAAAATTAACAAAAAAGGATAAATAATTACGTATTTTCAGTACCAGGTTTTTAATAACAGGTACTCGCTTTATGAATTATTATTTACTTTAAAAAAAAACTACTCTCTTTTACCTTTAAAATGCCGTACCACATGTAAGGATATCTCTAATAGAAACATTTGTACAGCAATAATAGGGTAAGCCTAAAAATTAAGTTTTTCAAACTTTGAAATTCGACCAGTCCGAAACGAGTGGTAATAAAAATGTAATGTGTGTAAATTTCATCCTTTAGGGCCCCAAAGAAGTGTCCCTCAAAGTTTGAGCGGAGTCCGGGACTAGCCAGCTTTTTGAATTAGACGTTTTCATATGGAATGTCTCTTAATTCAAACTTGTTTTTTTGAAGTTAACTTCTAGGCGGCGATATGAAGTTTTGATTGAGAGTAAAATTTAAGAAAATAGATGACGATGAAACGGAAGTAATGGCACGGAAATAGAAATTGTAGCCGACTTTCAGGCGTATGTAGCAGACTGTCAGGCGTAGGTGTTATTCTTATATCTCGGGAACCGCTCAACCGCTTTAGATACAATTTGGCATTAAAGATAGTATGATTCATTCTAAGATTATATGTGTGAGTGTTGCCACTTGGGGCAGTTCACAGGGTTGCCACCTATCTATTTTTTTTTTTTAAATATTGAGCAATATATGCCAATATGGAAATCAAATGAAAGGTATTATCGACCGTATTACAAATGTGAACATTAGGGTGATTAAAAAAAAATGTCGACTTGGTCTTACCCCCTAAAAAGTTAGGTATTGATGAGAAAATAAGCCTTGTAAAAAATTAGCGCTCTAACTTAGCCCTTAGGGGTGGCTATTTTTTCGCCCTTTCCCATACATTTTGTATGGGGAAAAATGGCATTTTCTTTTTTCAAAGTGAATTTTCTTTTAATTTTTGAAACTTTTTTACATACTCTTATAGTTGAAGCTTTGAAGCTTCCAAAATGGTAAGCCGTGTACGATTATCTTAACTATTACGATAATTACAGCTATTTGAAAGTGGCTGAGTTTTGTACTATAGCACACACATACACAGTAACACGTATAAAATTTAGTAAATTTTAAATCGCTGTAATTATTTTAATAGTTAAGATATTCGCATATGGCTTACCATTTTGGAAGCCTCAAAGCTTCAACCTTAAGATTGTGTAAAAATATTTTCAAAAAAGTTTCAAAAATTGAAAGAAAATTCACTTTGAAAAAAATACCATTTTTCCCCATACAAAATGTATGGAAAAGGGCGAAAAAAATAGCCACCCCTAAGGGTTAAGTTAGAGCCCCAATTTTTTGCAAGGCTTATTTTCTCGTCAATACCTAAAGTTTCAGGGGGTAAGACCGAAAAAAAACAATTTTTTTTATTTGAATCACCCTGGTGTACATCTTAAGCAGGGTTGCCACCTAACCGCATTTTATTTATTATTATTGATATCTCGGGAACCGCTTGACCGACGTGGATAAAATTTGGCATTATAGATAGTATGATTCATTCTATGATTATATGCATGGGTGTTGCCACTTGGGGCGGTTCACAGGGTTGCCACCTATCTCCATTTTTTCAATATTGAGCAAGATATGTCAATATGGGCATCAAATGAAAGGTATTTTCGACCGTATTTCAAATATGGAAATCTCAAGCAGGGTCGTCACCTTGGGTTGCCACCTAACCGCATTTTATTTATTTTTTTTTAATGTCTCGGGTACCGCTTGACCGATGTGGATAAAATTTGGCATTATAGATAGTACGATTCATTCTAAGATTATATGCGTAGGTGTTGCCACTTAGGGTGGTTCACAGGGTTGCCACCTCTCTCAATTTTTTTTTTAAATATTGAGCAAGATATGCCAATATGGGTGTCAAATGAAAGGTATTTTCGACCGTATTCGAAATACGTAAATCTGAAGCAGGGTTGTCAGTATGATTCATTCTAAGATTATATGCGTGCGTGTTGCCACTTGGGGCGGTTCATAGGGTTGCCAAATGTCTAAATTTTTTTTTAAATATTGAGCAAGATATGCCAATATGGGTATCAAATGAAAGGTATTTTCGACCGTATTCCAAATATGTAAATCTCAAGCAGGGTTTCCACCTAAGGTTGCCACCTAACCGCATTTTATTTATTTTTATTGATATCTCGGGAACCGCTTGACCGATGTGGATAGAGTTTGGCATTATAGATAGTACGATTCATTCTAAGATTATATGCGTGGGTGTTGCCACTTAGGGTGGTTCACAGGGTTGCCACCTCTCTCAAGTTTTTTTTAAATATTGAGCGAGATATGTCAATATGGCGTAAATCTGAAGCAGGGTTGTCACCTAGAGTTGCCACCTAACCGCATTTTATTTATTTTTATTAATATCTCGGGAACCGCTTGACCGACGTGGATAAAATTTGGCATTTTAGATAGTATGATTCATTCTAAGATTATATGCGTGGGTGTTGCCACTTGGGGCGGTTCACAGGGTTGCCAAATGTGTAAATTTTTTTGGGGTATTCCTATGGAGACTGCCTTTATTTTACAAAAAACATATAACAATAAGTGAGTTTACGCATTTAAACAAATATTACACTTACTTTACATATAACTATTAGATTAAAACATTACATAAACATTTTAAACATTTTACAAAAACAAAACATATATTTTCAACATATAACAAATATTAGCATCCCTGTTGACAACCCTGCCACCAACCATGAGATGTATCGTATATCGATACTAGTTTTTCCTTCACTAATATTAATTTGCCATTTAATACAAATCGTTTAACTTTGTAATTTGGTTAGCAGGAGAAAACCGATGTGTAAGAACAAACAATAGGTATTAATTTAATCCCTTCATTTATTAATCTGAATTTTTATCATCTTTTCATGTACTGAAATAAAGTTTAAAAGCGAGTTTCATCGAAATATTTGACTTTTATTGAACACGCTATATAAGCGGAATTCTCCGAAGCAAGGACCAACATTACATTCTTTTAAAACATCGTGGCGCTTTATTGTTACATACCGGCTTGGTCACAACTTCGTACTTGCGAGTGAGCGTGTTGCAATGGGAACTAAAGGTCGAAGGCAACAGCAGAATCGAAGTACAGAGTTGGAGAAATGTGCCTCATGCGGGGGCCCAGAATCCGATTAAATGGTACAATGTGATGATTGTGACAAGTGGACGCATTATGATTGTGCGGGCGTAACTGATGAAGTAGTGAACCATGCATGGAGTTGCGATGGGTGCGCAAGCAAGCGCAAATCGATAGCGGCAGCGGTGTCAAAAGCAGGGACTTAAACGACGTCGGCAGAATTGGCAGCTGCGCAGCCAGGAACTTCATCGGCAGCAGAGAAAAAGTCTTCAGACGATCAAGTTATGGCGGGAAAGTTACTGGCGAGTGAAAAAGGTATGGTAGAAAAGGTAATTAGCGATATTGGGAAGATTGGTGTAACGAATTCACACATGGGTGAAGAAACACAAAGCAAATGCGGGTCGACAAAATCGAAACGCAATTTACGGCAGAAATGGCGTATGTAGAACAAAAATACGCAATAATGAAAGAGTATCAGAGCGATTCTGAAGAAGGCGACTTTCGCTCAGTACAACAGCAGCGGACTATTCAATGGGCAAATAGTCAAGATCTTAAGGGAACTGACTTGGCAAACGGTACAGGTAAAAATGATACGCGCGGCGAACGTGAGGCTTTCGTGTCGCAACCAACTGAATCTGTGGGACATACACTAACAGCTTTACAAATAAGTTCACGACAGGTTGTTGGGCGTGATCTACCAACATTTAGTGGCAAGCCAGACGAATGGCCATTATTTGTAATCAGTTTTGAAAATTCTACACGTATATGCAAATTTAGTAACGATGAAAATTTACTAAGGCTTCAGCGTGCTTTAAAAGGTAAAGCTTATGAGTACGTAAGTAGCAAATTGATGATTCCCAGTCTTGTCCCTGAGTTAATTTCAACGCTCAAGATGGTTTTTGGTAGGCCCGAACTTATTTTTAACAACCTCATGGCAAAGATACGCGCATCACCGGCAGTGAATGTAAATAAGCTTGACTCTTTAATAAATTTAGCAGGGTTCGGAATTATTCATTTATGAAGATTCAAGTACGTTCGTTTGCATTCGCATTCACGAACATGAACATTAAAAAAAAAATTTGCATTCGCGTTCGTGAATAAGAACGTATAAAAAATCCACACCATTCACGTTTATGAATGCATTCGTGCATCATTCAAATGCCTTCTCGAATCTATATATGCACGTACTTCTTGCCGTTCATCTTCATATAAGTATGCATATGTGGCGTGAATAATTCACGAAGGCATTTAACCCTTTACCACGCTGGCCAAAAAATCCAAATTCTTGTCCAACTATTTGTTTAAGCCCCAGTAACAATAAAAAATAAAATTTTTATAAAAATTTTTTTTATAAGTCTGTTTTTTTACATGTTGCCATATGGCAACAAATATACTGTACGGTAAAGAAAAACTAGGGAATTTTAAGTTTTGAAATTACGAATATAAGTTTATTTTAAAACGGTTTTACATCGAAATTTTAACTTTATCTTTTATATATCTATTATTTATCTATTATATATGTATGTATATCTTTTATATATATAAAAATGAATGTATGTATCTACCCCTCTACCTACCAAACCGTCCATTGGATTGAAATAAAACTTTGTCAACTTATTTCTTCCCCTAGCAGAAAGTTAACTGGCATAGTAAAAATATTTTTAAAAGGGCGTGGCACTTCCAATACAAACTGAAATTTTTAAAATGTTTATCTCACACAGCTTGGTCTAGAGCGTTGAAATTTTGTATGAAAGTGAAGTTTCAAGTTGCGGTAGAATTATGTGGTGGGCGTTTATATAAATGGAGGCGTGGCACCTCTCATACAAAAAACTTAATGGTCTGTACATCTTCGCATCTATTTGCCGTAAAATATTGGAGTTTTCTATGAAAGCATTGGAAAAGGAGGAGTAGCACGTCCCATACAAATAAAAATTCGGGCTTATAAAGTGCACATCTCTATAGGTGTTTGCTCAAAAAAGCATTGCAATTTGGTATGAAAAAATTAGTTTGACTTGCGGTTATGTGAAAGTGGGCGTTATTGTAAAAGGGCGCGGCATATCTCATAGAAACTGAAAATTATAAAGTGTATGTATCTGCAGGTGTTTGCTCTAAAGCATTGGTATTTTGTATGAGAAAATTATTTTGAGTTCCGGTAGAATTGTGTAAAAGTGCGAGGTATTGTAAAAGGGGCCTGACACCTTCCATACAAACTGAAACTCTTAAACTGTGTATCTCTGTAAGTCTTTTCTCTAAAGCATTGGAATTCTATTCATTGTTGTCAATTGCTCCTTATATTTCTTCCCTTCAGAATCCTCCAAACCTGACAAGTCAGACTCCCCGAAATTATCCAAAATCATTTCTTTGACTTTGTAGCTTATTTTCCTTGACTTATTTTCAAATTATAATGCGCTAACAATAATAAATCCAAACTCTTCAGATCTCAATCGCAAATAAATTTCTTCTGCAATCTAGAGCAAATTTACACCTTACAGCAAAATTGTTGCCATTTGGCAACACGCAAAGTTATACAAATCAGTACCGCTTTGTAAACTGTTCGTAAAAAAATATTTTTATGCCAAAGCGTAGATTGAAGATTCTTTTACTTATTTTATACAACTTTTAGTGAAATTATTGTCATAATTTACTAAAAAATGTATATAAGTAAAAGACAAATTTCATAGTAAAATTATGTATTGCAAAGGCCTTTTATGAAAAATTTTATATTATCGATATTTAATGGACGATGATAACTTATTTGATTTTTGTCTACTCTTTAAACATCAATCTTCAACAAAATGTAAGAAAGAAGGTGATATTTTATACACAGGAGTAGCTAGGCCCCTCTAAAGTTGGATGTTGCCATATGGCAACAATATCGCGAAAGGGTTAAGAACGTGCATTGAATGCATATTTTGTATGGCATATTCGCAGAAGGTTGTAGTAGAAAATTTGAAAAATGTTATTGCAAGTATACCGACAGGAATGTGAACCAAAAAAAAAAACTTTTGACGGGACTTCTAGGTTTTATTCAGGGATATGAAGGACCTTCTTAGGGGCCATTTCTATAATTTTTCGGGACCATTTTGGAATGGTTTTCGGGACCTTTTCTGGATTATTTTCAGGACTTTTCGGGATTGTCTTCGGGACTTTTTCGGGATTGTTTCGATTTTTCCGGGAATTTTTCGGGATGATTTTTGGGCCATTTCATGTTCGTAGAGTTCTTAACCATTTCAAGAAAAAATTTCGGGATGCAGTTTTGTACAAGCACACTACCTTAAATTATCATCATCTGCATGCTTACATTTGCACATGTTCAAAAATTGTTTACGCGAGATTTTTCGGATACACACACATTCATACCTACCTACATACAACACATGCTATTGTTCTACTAACTACCCAGCAAACAATTTGATATAAAAACAAGTAAGGAAAGCTGTCTTCGGCTGTGCCGAAGGCTAAATACCTTTCATGAATAAGCGTCACGATTTTCACTGTTTGATCCCAGTACAGCCTGTGTAAATTTAACTTAAGCTCATACCGAAATTATCGGAACTATCGATTATATGGGTGCGATGTGTTATATTGGTCCAATCTCATTGATTTTTTAACACCGACATTCCAAATTCTAAAATAGCAATAGTTACGAAATTTCACGTTCCTGCCTATATAACTACAGGAGTTATCTACCAAAATCCGTTTATTGGAACAATCGATTGTATGGGGGCTATGTGAAATATTTATCCCATCTCGATGATTTTCAACACCGATATTTCTCATATAAAAATAGAAATACTTACAAAATTTCGCGTTCCTAGGTGTTTAATTACAGGAGTTATAGCACAAAATCCGTTTATCGGAACAATCGATTGTATGGGGGCTATGTGAAATATTTATCCCATCTCAATGATTTTCAACATCCATATTTCACATATAAAAATAGCGATACCTCCAAAATTTCACGTTCCTACGTGTTTAATTACAGGAGTTATAGCCCAAAATCCGTTTATCGGAATAATCGGTTGTATGGGAGCTATATGTAATATCGGTCCGATCTTGCTGGTTCCGACAAATGATTCCTATATTGGAAAATGGTGGCCGCATACGAAATTTCAGCCAAATATCTCAAAAACTTAGGGACTAGTTTGCGTTCAAACAGACAGAAAGACAGACAGACAGACAGACGGACATGGCTAAATCAACTCATCTCGTCATCCTGATCATTTCGGTATACTTATTGATGGGTCTATCTATTCTTCTTCTCATACTTACAAACATCGGACCAAAGTTATAATACCATTTCATGTTCATGAAAGGTATAATAAACGTTTTGTAAGTGTACAAATGTAAGCATAACACTTGCAAAACGCTTACTTCGACCTTTACAAAACACATCAAAGTAAGCGCTTTATAATCGAAACACACGCATCATTATAAGCTTGGAAATTACTATTACAAAACATATTTTTAAAGCTCGTAATAACACGTTTGTAAAGGGTATAAAATAAACGTGCTTTAATTAATTTACATAGGCTTTTCACACTATAATGTTCCAAAATTCTATAAAATACATTATATAAATTTAAAATCAAAAGTGCACTTACTTTTTCACGTTACTTTTTAACTTTTTATGTCAGAAAATATTCACTATTTCTACGTCTTTACTCTTCAGAAACCAAAACTAGAATAAGTTACACAAATTTGTGGATTGATTTACAAAAAGGTAGCGTTGCTAAGCAAAACCTAAACGACATTAGCAAAACAATTACAATAGCAAAGATTTTGTAAATGTGGAACTTACAACTCTTGTTAAAGCCTTATACATGTAGGCTTACTTTAAGCTTAGTTTAAAACGCTTATTTATGCAAGCTTATTTTAAGCTTGATTTACAAAAGGCTTATCGAATTGTTTGCTGGGTACCGACAATGCCTAGTGGTTTTCCCACACACAAAACAAATACAGAAATGCGAGCGCTGTTAAGGCCATCCGACACAGTAAATTTAGAATGTTCATGCCTCAGCTGCGTTTTACTAACACATATAGCATTCGGCTATAGATTTTCTTTTTTTTTAACGACCAAACAATGAAAGGTTGATTCTTTTCATGCGTTTTGAAACTTTGAGTTAGTTTGAAAAAAAGATCGAGAATTATTTTAGGCAAGAAAATATGTTAATATTTTATTTTGCTTAATATTTAGTTAAACATATTTTATTTGCTTATAAAAAAATTGTTTATTATAATACAATTTATTTTATACAATAAAATAATAATAGCTGATTTATGATAACAATTTCATCAACGCAAGTGGAAATTACTACGCCTAGCGCATAACAACATTACCTACCGCACTGCTGGTCAATCAGTCATTCATGACCCGACACAGTAAAATTGAGCGAGCGTCAAATTGAATTTTAGATTTTGGGCAATCAGCGCCGCCAGAGACACGACGACTGCCGAAGGCAAGTATATGTGACACGAGGGCAGCCGAATGCTATATGTATTAGTAAAACGCAGCTGAGGCATGAACATTCTAAATTTACTGTGTCGGATGGCCTTAACAGCGCTCGCATTTCTGTATTTGTTTTGTGTGTGGGAAAACCACAAGGCATTTTCGCTAGTTAGTAGTATTATAATAAACAATTTTTTTATAAGCAAATAAAATATGTTTAACTAAAAATATAAAGAAGGCAAAGCTAACGAGCCGGCAGCAACGACGCAAGCTTAGAAGGATGGATGCTTGATGCCATAAGATTGGATCACGATCGTACCGAAAAGAAAGACCTGATGCCAGTTGAATTAGCATCGAAAGTAATGCGCGATGGCGATCGGTTTACAGCGAAGCTACTGTGGAAGAGCGATAATGTTGTCATGCCTCGTAGGTGTATGCGGCGATATCAGCGAAATGTTCCACCAAGTGGGCGTGACCAAAATGGACCAAGACACGCAACGTTTCCTATGGAGAGATTGTGACCCAACACAACGGCCAGACGAGTATGTATTGCAAGTTTTAAGCTTTGGAGCCAGCTGCTCACCTGCGCTCGCGTTGTATGCTAAAAATAAAAATGCTAAAGAGTTCGGAAAATGTTTCCGAATGAAGCGCGATGCATAATAGAAAGACATTACGTCGACGACATGCTCTATAGTACAAATACCGTCGAGGACGCGATTAAACTTGCTAAGGATGTACGTGAAATACATGCACGAGGAGGTTTCAAAATCAGGAACTGGCTAAGTAACTCGAGGGAAGTACTAAAGGCACTGGGTGAGGGTAGCACTGATGACAGCTTTTGTAAAGCAGGCCTCACACTCGACCAAATTACCGTAGCAGATAAAGTGCTCGGCATGTGGTGGCTAACGCAGGAGGATTGCTTCACATTCAGCCTGAAATTTACAAAAGCCAGTTCTGAAATATTTCACGGCAAAAGGTTACCTACTAACCGAGAGCTGTTGAGGCTATTAATGTCCTTTTTTGACCCACTAGGCTTGCTCTCATATTTTACCATCCACATGAAAATCCTTGTCCAAAACGTTTGGCGTAATCGAACTCAGTGGGACGATATAATGCCAGAGGATCTTGCCGATGACTGGTGGAGATGGCTAGCAAAATTAAAAAAGGTTAAGCGAGTTCGAATACCAAGATGTTACTTTTCACAGCCAAAACGCGAAAGAAACACTGTGCAATTACATGTTTTCGTAGATGCGAGTGAGAACGCATACGCAACGGTGGCATATTTTAGAATTGCATATACCCAGGTGTGGAGTTAGTCCTAGTTGGTTCCAAAACAAAAGTCGCGCCACTTAGACCAAACTCCGTTCCGAGAATGGAACTGCTCGCAGCAGTTTTGGGTACTCGTTTAGCTGACACAGTTATAGCTCACCACAGTTTGGAAATCGAACAAACATTATTTTGGTCCGATCCAAAAACGGTCCTATTATGGCTAAACTCTGACCCCAGAAAATATAAACATTTTGTGAAGTTTAGAGTTGCGCAGATTCAGGGGTCTACCGAAGTTGCGAATTGGAATTGTGTCCCTACGAAGTTCAACGTTGCTGACCTGGAAACGAAATGGAGTCGGTTGCCAGAATTCAACGGAGAATTTGTATGGTTCACAGGGCCCTGTTCCTGAAGCTACCAAAAAGCGAGTGGCCTGATCAAAATGTAATCAAAGCTGGAAGCCAACAGGTATGCCATGAGGATTTCGAACTGCAGAAGGTCGCCGCAACAATTCAAAAACAAGTTGTCATAGATGCTAGCCGTTTTTCTAAATGGGAGCATTTAATTAGATCGCTAGCTTACTTGAAACTGTTCATCGAAAATACGAAAGCTAAGGGAGATCCCAATCGAAAAGAATATCTAGTCGGACTAACCAGAGATATGCTAGTTTGGAGAGAGCGACAACTGCTAAAACTCGCGCAAAATAATCAATACGCTAAAGAAATATCGATGTTAGAGAAAACATACATATTGCCAAAAGACGGTTCCCTACGAAAACTTAGCCCTTTTCTAGACGACCAAAAAATAGTCCGAATGCGAAGTCGCCTTGAACATAACGCACAAGTTTCAGAAGCCATAAAAAATCCTATAATACTGCCAAGACAACATCGCATCTCTTACTTGATTGTAGGCTGGCACCATAGGAAGTTCAAACACGTTCACCACGAAACAGTAATTAATGAAGTATTTCAAAAGTACCATATTCCGGGTTTACGTACCTTACTACGGAGTATTCGCCTAAATTGCCGATACTGTAAAATTCAAAATGCACAGCCATTACCCCCACTGGGTAACACTAAGCGTCAACAACCATACAGCTGATTTCACGAATGTCAGAATATTGGATGTAGAAAAACGAACGAGAACAAGATTGACACTCCAAAGCTTGATGATACAAGAACGAATAAGGACGCAATAAACTACAAAGAAGATGTGGACAATATAAACAGCGCTTACCTGACAGCCATAACAAAGCAAACAAGTGGACGGAAGGGATGCTAATATTTGTTATATGTTGAAAATATATGTTTTGTTTTTGTAAAATGTTTAAAATGATTATGTAATGTTTTAATCTAATTGTTATATGTAAAGTAAGTGTAATATTTGTTTAAATGCGTTAACTCACTTATTGTTATATGTTTTTTGTAAAATAAAGGCAGTCTCCCTGAAGAAGATGCAAAATGCATCGAAACTGGTAGGAGGAAAAAGGAAAATAACATAAATTTTTCGCTTCTAATCAACAGCAAAAAAGCTGCATAGGAATACCCCAGGATAATTTAAATATTTAGGGAGTTCACAAGGTGTACTATTTGGTACTATTTATCGTATTTCTTTAATCATGCTATTGTATTAGCACAGTCATAAAGTTGTTGTTTATGTTTCACATGTACAAATATTCCTATTTCAATACAACTCTGAAAGGTATGTTTAGTGTGCTATTCTTGCATGCTATACGATCAGCTAATTTTGTTTACCATCGCTTTTACAATTTGTGCAAAAGCAAATGAGAAGAATGGAATTTGAGCAAAATAATAAAGTAAGTAATAATTTTTTAAATGCAAACTCCTTTGACCTTTTAAAAACTTTTTTGATTTCAGAACAAAGGCAAGCGCATTCGTTGCAACCCAACTCGAAGATGGACGGTGGCAGAAGAGAAGTCGCTTATTGAATTTTTACTGGAAAATCGGCAACTTGAGGTTTGTTTTTGTTTGCACAGAAGTAAAATAAAATGATGTGGAAATATACATACATATATACATACGCGCATACGTTTATTTTGCAGATGCCGTCTGCACAAGTTTACTATAAGCGATTTTGCGAGGAGAAGAATGTCACAATGGAGTGGAAGCTGGTGCGTGCAAAAGTGCGGAACATGAGGTCGAGCTATAATAAAGCCAAAGCATGGGAGGGATCGACGGGAGCAGGAAGCATGAACGGCGATGGCAAAATCTGTTTTCATCTAAATGATCCAACACATTCAGCTCCCATTTTATTTATTTTTCTCTATATCTCGGGAACCGCTTGACCGATTTGGATAAAGGATAATTTAAACATTGGCTCTAATAACAATTATCATATACATTTTTTTTTAAATATTGAGCAAGATATGCCAATATGGGTCTCAAATGAAAGGTATTTTCGACCGTATTCCGTATTAGGGTTGCCACCTAACCGCTTTTAATTTATTTTTCTCTATATCTCGGGAACCGCTCGACCGATTTGGATAAAGTTTAACATTATAGATACTATGATTCATTCTAAGATTATTTGGGTGGGTGTTTCCATTGAGGCTGTTCACAGGGTTACACCTATCTCAATTTTGTTTAAATATTGAGCAATATATGCCAATATTGGTATCAAATGAAAGGTATTTACGACCGTATTCCAAATATGTAAATCACAAGCAGGGTTGCCATCTAGGGTTGCCACCTCACCGCATTTTATATATTTTTCTCTATATCTCGGGAACCGCTCGACCGATTTGGATAAAGTTTGGCATTATAGATAGTATGATTTATTCTAAGTTTATGTGCGTGGGTTTTGCCACTTGGGGCGGTTCACAGGGTTGCCACCTATCTCAATTTTTTTTAAATATTGAGAAAGATATGCCAATATGGATATCAAATGAAAGGCATTATCGACCGTATTCCAAATATTTAAATCTCAAGCAGGGTTGGCACCTAGAGTTTCCACCTAACCGCATTTTATTTATATTTATTGTGATCTCGGGAACCGCTTGACCGAAGTGGATAAAATTTGGCATTATAGATAGCATGATTCATTCTAAGATTATGTGCGTAGGTGTTGCCACTTGGGGCGGTTCACAGGGTTGCCACCTATCTAAAAATAATTTAAATATTGAGAAAGATATGCCAATATGGGTATCAAATTAAAGGTATTATCGACCGTATTCCAAATATGTAAATCTCAAGCAGGGTTGCCATCTAACCGCATTTTATTTATATTTATTGATATCTCGGGAACCGCTTGACCGATGTGGATAAAATTTGGCATTATAGATAGCATGATTCATTCTAAGATTATATACGTGGGTGTAGCCACTCGGGGTGGTTCACAGGGTTGCCACCTATCTCTATTTTTTTTAAATATTGAGCAAGATATGCCAATATGGGTATCAAATAAAAGGTATTTTCGACCGTATTCCAAATATGTAAATCTCAAGCAGGGTTGCCACCTGGGGTTGCCACGTAACCGCATTTTATTTATTTTTGTTGATATCTCGGGAACCGCTTGACCGATGTGGATAAAGTTTGGCATTATAGATAGTATGATTCATTCTAAGATTATGTGCGTAGGTGTTGCCACTTGGGGCGGTTCACAGGGTTGCCACCTATCTCATTTTTTTTTTTAAATATTGAGCAAGATATGCCAATGTGGGTATCAAATAAAAGGTATTTCCGACCGTATTCCAAATATGTAAATCTCCAGCAGGGTTGTCACCTAGGGTTGCCAACTAACCGCATTTTATTTATTTTTATTGAAATCTCGGGAACCGCTTGACCGATGTGGATAAAGTTTGGAATTATAGATAGTATGACTCATTCTAAGATTATATGCGTAGGTGTTGCCACTTGGGGCGGTTCACAGGGTTGCCACCTATCTCAATTTTTTAAAAATATTGAGCAAGATATGCCAATGTGGGTATCAAATAAAAGGTATTTTCGACCGTATTCCAAATATGTAAATCTCAAGCAGGGTTGCCACCTGGCGTTGCCACCTAACCGCATTTTATTTTTTTTAGTTGATATCTCGGGAACCGCTTGACCAATGTGGGCAAAGTTTGGCATTATAGATAGTATGATTCATTCTAAGATTATGTGCGTGGATGTGGCCACTTGGGGCGGTTCACAGGGTTGCCACCTATCTCAATTTTTTTTAAGTATTGAGCAGAATATGCCAATATGGGCATCAAATGAAAGGTATTTTCGACCGTATTCCAAATATGTAAACCTGAAGCAGGGTTGCCACCTGGGGGCCACCTAACCGCATTTTATTTATTTTTGTTGATATCTCGGGAACCGCTTGACCGATGTGGATAAAGTTTGGCATTATATATAGTATGATTCATTCTAAGATAATACGCGTGGATGTGGCTACTTGGGGCGGTTCACAGGGTTGCCACCTATCTCAATTTTTTTTAAATATTGAGCAGAATATGCCAATATGGGTATCAAATGAAAGGTATTTTCGACCGTATTCCAAATATGTAAATCTAAAGAAGGGTTGCCACCTAGGGTTGCCACCTAACCGCATTTTATTTACATTTATTGATATCTCGGGAACCGCTTGGGGCGGTTCACAGGGTTGCCACCTATCTAAAAAAAATTTAAATATTGAGAAAGATATGCCAATATGGGCATCAAATGAAAGGTATTTTCGACCGTATTCCAAATATGTAAATTTCAAGCAGGCTTGCCACCTAACCGCATTTTATTTATTTTTATTGATATCTCGGGAACCGCTTGACAGATGTGGATAAAGTTTGGCATTATAGATAGCATGATTCATTCTAAGATTATGTGCGTGGATGTGGCCACTTGGGGCGGTTCACAGGGTTGCCACCTATCTCAATTTTTTTTAAGTATTGAGCAGAATATGCCAATATGGGCATCAAATGAAAGGTATTTTCGACCGTATTCCAAATATGTAAATCTGAAGCAGGGTTGCCACCTGGGGGCCACCTAACCGCATTTTATTTATTTTTGTTGATATCTCGGGAACCGCTTGACCGATGTGGATAAAGTTTGGCATTATATATAGTATGATTCATTCTAAGATAATACGCGTGGATGTGGCCACTTGGGGCGGTTCACAGGGTTGCCACCTGTCTCAATTTTTTTTAAATATTGAGCAGAATATGCCAATATGGGTATCAAATGAAAGGTATTTTCGACCGTATTCCAAATATGTAAATCTCAAGAAGGGTTGCCACCTAGGGTTGCCACCTAACCGCATTTTATTTATATTTATTGATATCTCGGGAACCGCTTGACCGATGTGGATAAAATTTAGCATTATAGATAGTAAGATTCATTATATGCGTGGCTTTTGCCACTTGGGGCGGTTCACAGGGCTGCCACCTATCTAAATTTTTTTTAAATATTGAGCAAGATATGCCAATGTGGTTATCAAATAAAAGGTATTTTCGACCGTATTCCAAACATGTAAATCTAAAGCAGGGTTGTCACCTAACCGCATTTTATTTATTTTTATTGATATCTCGGGAACCGCTTGACCGATGTGGATAAAGTTTGGCATTATAGATAGTATGATTCATTCTAAAATTATATGCGTGGGTGTTGCCACTTGGGGCGGCTCACAGGGCTGCCACCTATCTCAATTTTTTTTTAAAGATTGAGCAAGATATGCCAATATGGGTATCAAATGAAAGGTATTATCGACCGTATTCCAAATATGTAAATCTCAAGCAGGGTTGCCACCTAACCGCATTTTATTTATATTTATTGATATGTCGGGAACCGCTTGACCGATGTGGATAAAATTTGGCATTATAGATAGCATGACTCATTCTATGATTACATGCGTCGGTTTTGCCACTTGGGGCGGTTCACAGGGTTACCACCTATCTAAAAAAAATTTAAATATTGAGCAAGATATGCCAATGTGGGTATCAAATAAAAGTTATTTTCGACCGTATTCCAAATATGTAAATCTCAAGCAGGGTTGTCACCTAAGGTTGCCACCTAACCGCATTTTATTTATTTTTCTCTATATCTCGGGAACCACTCGACCGATTTGGATAAAGTTCGGCATTATAGATAGTATGATTTATTCTAAGTTTACCTATGTGCGTGGGTTTTGCCACTTGGGGCGGTTCACAGGGTTGCCACCTATCTCAATTTTTTTTTAAATATTGAGAAAGATAGTGATATCTCGGGAACCGCTTGACCGATGTGGATAAAGTTTGGCATTATATATAGTATGATTCATTCTAAGATAATACGCGTGGATGTGGCCACTTGGGGCGGTTCACAGGGTTGCCACCTGTCTCAATTTTTTTTAAATATTGAGCAGAATATGCCAATATGGATATCAAATGAAAGGCATTATCGAACGTATTCCAGATATTTAAATCTCAAGCAGGGTTGGTAACTAGGGTCTCCACCTAACCGCATTTTATTTATATTTATTGATATCTCTGGAACCGCTTGACCGATGTGGATAAAATTTGGCATTATAGATAGTATGGTTCATTTTATGATTATATGCGTGGGTTTTGCCACTTGGGCGGGACACAGGGTTGCCACCTATCAAATTTTTTTTTTAAATATTGAGCAAGATGTGCCAATGTGGGTATCAAATAAAAGGTATTTTCGACCGTATTCCAAATATTTAATCTCAAGCAGGGTTGTCACCTAGGGTTGCCACCTAACCGCATTTTATTTATTTTTATTGATATCTCGGGAACCGCTTGACCGATGTGGATAAAGTTTGGCATTGTAGATAGTATGATTCATTGTAAGATTATATGCGTAGGTGTTGCCACTTGGGGCGGTTCACAGGGTTGCCGCCTATCTCAATTTTTTTTTTAAATATTGAGCAAGATAAGCCAATATGGGTACCAAATGAAAGGTATTTTGGACCGTATTCCAAATATGTACATTTCAAGCAGACTTCCCCATAACCGCATTTTATTTACTTTTATTGATATCTCGGGAACCGCTTGACCGATGTGGATAAAATTTGGCATTATAGATAGCATGATTCATTCTAAGATTATATACGTGGGTGTAGCCACTCGGGGTGGTTCACAGGGTTGCCACCTATCTCTATTTTTTTTTTAATATTGAGCAAGATATGCCAATATGGGTATCAAATAAAAGGTATTTTCGACCGTATTCCAAATATGTAAATCTGAAGCAGGGTTGCCACCTGGGGTTGCCACGTACCCGCATTTTATTTATTTTTGTTGATATCTCGGGAACCGCTTGACCGATGTGGATAAAGTTTGGCATTATAGATAGTATGATTCATTCTAAGATTATGTGCGTAGGTGTTGCCACTTGGGGCGGTTCACAGGGTTGCCACCTATCTAATTTTTTTTTTAAATATTGAGCAAGATATGCCAATGTGGGTATCAAATAAAAGGTATTTCCGACCGTATTCCAAATATGTAAACCTCCAGCAGGGTTGTCTCCTAGGGTTGCCAACTAACCGCATTTTATTTATTTTTATTGAAATCTCGGGAACCGCTTGACCGATGTGGATAAAGTTTGGAATTATAGATAGTATGACTCATTCTAAGATTATATGCGTAGGTGTTGCCACTTGGGGCGGTTCACAGGGTTGCCACCTATCTCAATTTTTTTTAAATATTGAGCAAGATATGCCAATGTGGGTATCAAATAAAAGGTATTTTCGACCGTATTCCAAATATGTAAATCTCAAGCAGGGTTGCCACCTGGCGTTGCCACCTAACCGCATTTTATTTTTTTTAGTTGATATCTCGGGAACCGCTTGACCAATGTGGGCAAAGTTTGGCATTATAGATAGTATGATTCATTCTAAGATTATGTGCGTTGATGTGGCCACTTGGGGCGGTTCACAGGGTTGCCACCTATCTCAATTTTTTTTAAGTATTGAGCAGAATATGCCAATATGGGCATCAAATGAAAGGTATTTTCGACCGTATTCCAAATATGTAAATCTGAAGCAGGGTTGCCACCTGGGGGCCACCTAACCGCATTTTATTTATTTTTGTTGATATCTCGGGAACCGCTTGACCGATGTGGATAAAGTTTGGCATTATATATAGTATGATTCATTCTAAGATAATACGCGTGGATGTGGCTACTTGGGGCGGTTCACAGGGTTGCCACCTGTCTCAATTTTTTTTAAATATTGAGCAGAATATGCCAATATGGGTATCAAATGAAAGGTATTTTCGACCGTATTCCAAATATGTAAATCTAAAGAAGGGTTGCCACCTAGGGTTGCCACCTAACCGCATTTTATTTATATTTATTGATATCTCGGGAACCGCTTGGGGCGGTTCACAGGGTTGCCACCTATCTAAAAAAAATTTAAATATTGAGAAAGATATGCCAATATGGGCATCAAATGAAAGGTATTTTCGACCGTATTCCAAATATGTAAATTTCAAGCACGCTTGCCACCTAACCGCATTTTATTTATTTTTATTGATATCTCGGGAACCGCTTGACAGATGTGGATAAAGTTTGGCATTATAGATAGCATGATTCATTCTAAGATTATGTGCGTGGATGTGGCCACTTGGGGCGGTTCACAGGGTTGCCACCTATCTCAATTTTTTTTAAGTATTTAGCAGAATATGCCAATATGGGTATCAAATGAAAGGTATTTTCGACCGTATTCCAAATATGTAAATCTCAAGAAGGGTTGCCACCTAACCGCATTTTATTTATATTTATTGATATCTCGGGAACCGCTTGACCGATGTGGATAAAATTTAGCATTATAGATAGTAAGATTCATTATATGCGTGGCTTTTGCCACTTGGGGCGGTTCACAGGGCTGCCACCTATCTCAATTTTTTTAAATATTGAGCAAGATATGCCAATGTGGGTATCAAATAAAAGGTATTTTCGACCGTATTCCAAATATGTAAATCTCAAGCAGGGTTGCCACCCGGCGTTGCCACCTAACCGCATTTTATTTTTTTTAGTTGATATCTCGGGAACCGCTTGACCAATGTGGGCAAAGTTTGGCATTATAGATAGTATGATTCATTCTAAGATTATGTGCGTGGATGTGGCCACTTGGGGCGGTTCACAGGGTTGCCACCTGTCTCAATTTTTTTTAAATATTGAGCAGAATATGCCAATATGGGTATCAAATGAAAGGTATTTTCGACCGTATTCCAAATATGTAAATCTAAAGAAGGGTTGCCACCTAGGGTTGCCACCTAACCGCATTTTATTTATATTTATTGATATCTCGGGAACCGCTTGGGGCGGTTCACAGGGTTGCCACCTATCTAAAAAAAATTTAAATATTGAGAAAGATATGCCAATATGGGCATCAAATGAAAGGTATTTTCGACCGTATTCCAAATATGTAAATCTGAAGCAGGGTTGCCACCTGGGGGCCACCTAACCGCATTTTATTTATTTTTGTTGATATCTCGGGAACCGCTTGACCGATGTGGATAAAGTTTGGCATTATATATAGTATGATTCATTCTAAGATAATACGCGTGGATGTGGCCACTTGGGGCGGTTCACAGGGTTGCCACCTGTCTCAATTTTTTTAAATATTGAGCAGAATATGCCAATATGGGTATCAAATGAAAGGTATTTTCGACCGTATTCCAAATATGTAAATCTCAAGAAGGGTTGCCACCTAGGGTTGCCACCTAACCGCATTTTATTTATATTTATTGATATCTCGGGAACCGCTTGACCGATGTGGATAAAATTTAGCATTATAGATAGTAAGATTCATTATATGCGTGGCTTTTGCCTCTTGGGGCGGTTCACAGGGCTGCCACCTATCTAAATTTTTTTTAAATATTGAGCAAGATATGCCAATGTGGTTATCAAATAAAAGGTATTTTCGACCGTATTCCAAACATGTAAATCTCAAGCAGGGTTGTCACCTAACCGCATTTTATTTATTTTTATTGATATCTCGGGAACCGCTTGACCGATGTGGATAAAGTTTGGCATTATAGATAGTATGATTCATTCTAAAATTATATGCGTGGGTGTTGCCACTTGGGGCGGCTCACAGGGCTGCCACCTATCTCAATTTTTTTTTTAAAGATTGAGCAAGATATGCCAATTTGGGTATCAAATGAAAGGTATTATCGACCGTATTCCAAATATGTAAATCTCAAGCAGGGTTGCCACCTAACCGCATTTTATTTATATTTATTGATATGTCGGGAACCGCTTGACCGATGTGGATAAAATTTGGCATTATAGATAGCATGACTCATTCTATGATTACATGCGTCGGTTTTGCCACTTGGGGCGGTTCACAGGGTTGCCACCTATCTAAAAAAATTTTAAATATTGAGCAAGATATGCCAATGTGGGTATCAAATAAAAGTTATTTTCGACCGTATTCCAAATATGTAAATCTCAAGCAGGGTTGTCACCTAAGGTTGCCACCTAACCGCATTTTATTTATTTTTCTCTATATCTCGGGAACCGCTCGACCGATTTGGATAAAGTTCGGCATTATAGATAGTATGATTTATTCTAAGTTTACCTATGTGCGTGGGTTTTGCCACTTGGGGCGGTTCACAGGGTTGCCACCTATCTCAATTTTTTTTTAAATATTGAGAAAGATATGCCAATATGGATATCAAATGAAAGGCATTATCGAACGTATTCCAGATATTTAAATCTCAAGAAGGGTTGCCACCTAGGGTTGCCACCTAACCGCATTTTATTTATATTTATTGATATCTCGGGAACCGCTTGACCGATGTGGATAAAATTTAGCATTATAGATAGTAAGATTCATTATATGCGTGGCTTTTGCCTCTTGGGGCGGTTCACAGGGCTGCCACCTATCTAAATTTTTTTTAAATATTGAGCAAGATATGCCAATGTGGTTATCAAATAAAAGGTATTTTCGACCGTATTCCAAACATGTAAATCTCAAGCAGGGTTGTCACCTAACCGCATTTTATTTATTTTTATTGATATCTCGGGAACCGCTTGACCGATGTGGATAAAGTTTGGCATTATAGATAGTATGATTCATTCTAAAATTATATGCGTGGGTGTTGCCACTTGGGGCGGCTCACAGGGCTGCCACCTATCTCAATTTTTTTTTTAAAGATTGAGCAAGATATGCCAATTTAGGTATCAAATGAAAGGTATTATCGACCGTATTCCAAATATGTAAATCTCAAGCAGGGTTGCCACCTAACCGCATTTTATTTATATTTATTGATATCTCTGGAACCGCTTGACCGATGTGGATAAAATTTGGCATTATAGATAGTATGGTTCATTTTATGATTATATGCGTGGGTTTTGCCACTTGGGCGGGACACAGGGTTGCCACCTATCTTTTTTTTTTTTTTAATATTGAGCAAGATGTGCCAATGTGGGCATCAAGTAAAAGGTATTTTCGACCGTATTCCAAATATTTAATCTCAAGCAGGGTTGTCACCTAGGGTTGCCACCTAACCGCATTTTATTTATTTTTATTGATATCTCGGGAACCGCTTGACCGATGTGGATAAAGTTTGGCATTGTAGATAGTATGATTCATTCTAAGATTATATGCGTAGGTGTTGCCACTTGGGGCGGTTCACAGGGTTGCCGCCTATCTCAATTTTTTTTTTTAAATATTGAGCAAGATAAGCCAATATGGGTACCAAATGAAAGGTATTTTGGACCGTATTCCAAATATGTACATTTCAAGCAGACTTGCCCCATAACCGCATTTTATTTACTTTTATTGATATCCCGTTGTGGATAAAGTTTGGCATCATATATAGTACGATCCATTCTAAGATTATATGCGTGGGTGTAGCCACTTGGGTTGGTTCACAGGGTTGCCACCCATCTCATTTTTTTTAAATATTGAGCAAGATATGCCAATATGGGTATAAATTAAAAGGTATTTTCGACCGTATTCCCAATATTTAAATCGCAAGTAGGGTTGCCACCTAACCGCTTTTTATTTATTTTTATTGATATCTCGGGAACCGCTTGACCGATGTGGATAAAGTTTGGCATTATAGAAATTATGATTCATTCTAAGATTATATGCGTAGGTGTTGCCACTTGGGGCGGTGCACAGGGTTGCAACCTATCTCAATTTTTTTTTTAAATATTGAGCAAGATATGCCAATATGGGCATCAAATGAAAGGTATTATCGACCGTATTCCAAATATGTAAATCTCAAGCAGGGTTGTCACCTAGGGTTGCCACCTAACCGCATTTTATTTATTTTTATTGATATCTCGGGAACCGCTTTACCGATTTGGATATAGTTTGGTATTATAGATAGTATGATTCATTCTAAGATTATATGCGTAGGTGTAGCCACTTGGTGTGGTTCACAGGGTTGCCACCTATCTCAATTTTTTTTTAAACATTGAGAAAGATATGCCAATGTGGGTATCAAATAAAAGGTATTTTCGACCGTATTCCAAATATGTAAATCTCAAGCAGGGTTGTCACTTAGGGTTGCCAGCTAACCGCATTTTATTTATTTTTATTGATATCTCGGGAACTGCTTGACCGATGTGGATAAAGTTTGGCATCATATATCGTACGATTCATTCTAAGATTATATGCGTGGGTGTAGACACTTGGGGTGGTTCAAAGGGTTGCCACCTATCTCAATTTTTTTTAAATAGTGAGAAAGATATGCCAATATGGATATCAAATGAAAGGCATTATCGACCGTATTCCAAATATTTAAATCTCAAGCAGGTTTGTCACCTAGGGTTGCCACCTAACCGCATTTTATTTTTTTTTGTTGATATCTCGGGAACCGCTTGACCAATGTGGATAAAGTTTGGTATTATAGATAGTATGATTCATTCTATGATTATACGCGTGGATGTGGCCACTTGGGGCGGTTCACAGGGTTGCCACCTATCTCAATTTTTTTTTAAATATTGCGAAAGATATGCCAACATGGGTATCAAATGAAAGGTATTTTCGACCGAATTCCAAATATGTAAATCTCAAGCAGGGTTGCCACCTGGGGTTGCCACCTAACCGCATTTTATTTATTTTTATTGATATCTCGGGAACCGCTAGACCGATGTGGATAAAGTTTCGCATTATAGATAGTATGATTCATTCTAAGATTTTATGCGTAGGTGTAGCCACTTGGTGTGGTTCACAGGGTTGCCACCTATCTCAAATTTTTTTTAAATATTGAGAAAGATATGCCAATATGGGTATCAAATGAAAGGTATTTTCGACCGAATTCCAAATATGTAAATCTCAAGCAGGGTTGCCACCTGGGGTTGCCACCTAACCGCATTTTATTTATTTTTGTTGATATCTCGGGAACCGCTTGACCAATATCGATAAAGTTTGGCATTATAGATAGTATGATTCCTTCTATGATTATATGCATGGGTGTTGCCTCTTGGGACGGTTCACAGGGTTGCCACCTATCTCAATTTTTTTTAAATATAGAGCAAGATATGCCAATATGGATATCAAATGAAAGGCATTATCGAAAGTATTCCAGATATTTAAATCTCAAGCAGGGTTGGCAACTAGGATTTCCACCTAACCGCATTTTATTTATATTTATTGATATCTCTGGAACCGCTTGACCGATGTGGATAAAATTTGGCATTATAGATAGTATGGTTCATTTTATGATTATATGCGTGGGTTTTGCCACTTGGGCGGGACACAGGGTTGCCACCTATCTAATTTTTTTTTAAATATTGAGCAAGATGTGCCAATGTGGGTATCAAATAAAAGGTATTTTCGACCGTATTCCAAATATTTAATCTCAAGCAGGGTTGTCACCTAGGGTTGCCACCTAACCGCATTTTATTTATTTTTATTGATATCTCGGGAACCGCTTGACCGATGTGGATAAAGTTTGGCATTGTAGATAGATTCTTTCTAAGATTATATGCGTAGGTGTTGCCACTTGGGGCGGTTCACAGGGTTGCCACCTATCTTAATTTTTTTTTTAAATATTGAGCAAGATAAGCCAATATGGGTACCAAATGAAAGGTATTTTGGACCGTATTCCAAATATGTACATTTCAAGCAGACTTGCCACCTAACCGCATTTTATTTACTTTTATTGATATCTCGGGAACTGCTTGACCGATGTGGATAAAGTTTGGCATCATATATAGTACGATCCATTCTAAGATTATATGCGTGGGTATAGCCACTTGGGGTGGTTCACAGGGTTGCCACCCATCTCATTTTTTTTAAATATTCAGCAAGATATGCCAATATGGGTATAAATTAAAAGGTATTTTCGACCGTATTCCCAATATGTAAATCGCAAGTAGGGTTGCCACCTAACCGCTTTTTAGTTATTTTTATTGATATCTCGGGAACCGCTTGACCGATGTGGATAAAGTTTGGCATTATAGATAGTATGATTCATTCTAAGATTATATGCGTAGGCGTTGGCACTTGGGGCGGTGCACAGGGTTGCAACCTATCTCAATTTTTTTTTTTAAATATTGAGCAAGATATGCCAATATGGGCATCAAATGAAAGGTATTATCGACCGTATTCCAAATATGTAAATCTCAAGCAGGGTTGTCACCTAGGGTTGCCACCTAACCGCATTTTATTTATTTTTATTGATATCTCGGGAACCGCTTGACCGATTTGGATATAGTTTGGTATTATAGATAGTATGATTCATTCTAAGATTATATGCGTAGGTGTAGCCACTTGGTGTGGTTCACAGGGCTGCCACCTATCTCAATTTTTTTAAATATTGAGAAAGATATGCCAATGTGGGTATCAAATAAAAGGTATTTTCGACCGTATTCCAAATATGTAAATCTCAAGCAGGGTTGTCACTTAGGGTTGCCACCTAACCGCATTTTATTTATTTTTTATTGATATCTCGGGAACCGCTTGACCGATGTGGATAAAGTTTGGCATCATATATCGTACGATTCATTCTAAGATTATATGCGTGGGTGTAGACACTTGGGGTGGTTCAAAGGGTTGCCACCTATCTCAATTTTTTTTAAATAGTGAGAAAGATATGCCAATATGGATATCAAATGAAAGGCATTATCGACCGTATTCCAAATATTTAAATCTAAAGCAGGGTTGTCACCTAGGGCTGCCACCTAACCGCATTTTATTTATTTTTATTGATATCTCGGGAACCGCTAGACGGATGTGGATAAAGTTTCGCATTATAGATAGTATGATTCATTCTAAGATTTTATGCGTAGGTGTAGCCACTTGGTGTGGTTCACAGGGTTGCCACCTATCTCAATTTTTTTTTAAATATTGAGAAAGATATGCCAATATGGGTATCAAATGAAAGGTATTTTCGACCGAATTCCAAATATGTAAATCTCAAGCAGGGTTGCCACCTGGGGTTGCCACCTAACCGCATTTTATTTATTTTTGTTGATATCTCGGGAACCGCTTGACCAATGTGGATAAAGTTTGGCATTATAGATAGTATGATTCCTTCTATGATTATATGCATGGGTGTTGCCACTTGGGACGGTTCACAGGGTTGCCACCTATCTCAATTTTTTTTTTTAAATATATAGCAAGATATGCCAATATGGGTATCAAATAAAAGGTATTTTCGACCGTATTCCAAATATGTAAATCTCAAGCAGCGTTGCCATTTGGGGTTGCCACCTAACCGCATTTTATTTATTTTTCTCTATATCTCGGGAACCGCTCGACCGATTTGGATAAAGTTTGACATTATAGATAGTACGATTCATTCTTAGATTATACGCGTGTATGTGGCAACTTGGGGCGGTTCACAGGGTTGCCACCTTTCACAATTTTTTTATGTATTGAGCAGAATATGCCAATATGGGTATCAAATGAAAGGTATTTTCGACCGTATTACAAATTTTTAATTCTCAAGAAGGGTTGCCACCTAGGGTTGCCACCTAACCGCATTTTATTTATATTTATTGATATCTCGGGAACCGCTTGACCGATGTGGATAAAATTTGGAATTATAGATAGTATGATTCATTCTATGATTATATGCGTGGCTTTTGCCATTTGGGGCGGTTCACAGGGCTGCCACCTATCTAAATTTTTTTTTAAATATTGAGCAAGATATGCCAATGTGGTTATCAAATAAAAGGTATTTTCGACCGTATTCCAAACATGTAAATCTCAAGCAGGGATCTCACCTACGGTTGCCACCTAACCGCATTTTATTAATTTTTATTGATATCTCGGGAACCGCTTGACCGATGTGGATAAAGTTTGGCATTATAGATAGTATGATTCATTCTAAGATTATATGTGTGGGTGCTGCCACTTGGGGCGGCTCACAGGGTTGCCACCTATCTCAATTTTTTTTTAAATATTGAGCAAGATATGCCAATATTGGTATCAAATGAAAGGTATTATCGACCGTATTCCAAATATGTAAATCTCAAGCAGGGTGGCCACCTAACCGCATTTTTTTTATATTTATTGATATCTCGGGAACCGCTTGACCGATGTGGATAAAATTTGGCATTATAGATAGTATGATTCATTTTATGATTATATGCGTGGGTTTTGCCACTTGGGCGGGTCACAAGGTTGCCACCTATCTAAATTTTTTTTAAATATTGAGCAAGATGTGCCAATGTGGGTATCAAATAAAAGCTATTTTTGACCGTATTCCAAATATGTAAATCTCAAGCAGGGTTGTCACCTAGGGTTGCCACCTAACCGCATTTTATTTATTTTTATTGATATCTCGGGAACCGCTTGACCGATGAGTATAAAGTTTGGCATTATAGATAGTATGATTCATTCTAAGATTATATGCGTAGGTGTTACCACTTGGGGCGGTTCACAGGTTTGCCACCTATCTCAATTTTTTTTTAAATATTGAGCAAGATATGCCAATATGGGTATCAAATGAAAGGTATTTTCGACCGTATTCCAAATATGTAAATTTCAAGCAGGCTTGCCACCTAACCGCATTTTATTTATTTTTATTGATATCTCGGGAACCGCTTGACCGATGTGGATAAAGTTTAGCATCATATATAGTACGATTCATTTTAAGATTATATGCGTGGGTGTAGCCACTTGGGGTGGTTCACAGGGTTGCCACCTATCTCAATTTTTTTTAAATATTGAGCAAGATATGCCAATATGGGTATCAAATAAAAGGTATTTTGACCGTATTCCAAATATGTAAATCTCAAGCAGGGTTGTCACCTAGGGTGGCCACCTAACCGCATTTTATTTATTTTTATTGATATCTCGGGAACCGCTTGACCGATGTGGATAAAGTTTGGCATTATAGATAGTATGTTTCATTCTAAGATTATATGCGTAGGTGTTGCCACTTGGGGCGGTTAACAGGGTTGCAACCTATCTCAATTTTTTTTTTTAAATATTGAGCAAGATATGCCAATATGGGCATCAAATGAAAGGTATTATCGACCGTATTCCAAATATGTAAATCTCAAGCAGGGTTGCCACCTAACCGCATTTTATTTATATTTATTGATATCTCGGGAACCGCTTGACCGATTTGGATATAGTTTGGTATTATAGATAGTATGATTCATTCTAAGATTATATGCGTAGGTGTAGCCACTTGGTGTGGTTCACAGGGCTGCCACCTATCTCAATTTTTTTAAATATTGAGAAAGATATGCCAATTTGGGTATCAAATAAAAGGTATTTTCGACCGTATTCCAAATATGTAAATCTCAAGCAGGGTTGTCACTTAGGGTTGCCACCTAACCGCATTTTATTTATTTTTTATTGATATCTCGGGAACCGCTTGACCGATGTGGATAAAGTTTGGCATCATATATCGTACGATTCATTCTAAGATTATATGCGTGGGTGTAGACACTTGGGGTGGTTCAAAGGGTTGCCACCTATCTCAATTTTTTTTAAATAGTGAGAAAGATATGCCAATATGGATATCAAATGAAAGGCATTATCGACCGTATTCCAAATATTTAAATCTAAAGCAGGGTTGTCACCTAGGGCTGCCACCTAACCCCATTTTATTTATTTTTATTGATATCTCGGGAACCGCTAGACCGATGTGGAAAAAGTTTCGCATTATAGATAGTATGATTCATTCTAAGATTTTATGCGTAGGTGTAGCCACTTGGTGTGGTTCACAGGGTTGCCACCTATCTCAATTTTTTTTTAAATATTGAGAAAGATATGCCAATATGGGTCACAAATGAAAGGTATTTTCGACCGAATTCCAAATATGTAAATCTCAAGCAGGGTTGCCACCTGGGGTTGCCACCTAACCGCATTTTATTTATTTTTGTTGATATCTCGGGAACCGCTTGACCAATTTGGATAAAGTTTGGCATTATAGATAGTATGATTCCTTCTATGATTATATGCATGGGTGTTGCCACTTGGGACGCTTCACAGGGTTGCCACCTATCTCAATTTTTTTTTTAAATATAGAGCAAGATATGCCAATATGGGTATCAAATAAAAAGTATTTTCGATCGTATTCCAAATATGTAAATCTCAAGCAGCGTTGCCAACTGGGGTTGCCACCTAACCGCATTTTATTTATTTTTATTGATATCTCGGGAACCGCTTGACCGATGTGGATAAATTTTGGCATTATAGATATTATGATTCACTCTAAGATAATACGCGTGGATGTGGCCACTTGGGGCGGTTCACAGGGTTGCCACCTATCTCAAATATTGAGCAGAATATGCCAATATGGGTATCAAATGAAAGGTATTTTCGACCGTATTCCAAATATGTAAATCTCAAGTAGGGTTGCCACCTGGGGTTGCCACCTAACCGCATTTTATTTATTTTTCTCTATATCTCGGGAACCGCTTGACCGATGTGGATAAAATTTGGAATTATAGATAGTATGATTCATTCTATGATTATATGCGTGGCTTTTGCCATTTGGGGCGGTTCACAGGGCTGCCACCTATCTAAATTTTTTTTAAAATATTGAGCAAGATATGCCAATGCGGTTATCAAATAAAAGGTATTTTCGACCGTATTCCAAACATGTAAATCTCAAGCAGGGATGTCACCTAGGGTTGCCACCTAACCGCATTTTATTTATTTTTATTGATATCTCGGGAACCGCTTGACGGATGTGGATAAAGTTTGGCATTATAGATAGTATGATTCATTCTAAGATTATATGCGTGGGTGCTGCCACTTGGGGCGGCTCACAGGGTTGCCACCTATCTCAATTTTTTTTTAAATATTGAGCAAGATATGCCAATATTGGTATCAAATGAAAGGTATTATCGACCGTATTCCAAGTATGTAAATCTCAAGCAGGGTGGCCACCTAACCGCATTTTTTTTATATTTATTGATATCTCGGGAACCGCTCGACCGATGTGGATAAAATTTGGCATTATAGACAGTATGATTCATTTTATGATTATATGCGTGGGTTTTGCCACTTGGGCGGGTCACAAGGTTGCCACCTATCTAAATTTTTTTTTAAATATTGAGCAAGATGTGCCAATGTGGGTATCAAATAAAAGCTATTTTTGACCGTATTCCAAATATGTAAATCTCAAGCAGGGTTGTCACCTAGGGTTGCCACCTAACCGCATTTTATTTATTTTTATTGATATCTCGGGAACCGCTTGACCGATGAGTATAAAGTTTGGCATTATAGATAGTATGATTCATTCTAAGATTATATGCGTAGGTGTTGCCACTTGGGGCGGTTCACAGGTTTGCCACCTATCTCAATTTTTTTTTTAAATATTGAGCAAGATATGCCAATATGGGTATCAAATGAAAGGTATTTTCGACCGCATTCCAAATATGTAAATTTCAAGCATGCTTGCCACCTAACCGCATTTTATTTATTTTTATTGATATCTCGGGAACCGCTTGACCGATGTGGATAAAGTTTGGCATCATATATAGTACGATTCATTTTAAGATTATATGCGTAGGTGTTGCCACTTGGGGTGGTTCACAGGGTTGCCACCTATCTCAATTTTTTTTAAATATTGAGCAAGATATGCCAATATGGGTATCAAATGAAAGGTATTTTCGACCGTATTCCAAATATGTAAATTTCAAGCAGGCTTGCCACCTAACCGCATTTTATTTATTTTTATTGATATCTCGGGAACCGCTTGACCGATGTGGATAAAGTTTAGCATCATATATAGTACGATTCATTTTAAGATTATATGCGTAGGTGTTGCCACTTGGGGTGGTTCACAGGGTTGCCACCTATCTCAATTTTTTTTTAAATATTGAGCAAGATATGCCAATATGGGTATCAAATAAAAGGTATTTTTGACCGTATTCCAAATATGTAAATCTCAAGCAGGGTTGTCACCTAGGGTTGCCACCTAACCGCATTTTATTTATTTTTATTGATATCTCGGGAACCGCTTGACCGATGAGTATAAAGTTTGGTATTATAGATAGTATGATTCATTCTAAGATTATATGCGTAGGTGTTGCCACTTGGGGTGGTTCACAGGGTTGCCACCTATCTCAATTTTTTTTAAATATTGAGCAAGATATGCCAATATGGGTATCAAATAAAAGGTATTTTTGACCGTATTCCAAATATGTAAATCTCAAGCAGGGTTGTCACCTAGGGTGGCCACCTAACCGCATTTTATTTATTTTTATTGATATCTCGGGAACCGCTTGACCGATGTGGATAAAGTTTGGCATTATAGATAGTATGTTTCATTCTAAGATTATATGCGTAGGTGTTGCCACTTGGGGCGGTTCACAGGGTTGCAACCTATCTCAATTTTTTTTTTTAATATTGAGCAAGATATGCCAATATGGGCATCAAATGAAAGGTATTATCGACCGTATTCAAAATATGTAAATCTCAAGCAGGGTTGCCACCTAACCGCATTTTATTTATATTGATTGATATCTCGGGAACCGGTTGACCGATGTGGATAAAATTTGGCATTATAGATAGTATGATTCATTCTAAGATTATACGCGTGGATGTGGCCACTTGGGGCGGTTCACAGGGTTGCCACCTATCTAATTTTTTTTTGAAATATTGAGCAGAATATGCCAATATGGGTATCAAATGAAAGGTACTTTTGACCGTATTCGAAATCCGTAAATCTCAAGCAGGGTTGTTACCTAGGGTTGCCACCTAACCGCATTTTATTTATTTTTATTAATATCTCGGAAACCGCTTGACCAATGTGGATAAAATTTGGCATTATAGATAGTACGATTCATTCTAAGATTATACGCGTGGATGTGGCCACGTGGGGCGGTTCACAGGGTTGCCACCTATCTCAATTTTTTTAAATATTGGGCAGAATATGCCAATATGGGTATCAAATGAAAGGTATTTTCGACCGTATTCCAAATATGTAAATCTCAAGAAGGGTTGCCACCTAGGATTGCCACCTAACCGCATTTTATATATTTTTCTCTATATCTCGGGAACCGCTCGACCTATTTGGATAAGGTTTGACATTATAGATAGTATGAATCATTCTTGGATTAGACGCATGGATGTGGCCACTTGAGGCGGTTCACAGGGTTGCCACCTATCACAATTTTTTTAAATATTGAGCAGAATATGCCAATATGGGTATTAAATGAAAGATATTTTCGACCGTATTCCAAATATGTAAATCTCAAGAAGGGTTGCCACCTAGGGTTGCCACCTAACCGCATTTTATTTATTTTTCTCTATATATCGGGAACCGCTTGACCGATGTGGATAAAGTTTGGCATTATAGATAGTATGATTCATTCTTAGATTATATGCGTGGATGTTGCCACTTGTGGCGGCTCACAGGGTTGCCACCTATCGCAATTTTTTTTTAATATTGAGCAAGACATGCCAACATGGGTATCAAATGAAAGGTAATTTCGACCGTATTCCAAATATGTAAATCTCAAGCAGGGTTGGCACCTAGGGTTGCCACCTAACCGCATTTTATTTATATTTATTGACATCTCGGGAACCGCTTGACCGATGTGGATAAAATTTGGCATTATAGATAGTATGATTCATTCTATGATTATATGCGTGGCTTTTGCCACTTCGGGCGGTTCACAGGGCTGCCACCTATCTAAATTTTTTTTTAAATATTGAGCAAGATATGCCAATGTGGTTATCAAATAAAAGGTATTTTCGACCGTATTCCAAACATGTAAATCTCAAGCAGGGTTGTCACCTGGGGTTGCCACCTAACCGCATTTTATTTATTTTTATTGATATCTCGGGAACCGCTTGACCGATGTGGATAAAGTTTGGCACTATAGATAGTATGATTTATTCTAAGATTATATGCGTGGGTGTTGCAACTTGGGGCGGCTCACAGGGTTGCCACCTATCTCAATTTTTTTTTAAATATTGAGCAAGATATGCCAATATGGGTATCAAATGAAAGGTATTATCGACCGTATTCCAAATATGTAAATCTCAAGCAGGGTTGCCACCTAACCGCATTTTATTTATATTTATTGATATCTCGGGAACCGCTTAACCGATGTGGATAAAATTTGGCATTATAGATAGTACGATTCATTCTTAGATTATATGCGTGGATGTTGCCACTTGGGGCGGCTCACAGGGTTGCCACCTATCTCAATTTTTTTTAAATATTGAGCAGAATATGCCAATATGGGTATCAAATGAAAGGTATTATCGACCGTATTACAAATATGTAAATCTCAAGCAGGGTTGCCACCTAACCGCATTTTATTTATATTTATTGATATCTCGGGAACCGCTTGACCGATTTGGATATAGTTTGGTATTATAGATAGTATGATTCATTCTAAGATTATATGCGTGGGTGTTGCAACTTAGGGCGGCTCACAGGGTTGCCACCTGTCTCAATTTTTTTTAAATATTGAGCAAGATATGCCAATGTGGTTATCAAATAAAAGGTATTTTCGACCGTATTCCAAACATGTAAATCTCAAGCAGGGTTGTCACCTAACCGCATTTTATTTATTTTTATTGATATCTCGGGAACCGCTTGACCGATGTGGATAAAGTTTGGCATTATAGATAGTATGATTCATTCTAAAATTATATGCGTGGGTGTTGCCCCTTGGGGCGGCTCACAGGGTTGCCACCTGTCTCAATTTTTTTTAATATTGAGCAAGATTGCCAATATGGGTATCAAATGAAAGGTATTATCGACCGTATTCCAAATATGTAAATCTCAAGCAGGGTTGCCACCTAACCGCATTTTATTTATATTTATTGATATGTCGGGAACCGCTTGACCGATGTGGATAAAATTTGGCATTATAGATAGCATGACTCATTCTATGATTACATGCGTGGCTTTTCCCACTTGGGGCGGTTGCCACCTATCTAAAAAAAATTTTAAATATTGAGCAAGATATGCCAGTGTGGGTATCAAATAAAAGTTATTTTTGACCGTATTCCAAATATGTAAATCTCAAGCAGGGTTGTCACCTAAGGTTGCCACCTAACCGCATTTTATTTATTTTTCTCTATATCTCGGGAACCGCTCGACCGATTTGGATAAAGTTCGGCATTGTAGATAGTATGATTTATTCTAAGTTTACCTATGTGCGTGGGTTTTGCCACTTGGGGCGGTTCACAGGGTTGCCCCCTATCTCAATTTTTTTTTAAATATTGAGAAAGATATGCCAATATGGATATCAAATGAAAGGCATTATCGACCGTATTCCAGATATTTAAATCTCAAGCAGGGTTGGCAACTAGGGTTTCCACCTAACCGCATTTTATTTATTTTTATTGATATCTCGGGAACCGCTTGACCGATGTGGATAAAGTTTGGCATTATAGATAGTATGATTCATTCTAAGATTATATGCGTAGGTGTTGCCACTTGGGGCGGTTCACAGGGTTGCCACCTATCTCAATTTTTTTTTTTAAATATTGAGCAAGATAAGCCAATATGGGTACCAAATGAAAGGTATTTTGGACCGTATTCCAAATATGTAAATCTCAAGCAGGGTTGTCACCTAGGGTGGCCACCTAACCGCATTTTATTTATTTTTATTGATATCTCGGGAACCGCTTGACCGATGTGGATAAAGTTTGGCATTATAGATAGTATGATTTATTCTAAGATTATATGCGTGGGTGTTGCAACTTGGGGTGGCTCACAGGGTTGCCACCTGTCTCAATTTTTTTTAAATATTGAGCAAGATATGCCAATGTGGTTATCAAATAAAAGGTATTTTCGACCGTATTCCAAACATGTAAATCTCAAGCAGACTTGCCACCTAACCGCATTTTATTTATGTTTATTGATATCTCTGGAACCGCTTGACCGATGGGGATAAAATTTGGCATTATAGATAGTATGGTTCATTTTATGATTACATGCGTGGGTTTTGCCACTTGGGCGGGTCACAGGGTTGCCACCTATCTAATTTTTTTTTTTAATATTGAGCAAGATGTGCCAATGTGGGTATCAAATAAAAGGTATTTTCGACCGTATTCCAAATATTTAATCTCAAGCAGGGTTGTCACCTAGGGTTGCCACCTAACCGCATTTTATTTATTTTTATTGATATCTCGGGAACCGCTTGACCGATGTGGATAAAGTTTGGCATTATAGATAGTATGATTCATTCTAAGATTATATGCGTGGGTGTAGCCACTTGGGGTGGTTCACAGGGTTGCCACCCATCTCATTTTTTTTTAAATATTCAGCAAGATATGCCAATATGGGTATAAATTAAAAGGTATTTTCGACCGTATTCCCAATATGTAAATCGCAAGTAGGGTTGCCACCTAACCGCTTTTTATTTATTTTTATTGATATCTCGGGAACCGCTTGACCGATGTGGATAAAGTTTGGCATTATAGATAGTATGATTCATTCTAAGATTATATGCGTAGGTGTTGCCACTTGGGGCGGTGCACAGGGTTGCAACCTATCTCAATTTTTTTTTTAAATATTGAGCAAGATATGCCAATATGGGCATCAAATGAAAGGTATTATCGACCGTATTCCAAATATGTAAATCTCAAGCAGGGTTGTCACCTAGGGTTGCCACCTAACCGCATTTTATTTATTTTTATTGATATCTCGGGAACCGCTTGACCGATTTGGATATAGTTTGGTATTATAGATAGTATGATTCATTCTAAGATTATATGCGTAGGTGTAGCCACTTGGTGGGGTTCACAGGGTTGCCACCTATCTCAATTTTTTTTAAATATTGAGAAAGATATGCCAATGTGGGTATCAAATAAAAGGTATTTTCGACCGTATTCCAAATATGTAAATCTCAAGCAGGGTTGTCACTTAGGGTTGCCACCTAACCGCATTTTATTTATTTTTATTGATATCTCGGGAACCGCTTGACCGATGTGGATAAAGTTTGGCATCATATATCGTACGATTCATTCTAAGATTATATGCGTGGGTGTAGACACTTGGGGTGGTTCACAGGGTTGCCACCTATCTCAATTTTTTTTAAATAAGGTTGCCACCTAACCGCATTTTATTTATTTTTCTCTATATCTCGGGAACCGCTCGACCGATTTGGATAAAGTTCGGCATTGTAGATAGTATGATTTATTCTAAGTTTACATATGTGCGTGGGTTTTGCCACTTGGGGCGGTTCACAGGGTTGCCCCCTATCTCAATTTTTTTTTAAATATTGAGAAAGATATGCCAATATGGATATCAAATGAAAGGCATTATCGACCGTATTCCAGATATTTAAATCTCAAGCAGGGTTGGCAACTAGGGTTTCCACCTAACCGCATTTTATTTATATTTATTGATATCTCTGGAACCGCTTGACCGATGGGGATAAAATTTCGCATTATAGATAGTATGGTTCATTTTATGATTATATGCGTGGGTTTTGCCACTTGGGCGGGTCACAGGGTTGCCACCTATCTAATTTTTTTTTTTTAATATTGAGCAAGATGTGCCAATGTGGGTATCAAATAAAAGGTATTTTCGACCGTATTCCAAATATTTAATCTCAAGCAGGGTTGTCACCTAGGGTTGCCACCTAACCACATTTTATTTATTTTTATTGATATCTCGGGAACCGCTTGACCGATGTGGATAAAGTTTGGCATTATAGATAGTATGATTCATTCTAAGATTATATGCGTAGGTGTTGCCACTTGGGGCGGTTCACAGGGTTGCCACCTATCTCAATTTTTTTTTTTAAATATTGAGCAAGATAAGCCAATATGGGTACCAAATGAAAGGTATTTTGGACCGTATTCCAAATATGTACATTTCAAGCAGACTTGCCACCTAACCGCATTTTATTTATATTTATTGATATCTCTGGAACCGCTTGACCGATGGGGATAAAATTTGGCATTATAGATAGTATGGTTCATTTTATGATTATATGCGTGGGTTTTGCCGCTTGGGCGGGTCACAGGGTTGCCACCTATCTAATTTTTTTTTTTAATATTGAGCAAGATGTGCCAATGTGGGTATCAAATAAAAGGTATTTTCGACCGTATTCCAAATATTTAATCTCAAGCAGGGTTGTCACCTAGGGTTGCCACCTAACCGCGTTTTATTTATTTTTATTGATATCTCGGGAACCGCTTGACCGATGTGGATAAAGTTTGGCATTATAGATAGTATGATTCATTCTAAGATTATATGCGTGGGTGTAGCCACTTGGGGTGGTTCACAGGGTTGCCACCCATCTCATTTTTTTAAAATATTCAGCAAGATATGCCAATATGGGTATAAATTAAAAGGTATTTTCGACCGTATTCCCAATATGTAAATCGCAAGTAGGGTTGCCACCTAACCACTTTTTATTTATTTTTATTGATATCTCGGGAACCGCTTGACCGATGTGGATAAAGTTTGGCATTATAGATAGTATGATTCATTCTAAGATTACATGCGTAGGTGTTGCCACTTGGGGCGGTGCACAGGGTTGCAACCTATCTCAATTTTTTTTTTTAAATATTGAGCAAGATATGCCAATATGGGCATCAAATGAAAGGTATTATCGACCGTATTCCAAATATGTAAATCTCAAGCAGGGTTGTCACCTAGGGTTGCCACCTAACCGCATTTTATTTATTTTTATTGATATCTCGGGAACCGCTTGACCGATTTGGATATAGTTTGGTATTATAGATAGTATGATTCATTCTAAGATTATATGCGTAGGTGTAGCCACTTGGTGTGGTTCACAGGGTTGCCACCTATCTCAATTTTTTTTAAATATTGAGAAAGATATGCCAATGTGGGTATCAAATAAAAGGTATTTTCGACCGTATTCCAAATATGTAAATCTCAAGCAGGGTTGTCACTTAGGGTTGCCACCTAACCGCATTTTATTTATTTTTATTGATATCTCGGGAACCGCTTGACCGATGTGGATAAAGTTTGGCATCATATATCGTACGATTCATTCTAAGATTATATGCGTGGGTGTAGACACTTGAGGTGGTTCACAGGGTTGCCACCTATCTCAATTTTTTTTAAATAGTGAGAAAGATATGCCAATGTGGATATCAAATGAAAGGCATTATCGAGCGTATTCCAAATATTTAAATCTCAAGCAGGGTTGTCACCTAGGGTTGCCACCTAACCGCATTTTATTTATTTTTGTTGATATCTCGGGAACCGCTTGACCGTTGTGGATAAAGTTTGGCATTATAGATAGTATGATTCATTCTAAGATTATACGCGTGGATGTGGCCACTTGGGGCGGTTCACAGGGTTGCCACCCATCTCAATTTTTTTTAATATTGAGCAAGATATGCCAATGTGGGTATCAAATAAAAGGTATTTTCGACCGTATTCCAAATATGTAAATCTCAAGCAGGGTTGTCACCCAGGGTTGCCACCTAACCGCATTTTATTTATTTTTATTGATATCTCGGGAACCGCTAGACCGATGTGGATAAAGTTTGGCATTATAGATAGTATGATTCCTTCTATGATTACATGCATGGGTGTTGCCACTTGGGACGGTTCACAGGGTTGCCACCTATCTCAATTTTTTTTTAAATATAGAGCAAGATATGCTAATATGGGTATCAAATAAAAGGTATTTTCGACCGTATTCCAAATATGTAAATCTCAAGCAGCGTTGCCATCTGGGGTTGCCACCTAACCGCATTTTATTTATTTTTATTGATATCTCGGGAACCGCTTGACCGATGTGGATAAATTTTGGCATTATAGATATTATGATTCACTCTAAGATAATACGCGTGGATGTGGCCACTTGGGGCGGTTCACAGGGTTGCCACCTATCTCAATTTTTTTAAATATTGAGCAGAATATGCCAATATGGGTATCAAATGAAAGGTATTTTCGACCGTATACCAAATATGTAAATCTCAAGCAGGGTTGTCACTTAGGGTTGCCACCTAACCGCATTTTATTTATTTTTATTGATATCTCGGGAACCGCTTGACCGATGTGGATAAATTTTGGCATTATAGATATTATGATTCACTCTAAGATAATACGCGTGGGTGTAGACACTTGGGGTGGTTCACAGGGTTGCCACCTATCTCAATTTTTTTTAAATAGTGAGAAAGATATGCCAATATGGGTATCAAATGAAAGGTATTTTCGACCGAATTCCAAATATGTAAATCTCAAGCAGGGTTGCCACCTGGGGTTGCCACCTAACCGCATTTTATTTATTTTTTGTTGATATCTCGGGAACCGCTTGACCAATGTGGATAAAGTTTGGCATTATAGATAGTATGATTCCTTCTATGATTATATGCATGGGTGTTGCCACTTGGGACAGTTCACAGGGTTGCCACCTATCTCAATTTTTTTTTAAAATATAGAGCAAGATATGCCAATATGGGTATCAAATAAAAGGTATTTTCGACCGTATTCCAAATATGTAAATCTCAAGCAGCGTTGCCATCTGGGGTTGCCACCTAACCGCATTTTATTTATTTTTATTGATATCTCGGGAACCGCTTGACCGATGTGGATAACTTTGGCATTATAGATATTATGATTCACTCTAAGATAATACGTGTGGATGTGGCCACTTAGGGCGGTTCACAGGGTTGCCACCTATCTCAATTTTTTTAAATATTGAGCAGAATATGCCAATATGGGTATCAAATGAAAGGTATTTTCGACCGTATTCCAAATATGTAAATCTCAAGTAGGGTTGCCACCTGGGGTTGCCACCTAACCGCATTTTATTTATTTTTCTCTATATCTCGGGAACCGCTCAACCGATTTGGATAAAGTTTGACATTATAGATAGTATGATTCATTCTTAGATTATACGCGTGTATGTGGCCACTTGGGGCGGTTCACAGGGTTGCCACCTATCACAATTTTTTTATATATTGAGCAGAATATGCCAATATGGGTATCAAATGAAAGGTATTTTCGACCGTATTCAAAATTTTTAATTCTCAAGAAGGGTTGCCACCTAGGGTTTCCACCTAACCGCATTTTATTTATATTTATTGATATCTCGGGAACCGCTTGACCGATGTGGATTAAATTTGGAATTATAGATAGTATGATTCATTCTATGATTATATGCGTGGCTTTTGCCATTAGGGGCGGTTCACAGGGCTGCCACCTATCTAAATTTTTTTTTAAATATTGAGCAAGATATGCCAATGTGGTTATCAAATAAAAGGTATTTTCGACCGTATTCCAAACATGTAAATCTCAAGCAGGGATGTCACCTAGGGTTGCCACCTAACCGCATTTTATTTATTTTTATTGATATCTCGGGAACCGCTTGACCGATGTGGATAAAGTTTGGCATTATAGATAGTATGATTCATTCTAAGATTATATGCGTGGGTGCTGCCACTTGGGGCGGCTCACAGGGTTGCCACCTATCTCAATTTTTTTTTAAATATTGAGCAAGATATGCCAATATTGGTATCAAATGAAAGGTATTATCGACCGTATTCCAAATATGTAAATCTCAAGCAGGGTGGCCACCTAACCGCATTTTTTTATATTTATTGATATCTCGGGAACCGCTTGACCGATGTGGATAAAATTTGGCATTATAGATAGTATGATTCATTTTATGATTATATGCGTGGGTTTTGCCACTTGGGCGGGTCACAAGGTTGCCACCTATCTAAAATTTTTTTAAATATTGAGCAAGATGTGCCAATGTGGGTATCAAATGAAAGCTATTTTTGACCGTATTCCAAATATGTAAATCTCAAGCAGGGGTGTCACCTAGGGTTGCCACCTAACCGCATTTTATTTATTTTTATTGATATCTCGGGAACCGCTTGACCGATGAGTATAAAGTTTGGCATTATAGATAGTATGATTCATTCTAAGATTATAAGCGTAGGTGTTGCCCCTTGGGGCGGTTCACAGGTTTGCCACCTATCTCAATTTTTTTTTAAATATTGAGCTAGATATGCCAATATGGGTATCAAATGAAAGGTATTTTCGAGCGTATTCCAAATATGTAAATTTCAAGCTGGCTTGCCACCTAACCGCATTTTATTTATTTTTATTGATATCTCGGGAACCGCTTGACCGATGTGGATAAAGTTTGGAATCATATATAGTACGATTCATTTTAAGATTATATGCGTGGGTGTAGCCACTTGGGGTGGTTCACAGGGTTGCCACCTATCTCAATTTTTTTTAAATATTGAGCAAGATATGCCAATATGGGTATCAAATAAAAGGTATTTTTGACCGTATTCCAAATAAGTAAATCTCAAGCAGGGTTGTCACCTAGGGTGGCCACCTAACCGCATTTTATTTATTTTTATTGATATCTCGGGAACCGCTTGACCGATGTGGATAAAGTTTGGCATTATAGATAGTATGTTTCGTTCTATGATTATATGCGTAGGTGTTGCCACTTGGGGCGGTTCACAGGGTTGCAACCTATCTCAATTTTTTTTTTTTAAATATTGAGCAAGATATGCCAATATGGGCATCAAATGAAAGGTATTATCGACCGTATTCCAAATATGTAAATCTCAAGCAGGGTTGCCACCTAACCGCATTTTATTTATATTTATTGATATCTTGGGAACCGCTTGACCGATGTGGATAAAATTTGGCATTATAGATAGTATGATTCATTCTAAGATTATAGAATATGCCAATATGGGTATCAAATGAAAGGTACTTTTGACCGTATTCGAAATCCGTAAATCTCAAGCAGGGTTGTTACCTAGGGTTGCCACCTAACCGCATTTTATTTATTTTTATTAATATCTCGGAAACCGCTTGACCGATGTGGATAAAATTTGGCATTAGAGATAGTACGATTCATTCTAAGATTATACGCGTGGATGTGGCCACTTGGGGCGGTTCACAGGGTTGCCACCTATCTCAATTTTTTTAAATATTGGGCAGAATATGCCAATATGGGTATCAAATGAAAGGTATTATCGACCGTATTCCAAATATGTAAATCTCAAGCAGGGTTGCCACCTAACCGCATTTTATTTATATTTATTGATATCTCGGGAACCGCTTGACCGATGTGGATAAAATTTGCCATTATAGATAGTATGATTCATTCTTAGATTATATGCGTGGATGTTGCCACTTGGGGCGGCTCACAGGGTTGCCACCTATCGCAATTTTTTTTAAATATTGAGCAAGACATGCCAACATGGGTATCAAATGAAAGGTAATTTCGACCGTATTCCAAATATGTAAATCTCATGCAGGGTTGGCACCTAGGGTTGCCACCTAACCGCATTTTATTTATATTTATTGACATCTCGGGAACCGCTTGACCGATGTGGATAAAATTTGGCATTATAGATAGTATGATTCATTCTATGATTATATGCGTGGCTTTTGCCACTCCGGGCGGTTCACAGGGCTGCCACCTATCTAAATTTTTTTTTAAATATTGAGCAAGATATGCCAATGTGGTTATCAAATAAAAGGTATTTTCGACCGTATTCCAAACATGTAAATCTCAAGCAGGGTTGTCACCTGGGGTTGCCACTTAACCGCATTTTATTTATTTTTATTGATATCTCGGGAACCGCTTGACCGATGTGGATAAAGTTTGGCACTATAGATAGTATGATTTATTCTAAGATTATATGCGTGGGTGTTTCAACTTGGGGCGGCTCACAGGGTTGCCACCTGTCTCAATTTTTTTTAAATATTGAGCAAGATATGCCAATATGGGTATCAAATGAAAGGTATTATCGACCGTATTCCAAATATGTAAATCTCAAGCAGGGTTGCCACCTAACCGCATTTTATTTATATTTATTGATATCTCGGGAACCGCTTAACCGATGTGGATAAAATTTGGCATTATAGATAGTACGATTCATTCTTAGATTATATGCGTGGATGTTGCCACTTGGGGCGGCTCACAGGGTTGCCACCTATCTCAATTTTTTTAAATATTGAGCAGAATATGCCAATATATGTATCAAATGAAAGGTATTATCGACCGTATTCGAAATATGTAAATCTCAAGCAGGGTTGCCACCTAACCGCATTTTATTTATATTTATTGATATCTCGGGAACCGCTTGACCGATTTGGATATAGTTTGGTATTATAGATAGTATGATTCATTCTAAGATTATATGCGTGGGTGTTGCAACTTGGGGCGGCTCACAGGGTTGCCACCTGTCTCAATTTTTTTTAAATATTGAGCAAGGTATGCCAATATGGGTATCAAATGAAAGGTATTATCGACCGTATTCCAAATATGTAAATCTCAAGCAGGGTTGCCACCTAACCGCATTTTATTTATTTTTATTGATATCTCGGGAACCGCTTGACCGATGTGAATAAAGTTTGGCATTATAGATAGTATGATTCATTCTAAGATTATATGCGTGGGTGTTGCAACTTGGGGCGGCTCACAGGGTTGCCACCTGTCTCAATTTTTTTTAAATATTGAGCAAGATATGCCAATGTGGTTATCAAATAAAAGGTATTTTCGACCGTATTCCAAACATGTAACTCTCAAGCAGGGTTGTCACCTAACCGCATTTTATTTATTTTTATTGATATCTCGGGAACCGCTTGACCGATGTGGATAAAGTTTGGCATTATAGATAGTATGATTCATTCTAAAATTATATGCGTGGGTGTTGCCACTTGGGGCGGCTCACAGGGTTGCCACCTATCTCAATTTTTTTTTTTTTTTATATTGAGCAAGATATGCCAATATGGGTATCAAATGAAAGGTATTATCGACCGTATTCCAAATATGTAAATCTCAAGCAGGGTTGCCACCTAACCGCATTTTATTTATATTTATTGATATGTCGGGAACCGCTTGACCGATGTGGATAAAATTTGGCATTATAGATAGCATGACTCATT
Organism: Campiglossa producta; assembly: GCA_964058755.1. NCBI lineage: Eukaryota > Metazoa > Arthropoda > Insecta > Diptera > Tephritidae > Campiglossa > Campiglossa producta. The sequence goes on from CAXKVI010000010.1 coordinate 1,684,356, forward strand.
CTATGATTACATGCGTGGGTTTTGCCACTTGGGGCGGTTGCACCTATCTAAAAAAATTTTAAATATTGAGCAAGATATGCCAATGTGGGTATCAAATAAGAGTTATTTTCGACCGTATTCCAAATATGTAAATCTCAAGCAGGGTTGTCACCTAAGGTTGCCACCTAACCGCATTTTATTTATTTTTCTCTATATCTCGGGAACTGCTCGACCGATTTGGATAAAGTTCGGCATTATAGATAGTATGATTTATTCTAAGTTTACCTATGTGCGTGGGTTTTGCCACTTGGGGCGGTTCACAGGGTTGCCACCTATCTCAATTTTTTTTTAAATATTGAGAAAGATATGCCAATATGGATATCAAATGAAAGGCATTATCGACCGTATTCCAGATATTTAAATCTCAAGCAGGGTTGGCAACTAGGGTTTCCACCTAACCGCATTTTATTTATATTTATTGATATCTCTGGAACCGCTTGACCGATGGGGATATAATTTGGCGTTATAGATAGTATGGTTCATTTTATGATTATATGCGTGGGTTTTGCCACTTGGGCGGGTCACAGGGTTGCCACCTATCTAATTTTTTTTTTAATATTGAGAAAGATATGCCAATGTGGGTATCAAATAAAAGGTATTTTCGACCGTATTCCAAATATTTAATCTCAAGCAGGGTTGTCACCTAGGGTTGCCACCTAACCGCATTTTATTTATTTTTATTGATATCTCGGGAACCGCTTGACCGATGTGGATAAAGTTTGGCATAATAGATAGTATGATTCATTCTAAGATTATGTGCGTGGATGTGGCCACTTGGGGCGGTTCACAGGGTTGCCACCTATCTCAATTTTTTTTTAAATATTGAGAAAGATATGCCAATGTGGGTATCAAATAAAAGGTATTTTCGACCGTATTCCAAATATTTAATCTCAAGCAGGGTTGTCACCTAGGGTTGCCACCTAACCGCATTTTATTTATTTTTATTGATATCTCGGGAACCGCTTGACCGATGTGGATAAAGTTTGGCATTATAGATAGTATGATTCATTCTAAGATTATATGCGTAGGTGTTGCCACTTGGGGCGGTTCACAGGGTTGCCACCTATCTCAATTTTTTTTTTTAAATATTGAGCAAGATAAGCCAATATGGGTACCAAATGAAAGGTATTTTGGACCGTATTCCAAATATGTACATTTCAAGCAGACTTGCCACCTAACCGCATTTTAGTTACTTTTATTGATATCTCGGGAACTTCTTGACCGATGTGGATAAAGTTTGGCATCATATATAGTACGTTCCATTCTAAGATTATATGCGTGGGTGTAGCCACTTGGGGTGGTTCACAGGGTTGCCACCCATTTCATTTTTTTAAAATATTCAGCAAGATATGCCAATATGGGTATAAATTAAAAGGTATTTTCGACCGTATTCCCAATATGTAAATCGCAAGTAGGGTTGCCACCTAACCGCTTTTTATTTATTTTTATTGATATCTCGGGAACCGCTTGACCGATGTGGATAAAGTTTGGCATTATAGATAGTATGATTCATTCTAAGATTATATGCGTAGGTGTTGCCACTTGGGGCGGTGCAGAGGGTTGCAACCTATCTCAATTTTTTTTTTAAATATTGAGCAAGATATGCCAATATGGGCATCAAATGAAAGGTATTATCGACCGTATTCCAAATATGTAAATCTCAAGCAGGGTTGTCACCTAGGGTTGCCACCTAACCGCATTTTACTTATTTTTATTGATATCTCGGGAACCGCTTGACCGATTTGGATATAGTTTGGTATTATAGATAGTATGATTCATTCTAAGATTATATGCGTAGGTGTAGCCACTTGGTGTGGTTCACAGGGTTGCCACCTATCTCAATTTTTTGTAAATATTGAGAAAGATATGCCAATGTGGGTATCAAATAAAAGGTATTTTCGACCGTATTCCAAATATGTAAATCTCAAGCAGGGTTGTCACTTAGGGTTGCCACCTAACCGCATTTTATTTATTTTTATTGATATCTCGGGAACCGCTTGACCGATGTGGATAATGTTTGGCATCATATATCGTACGATTCATTCTAAGATTATATGCGTGGGTGTAGACACTTGGGGTGGTTCACAGGGTTGCCACCTATCTCAATTTTTTTTAAATAGTGAGAAAGATATGCCAATATGGATATCAAATGAAAGGCATTATCGAGCGTATTTCAAATATTTAAATCTCAAGCAGGGTTGTCACCTAGGGTTGCCACCTAACCGCATTTTATTTATTTTTGTTGATATCTCGGGAACCGCTTGACCAATGTGGATAAAGTTTGGCATTATAGATAGTATGATTCATTCTAAGATTATACGCGTGGATGTGGCCACTTGGGGCGGTTCACAGGGTGGCCACCCATCTCAATTTTTTTTAATATTGAGCAAGATATGCCAATGTGGGTATCAAATAAAAGGTATTTTCGACCGTATTCCAAATATGTAAATCTCAAGCAGGGTTGCCACCTAGGGTTGCCACCAAACCGCATTTTATTTATTTTTATTGATATCTCGGGAACCGCTAGACCGATGTGGATAAAGTTTCGCATTATAGATAGTATGATTCATTCTAAGATTTTATGCGTAGGTGTAGCCACTTGGTGTGGTTCACAGGGTTGCCACCTATATCAATTTTTTTTTAAATATAGAGCAAGATATGCCAATATAGGTATCAAATAAAAGATATTTTCGACCGTATTCCAAATATGTAAATCTCAAGCAGCGTTGCCATCTGGGGTTGCCACCTAACCGCATTTTATTTATTTTTGTTGATATCTCGGGAACCGCTTGACCAATGTGGATAAAGTTTGGCATTATAGATAGTATGATTCATTCTAAGATTATACGCGTGGATGTGGCCACTTGGGGCGGTTCACAGGGTGGCCACCCATCTCAATTTTCTTTAAATATTGAGCAAGATATGTCAATGTGGGTATCAAATAAAAGGTATTTTCGACCGTATTCCAAATATGTAATTCTCAAGCAGGGTTGTCACCTAGGGTTGCCACCTAACCGCATTTTATTTATTTTTATTGATATCTCGTGATATCTCGGTCAAGCGGTTACCGATGTGGATAAAGTTTGGTATTATAGATAGTATGATTCATTCTAAGATTATATGCGTGGGTGTAGACACTTGGGGTGGTTCACAGGGTTGCCACCTATCTCAATTTTTTTTAAATAGTGAGAAAGATATGCCAATATGGATATCAAATGAAAGGCATTATCGAGCGTATTCCAAATATTTAAATCTCAAGCAGGGTTGTCACCTAGGGTTGCCACCTAACCGCATGTTATTTATTTTTGTTGATATCTCGGGAACCGCTTGACCAATGTGGATAAAGTTTGGCATTATAGATAGTATGATTTATTCTAAGATTATACGCGTGGATGTGGCCACTTGGGGCGGTTCACAGGGTGGCCACCCATGTCAATTTTTTTTAATATTGAGCAAGATATGCCAATGTGGGTATCAAATAAAAGGTATTTTCGACCGTATTCCAAATGTGTAAATCTCAAGCAGGGTTGTCACCTAGGGTTGCCACCAAACCGCATTTTATTTATTTTTATTGATATCTCGGGAACCGCTAGACCGATGTGGATAAAGTTTCGCATTATAGATAGTATGATTCATTCTAAGATTTTATGCGTAGGTGTAGCCACTTGGTGTGGTTCACAGGGTTGCCACCTATATCAATTTTTTTTTAAATATAGAGCAAGATATGCCAATATAGGTATCAAATAAAAGGTATTTTCGACCGTATTCCAAATATGTAAATCTCAAGTAGCGTTGCCATCTGGGGTTGCCACCTAACCGCATTTTATTTATTTTTGTTGATATCTCGGGAACCGCTTGACCAATGTGGATAAAGTTTGGCATTATAGATAGTATGATTCATTCTAAGATTATACGCGTGGATGTGGCCACTTGGGGCGGTTCACAGGGTGGCCACCCATCTCAATTTTTTTTTAAATATTGAGCAAGATATGTCAATGTGGGTATCAAATAAAAGGTATTTTCGACCGTATTCCAAATATGTAATTCTCAAGCAGGGTTGTCAGCCAGGGTTGCCACCTAACCGCATTTTATTTATTTTTATTGATATCTCGTGATATCTCGGTCAAGCGGTTACCGATGTGGATAAAGTTTGGTATTATAGATAGTATGATTCATTCTAAGATTATATGCGTAGGTGTTGCCACTTGGGGTGGTTCACAGGGTTGCCACTTATCTAAATTTTTTTTTTTCAAATATTGAGCAAGATATGCCAATATGGGTATCAAATAAAAGGTATTTTCGACCGTATTCCAAATATGTAAATTTCAAGCAGGCTTGCCAGCTAACCGCATTTTATTTATTTTTATTGATATCTCGGGAACCGCTTGACCGATATGGATAAAGTTTGGCATCATATATAGTACGATTCATTCTAAGATTATATGCGTGGGTGTAGCCACTTGGGGTGGTTCACAGGGTTGCCACCTATCTCATTTTTTTTTTAATATTGAGCAAGATATGCCAATATGGGTATCAAATGAAAGGTATTTTCGACCGTATTCCAAATTTTTAATTCTCAAGAAGGGTTGCCACCTAGGGTTGCCACCTAACCGCATTTTATTTATTTTTCTCTATATCTCGGGAACCGCTGGACCGATTTGGATAAAGTTTCGCATTATAGATAGTATGATTCACTCTAAGATAATACGCGTGGATGTGGCCACTTGGGGCGGTTCACAGGGTTGCCACCTACCTCAATTTTTTTTAAATATTGAGCAGAATATGCCAATATGGGTATCAAATGAAAGGTATTTTCGACTGTATTCCAAATTTTTAATTCTCAAGAAGGGTTGCCACCTAGGGTTGCCACCTAACCGCATTTTATTTATTTTTCTCTATATCTCGGGAACCGCTGGACCGATTTGGATAAAGTTTCGCATTATAGATAGTACGATTCATTCTAAGATTATACGCGTGGATGTGGCCACTTGGGGCGGTTCGCATAGTTGCCACCTATCTCAATTTTTTAAATATTGAGCAGAATATGCCAATATGGGTATCAAATGAAAGGTATTTTCGACCGTATTCCAAATTTTTAATTCTCAAGAAGGGTTGCCACCTAGGGTTGCCACCTAACCGCATTTTATTTATTTTTCTCTATATCTCGGGAACCGCTGGACCGATTTGGATAAAATTTCGCATTATAGATAGTATGATTCATTCTAAGATTTTATGCGTAGTTGTAGCCACTTGGTGTGGTTCACAGGGTTGCCACCTATCTCAATTTTTTTTTTTTTTAATATTGAGCAAGATAAGCCAACATTGGTATCAAATGAAAGGTAATTTCGACCGTATTCCAAATATGTAAATCTCAAGCAGGGTTGGCACCTAGGGTTGCCACCTAACCGCATTTTATTTATATTTATTGATATCTCGGGAACCGCTTGACCGATGTGGATAAAATTTGGCATTATAGATAGTATGATTCATTTTATGATTATATGCGTGGGTTTTGCCACTTGTGCGGGTCACAAGGTTGCCACCTATCTAAATTTTTTTTAAATATTGAGCAAGATGTGCGATAATGTGGGTATCAAATAAAAGCTATTTTTGACCGTATTCCAAATATGTAAATCTCAAGCAGGGTTGCCACCTGGGGTTGCCACCTAACCGCATTTTATTTATTTTTGTTGATATCTCGGGAACCGCTTGACCAATGTGGATAAAGTTTGGCATTATAGATAGTAAAATTCCTTCCATGATAATATGCATGGGTGTTGCCACTTGGGACGGTTCACAGGGTTGCCACCTATCTCAATTTTTTTTTAAATATAGAGCAAGATATGCCAATATGGGTATCAAATGAAAGGTATTATCGACCGTATTCCAAATATGTAAATCTCAAGCAGGGTTGCCACCTAACCGCATTTTATTTATATTTATTGATATCTCGGGAACCGCTTAACCGATGTGGATAAAATTTGGCATTATAGATAGTACGATTCATTCTTAGATTATATGCGTGGATGTTGCCACTTGGGGCGGCTCACAGGGTTGCCACCTATCTCAATTTTTTTAAATATTGAGCAGAATATGCCAATATGGGTATCAAATGAAAGGTATTATCGACCGTATTCCAAATATGTAAATCTCAAGCAGGGTTGCCACCTAACCGCATTTTATTTATATTTATTGATATCTCGGGAACCGCTTGACCGATTTGGATATAGTTTGGTATTATAGATAGTATGATTCATTCTATGATTATATGCGTGGCTTTTGCCATTTAGGGCGGTTCACAGGGCTGCCACCTATCTAACTTTTGTTTAAATATTGAGCAAGATATGCCAATGTGGGTTTCAAATGAAAGGTATTTTCGACCGTATTCCAAATATGTAAATTTCAAGCAGGCTTGCCACCTAACCGCATTTTATTTATTTTTGTTGATATCTCGGGAACCGCTTGACCGATGTGGATAAATTTTGGCATTATAGATATTATGATTCACTCTAAGATAACACGCGTGGATGTGGCCACTTGGGGCGGTTCACAGGGTTGCCACCTACCTCAATTTTTTTAAATATTGAGCAGAATATGCCAATATGGGTATCAAATGAAAGGTATTTTCGACCGTATTCCAAATTTTTAATTCTCAAGAAGGGTTGCCACCTAGGGTTGCCACCTAACCGCATTTTATTTATTTTTCTCTATATCTCGGGAACCGCTGGACCGATTTGGATAAAGTTTCGCATTATAGATAGTATGATTCATTCTAAGATTATATGCGTGGGTGCTGCCACTTGGGGCGGCTCACAGGGTTGCCACCTATCTCAATTTTTTTTTTAAATATTGAGCAAGATATGCCAATATTGGTATCAAATGAAAGATATTATCGACCGTATTCCAAATATGTAAATCTCAAGCAGGGTGGCCACCTAACCGCATTTTTTTTATATTTATTGATATCTCGGGAACCGCTTGGCCGATGTGGATAAAATTTGGAATTATAGATAGTATGATTCATTTTATGATTATATGCGTGGGTTTTGCCACTTGTGCGGGTCACAAGGTTGCCACCTATCTAAATTTTTTTTAAATATTGAGCAAGATGTGCTAATGTGGGTATCAAATAAAAGCTATTTTTGACCGTATTCCAAATATGTAAATCTCAAGCAGGGTTGTCACCTAGGGTTGCCACCTAACCGCATTTTATTTATTTTTATTGATATCTCGGGAACCGCTTGACCGATGAGTATAAAGTTTGGCATTATAGATAGTATGATTCATTCTAAGATTATATGCGTAGGTGTTGCCACTTGGGGCGGTTCACAGGTTTGCCACCTATCTCAATTTTTTTTTTAAATATTGAGCAAGATATGCCAATATGGGTATCAAATGAAAGGTATTTTCGACCGTATTCCAAATATGTAAATTTCAAGCGGGCTTGCCTCCTAACCGCATTTTATTTATTTTTATTGATATCTCGGGAACCGCTTGACCGATGTGGATAAAGTTTGGCATCATATATAGTACGATTCATTTTAAGATTATATGCGTGGGTGTAGCCACATGGGGTGGTTCACAGGGTTGCCACCTATCTCAATTTTTTTTTAAATATTGAGCAAGATATGCCAATATGGGTATCAAATAAAAGGTATTTTCGACCGTATTCCAAATATGTAAATATCAAGCAGGGTTGTCACCTAGGGTGGCCACCTAACCGCATTTTATTTATTTTTATTGATATCTCGGGAACCGCTTGACCGATGTGGATAAAGTTTGGCATTATAGATAGTATGTTTCATTCTAAGATTATATGCGTAGGTGTTGCCACTTGGGGCGGTTCACAGGGTTGCAACCTATGTCAATTTTTTTTTTAAATATTGAGCAAGATATGCCAATATGGGCATCAAATGAAAGGTATTATCGACCGTATTCCAAATATGTAAATCTCAAGCAGGGTTGCCACCTAACCGCATTTTATTTATATTTATTGATATCTCGGGAACCGCTTGACCGATGTGGATAAAATTTGGCATTATAGATAGTAAGATTCATTCTAAGATTATACGCGTGGATGTGGCCACTTGGGGCGGTTCACAGGGTTGCCACCTATCTCAATTTTTTTTTAAATATTGAGCAGAATATGCCAATATGGGTGTCAAATGAAAGGTACTTTTGACCGTATTCGAAATCCGTAAATCTCAAGCAGGGTTGTTACCTAGGGTTGCCACCTAACCGCATTTTATTTATTTTTATTAATATCTCGGAAACCGCTTGACCGATGTGGATAAAATTTGGCATTATAGATAGTACGATTCATTCTAAGATTATACGCGTGGATGTGGCCACTTGGGGCGGTTCACAGGGTTGCCACCTATCTCAATTTTTTTAAATATTGGGCAGAATATGCCAGTATGGGTATCAAATGAAAGGTATTTTCGACCGTATTCCAAATATGTAAATCTCAAAAAGGGTTGCCACCTAGGGTTGCCACCTAACCGCATTTTATATATTTTTCTCTATATCTCGGGAACCGCTCGACCTATTTGGATAAGGTTTGGCATTATAGATAGTATGATTCATTCTTAGATTATATGCGTGGATGTTGCCACTTGGGGCGGCTCACAGGGTTGCCACCTATCGCCATTTTTTTTAATATTGAGCAAGTGGCATGTCTGGGTATCAAATGTGGGTATCAAATGAAAGGTAATTTCGACCTTATTCCAAATATGTAAATCTCAAGCAGGGTTGGCACCTAGGGTTGCCACCTAACCGCATTTTATTTATATTTATTGACAGCTCGGGAACCGCTTGACCGATGTGGATAAAATTTGGCATTATAGATAGTATGAATCATTCTTGGATTAGACGCGTGGATGTGGCCACATGAGGCGGTTCACAGGGTTGCCACCTATCACAATTTTTTTAAATATTGAGCAGAATATGCCAATATGGGTATTAAATGAAAGATATTTTCGACCGTATTCCAAATATGTAAATCTGAAGAAGGGTTGCCACCTAGGGTTGCCACCTAACCGCATTTTATTTATTTTTCTCTATATATCGGGAACCGCTTGACCGATGTGGATAAAGTTTGGCATTATAGATAGTATGATTCATTCTTAGATTATATGCGTGGATTTTGCCACTTGGGGCGGCTCACAGGGCTGCCACCTATCTAAATTTTGTTTAAATATTGAGCAAGATATGCCAATGTGGGTATCAAATGAAAGGTATTTTCGACCGTATTCCAAATATGTAAATTTCAAGCAGGCTTGCCACCTAACCGCATTTTATTTATTTTTGTTGATATCTCGGGAACCGCTTGACCGATGTGGATAAATTTTGGCATTATAGATATTATGATTCACTCTAAGATAATACGCGTGGATGTGGCCACTTGGGGCGGTTCACAGGGTTGCCACCTACCTCAATTTTTTTAAATATTGAGCAGAATATGCCAATATGGGTATCAAATGAAAGGTATTTTCGACCGTATTCCAAATTTTTAATTCTCAAGAAGGGTTGCCACCTAGGGTTGCCACCTAACCGCATTTTATTTACTTTTCTCTATATCTCGGGAACCGCTGGACCGATTTGGATAAAGTTTCGCATTATAGATAGTATGACTCATTCTAAGATTTTATGCGTAGGTGTAGCCACTTGGTGTGGTTCACAGGGTTGCCACCTATCTCAATTTTTTTTTTTTAATATTGAGCAAGATAAGCCAACATTGGTATCAAATGAAAGGTAATTTCGACCGTATTCCAAATATGTAAATCTCAAGCAGGGTTGGCACCTAGGGTTGCCACCTAACCGCATTTTATTTATATTTATTGATATCTCGGGAACCGCTTGACCAATGTGGATAAAATTTGGCATTATAGATAGTATGATTCATTCTATGATTATATGCGTGGCTTTTGCCATTTAGGGCGGTTCACAGGGCTGCCACTTATCTAAATTTTGTTTAAATATTGAGCAAGATATGCCAATGTGGGTATCAAATGAAAGGTATTTTCGACCGTATTCCAAATATGTAAATTTCAAGCAGGCTTGCCACCTAACCGCATTTTATTTATTTTTATTGATATCTCGGGAACCGCTTGACCGATGTGGATAAAGTTTGGCATCATATATAGTACGATTCATTTTAAGATTATATGCGTGGGTGCTGCCACTTGGGGCGGCTCACAGGGTTGCCACCTATCTCAATTTTTTTTTAAATATTGAGCAAGATATGCCATTATTGGCATCAAATGAAAGGTATTATCGACCGTATTCCAAATATGTAAATCTCAAGCAGGGTTGCCACCTAACCGCATTTTATTTATATTTATTGATATCTCGGGAACCGCTTGACCGATGTGGATAAAATTTGGCATCATATATAGTACGTTTCATTTTAAGATTATATGCGTGGGTGCTGCCACTTGGGGCGGCTCACAGGGTTGCCACCTATCTCAATTTTTTTTAAATATTGAGCAAGATATGCGAATATGGGTATCAAATAAAAGGTATTTTCGACCGTATTCCAAATATGTAAATTTCAAGCAGGCTTGCCACCTAACCGCATTTTATTTATTTTTATTGATATCTCGGGAACCGCTTGACCGATGTGGATAAAGCTTGGCATCATATATAGTACGATTCATTTTAAGATTATATGCGTGGGTGCTGCCACTTGGGGCGGCTCACAGGGTTGCCACCTATCTCAATTTTTTTTAAATATTGAGCAAGATATGCCAATATGGGTATCAAATAAAAGGTATTTTCGACCGTATTCCAAATATGTAAATCTCAAGCAGGGTTGTCACCTAGGGTGGCCACCTAACCGCATTTTATTTATTTTTATTGATATCTCGGGAACCGCTTGACCGATGTGGATAAAGTTTGGCATTATAGATAGTATGTTTCATTCTAAGATTATATGCGTAGGTGTTGCCACTTGGGGCGGTTCACAGGGTTGCAACCTATCTCAATTTTTTTTTTTTAATATTGAGCAAGATATGCCAATATGGGCATCAAATGAAAGGTATTATCGACCGTATTCCAAATATGTAAATCTCAAGCAGGGTTGCCACCTAACCGCATTTTATTTATATTTATTGATAGCTCGGGAACCGCTTGACCGATGTGGATAAAATTTGGCATTTTAGATAGTAAGATTCATTCTAAGATTATACGCGTGGATGTGGCCACTTGGGGCGGTTCACAGGGTTGCCACCTATCTCAATTTTTTTTTGAAATATTGAGCAGAATATGCCAATATGGGTGTGAAATGAAAGGTACTTTTGACCGTATTCGAAATCCGTAAATCTCAAGCAGGGTTGTTACCTAGGGTTGCCACCTAACCGCATTTTATTTATTTTTATTAATATCTCGGAAACCGCTTGACCGATGTGGATAAAATTTGGCATTATAGATAGTACGATTCATTCTAAGATTATACGCGTGGATGTGGCCACTTGGGGCGGTTCACAGGGTTGCCACCTATCTCAATTTTTTTAAATATTGGGCAGAATATGCCAGTATGGGTATCAAATGAAAGGTATTTTCGACCGTATTCCAAATATGTAAATCGCAAGAAGGGTTGCCACCTAGGGTTGCCACCTAACCGCATTTTATATATTTTTCTCTATATCTCGGGAACCGCTCGACCTATTTGGATAAGGTTTGGCATTATAGATAGTACGATTCATTCTTAGATTATATGCGTGGATGTTGCCACTTGGGGCGGCTCACAGGGTTGCCACCTATCGCAATTTTTTTTTAATATTGAGCAAGACATGCCAACATGGGTATCAAATGAAAGGTAATTTCGACCTTATTCCAAATATGTAAATCTCAAGCAGGGTTGGCACCTAGGGTTGCCACCTAACCGCATTTTATTTATATTTATTGACATCTCGGGAACCGCTTGACCGATGTGGATAAAATTTGGCATTATAGATAGTATGATTCATTCTATGATTATATGCGTGGCTTTTGCCACTTCGGGCGGTTCACAGGGCTGCCACCTATCTAAATATTGAGCAAGATATGCCAATGGGGTTATCAAATAAAAGTTATTTTCGACCGTATTCCAAACATGTAAATCTCAAGCAGGGTTGTCACCTGGGGTTGCCACCTAACCGCATTTTATTTATTTTTATTGATATCTCGGGAACCGCTTGACCGATGTGGATAAAGTTTGGCATTATAGATAGTATGATTCATTCTAAGATTATATGCGTGGGTGTTGCAACTTGGGGCGGCTCACAGGGTTGCCACCTGTCTAAATTTTTTTTTAAATTTTGAGCAAGATATGCCAATATGGGTATCAAATGAAAGGTATTATCGACCGTATTCCAAATATGTAAATCTCAAGCAGGGTTGCCACCTAACCGCATTTTATTTATATTTATTGATATCTCGGGAACCGCTTAACCGATGTGGATAAAATTTGGCATTATAGATAGTACGATTCATTCTTAGATTATATGCGTGGATGTTGCCACCTGGGGGGGCTCACAGGGTTGCCACCTATCTCAATTTTTTTAAATATTGAGCAGAATATGCCAATATGGGTATCAAATTAAAGGTATTATCGACCGTATTCCAAATATGTAAATCTCAAGCAGGGTTGCCACCTAACCGCATTTTATTTATATTTATTGATATCTCGGGAACCGCTTGACCGATTTGGATATAGTTTGGTATTATAGATAGTATGATTCATTCTAAGATTATATGCGTAGGTGTAGCCACTTAGTGTGGTTCACATGGTTGCCACCTATCTCAATTTTTTTTAAATATTGAGAAAGATATGCCAAAGTGGGTATCAAATAAAAGGCATTATCGACCGTATTCCAAATATGTAAATCTCAAGCAGGGTTGTCACCTAGGGATGCCACCTAACCGCATTTTATTTATTTTTGTTGATATCTCGGGAACCGCTAGACCGATGTGGATAAAGTTTGGTATTATAGATAGTATGATTCATTCTAAGATTATATGCGTAGGTGTTGCCACTTGGGGTGGTTCACAGGGTTGCCACTTATCTCAAATTTTTTTTTTTTCAAATATTGAGCAAGATATGCCAATATGGGTATCAAATGAAAGGTATTTTCGACCGTATTCCAAATATGTAAATTTCAAGCAGGCTTGCCAGCTAACCGCATTTTATTTATTTTTATTGATATCTCGGGAACCGCTTGACCGATATGGATAAAGTTTGGCATCATATATGGTACGATTCATTCTAAGATTATATGCGTGGGTGTAGCCACTTGGGGTGGTTCACAGGGTTGCCACCTATCTCATTTTTTTTTTTAATATTGAGCAAGATATGCCAATATGGGTATCAAATAAAAGGTATTTTCGACCGTATTCCAAATATGTAAATCTCAAGCAGGGTTGCCACCTGGGGTTGCTACCTAACCGCATTTTATTTATTTTTGTTGATATCTCGGGAACCGCTTGATCGATGTGGATAAATTTTGGCATTGTAGATATTATGATTCACTCTAAGATAATACGCGTGGATGTGGCCACTTGGGGCGGTTCACAGGGTTGCCACCTACCTCAATTTTTTTTAAATATTGAGCAGGATATGCCAATATGGGTATCAAATGAAAGGTATTTTCGACCGTATTCCAAATATGTAAATCTCAAGTAGGGTTGCCACCGGGGGTTGCCGCCTAACCGCATTTTATTTATTTTTCTCTATATCTCGGGAACCGCTCGACCGATTTGGATAAAGTTTGACATTATAGATAGTATGATTCATTCTTAGATTATACGCGTGTATGTGGCCACTTGGGGCGGTTCACAGGGTTGCCACCTATCTCAATTTTTTTTAAATATTGAGAAAGATATGCCAATATGGGTATCAAATGAAAGGTATTTTCGACCGTATTCCAAATATGTAAATCTCAAGCAGGGTTGCCACCTGGGGTTGCCACCTAACCGCATTTTATTTATTTTTGTTGATATCTCGGGAACCGCTTGACCAATGTGGATAAAGTTTGGCATTATAGATAGTAAAATTCCTTCCATGATAATATGCATGGGTGTTGCCACTTGGGACGGTTCACAGGGTTGCCACCTATCTCAATTTTTTTTTAAATATAGAGCAAGATATGCCAATATGGGTATCAAATAAAAGGTATTTTCGACCGTATTCCAAATATGTAAATCCCAAGCAGCGTTGCCATCTAAGGTTGCCACCTAACCGCATTTTATTTATTTTTGTTGATATCTCGGGAACCGCTTGACCAATGTGGATAAAGTTTGGCATTATAGATAGTATGATTCATTCTAAGATTTTATGCGTAGGTGTAGCCACTTGGTGTGGTTCACAGGGTTGCCACCTATCTCAATTTTTTTTAAATATTGAGAAAGATATGCCAATATGGGTATCAAATGAAAGGTATTTTCGACCGTATTCCAAATATGTAAATCTCAAGTAGGGTTGCCACCGGGGGTTGCCGCCTAACCGCATTTTATTTATTTTTCTCTATATCTCGGGAACCGCTCGACCGATTTGGATAAAGTTTGACATTATAGATAGTATGATTCATTCTTAGATTATACGCGTGTATGTGGCCACTTGGGGCGGTTCACAGGGTTGCCACCTATCTCAATTTTTTTTAAATATTGAGAAAGATATGCCAATATGGGTATCAAATGAAAGGTATTTTCGACCGTATTCCAAATATGTAAATCTCAAGCAGGGTTGCCACCTGGGGTTGCCACCTAACCGCATTTTATTTATTTTTGTTGATATCTCGGGAACCGCTTGACCAATGTGGATAAAGTTTGGCATTATAGATAGTATAATTCCTTCCATGATTATATGCATGGGTGTTGCCACTTGGGACGGTTCACAGGGTTGCCACCTATCTCAATTTTTTTTAAATATAGAGCAGGATATGCCAATATGGGTATCAAATAAAAGGTATTTTCGACCGTATTCCAAATATGTAAATCCCAAGCAGCGTTGCCATCTGAGGTTGCCACCTAACCGCATTTTATTTATTTTTGTTGATATCTCGGGAACCGCTTGACCAATGTGGATAAAGTTTGGCATTATAGATAGTATGATTCATTCTAAGATTATACGCGTGGATGTGGCCACTTGGGGCGGTTCACAGGGTGGCCACCCATCTCAATTTTTTTTTAAATATTGAGCAAGATATGTCAATGTGGGTATCAAATAAAAGGTATCTTCGACCGTATTCCAAATATGTAAATCTCAAGCAGGGTTGTCACCTAGGGTTGCCACCTAACCGCATTTTCTTTATTTTTATTGATATCTCGTGAACCGCTTGACCGATGTGGATAAAGTTTGGTATTATAGATAGTATGATTCATTCTAAGATTATATGCGTAGGTGTTGCCACTTGGGGTGGTTCACAGGGTTGCCACTTATCTCAATTTTTTTTTTTTCAAATATTGAGCAAGATATGCCAATATGGGTATCAAATGAAAGGTATTTTCAACCGTATTCCAAATATGTAAATTTCAAGCAGGCTTGCCAGCTAACCGCATTTTATTTATTTTTATTGATATCTCGGGAACCGCATGACCGATATGGATAAAGTTTGCCATCATATATAGTACGATTCATTCTAAGATTATATGCGTGGGTGTAGCCACTTGGGGTGGTTCACAGGGTTGCCACCTATCTCATTTTTTTTTTTAATATTGAGCAAGATATGCCAATATGGGTATCAAATAAAAGGTATTTTCGACCGTATTCCAAATATGTAAATCTCAAGCAGGGTTGCCACCTGGGGTTGCTACCTAACCGCATTTTATTTATTTTTGTTGATATCTCGGGAACCGCTTGACCGATGTGGATAAATTTTGGCATTATAGATATTATGATTCACTCTAAGATAATACGCGTGGATGTGGCCACTTGGGGCGGTTCACAGGGTTGCCACCTACCTCAATTTTTTTAAATATTGAGCAGGATATGCCAATATGGGTATCAAATGAAAGGTATTTTCGACCGTATTCCAAATATGTAAATCTCAAGTAGGGTTGCCACCTGGGGTTGCCACCTAACCGCATTTTATTTATTTTTCTCTATATCTCGGGAACCGCTCGACCGATTTGGATAAAGTTTGACATTATAGATAGTATGATTCATTCTTAGATTATACGCGTGTATGTGGCCACTTGGGGCGGTTCACAGGGTTGCCACCTATCTCAATTTTTTTTAAATATTGAGAAAGATATGCCAATATGGGTATCAAATGAAAGGTATTTTCGACCGTATTCCAAATATGTAAATCTCAAGAAGGGTTGCCACCTAACCGCATTTTATTTATTTTTCTCTATATATCGGGAACCGCTTGACCGATGTGGATAAAGTTTGGCATTATAGATAGTATGATTCATTCTATGATTATATGCGTGGCTTTTGCCACTTCGGGCGGTTCACAGGGCTGCCACCTATCTAAATTTTTTTTTAAATATTGAGCAAGATATGCCAATGTGGTTATCAAATAAAAGGTATTTTCGACCGTATTCCAAACATGTAAATCCCAAGCAGGGTTGTCACCTGGGGTTGCCACCTAACCGTATTTTATTTATTTTTATTGATATCTCGGCAACCGCTTGACCGATGTGGATAAAGTTTGGCATTATAGATAGTATGATTCATTCTATGATTATATGCGTGGCTTTTGCCATTTAGGGCGGTTCACAGGGCTGCCACTTATCTAAATTTTGTTTAAATATTGAGCAAGATATGCCAATGTGGGTATCAAATGAAAGGTATTTTCGACCGTATTCCAAATATGTAAATTTCAAGCAGGCTTGCCACCTAACCGCATTTTATTTATTTTTATTGATATCTCGGGAACCGCTTGACCGATGTGGATAAAGTTTGGCATCATATATAGTACGATTCATTTTAAGATTATATGCGTGGGTGCTGCCACTTGGGGCGGCTCACAGGGTTGCCACCTATCTCAATTTTTTTTTAAATATTGAGCAAGATATGCCATTATTGGCATCAAATGAAAGGTATTATCGACCGTATTCCAAATATGTAAATCTCAAGCAGGGTTGCCACCTAACCGCATTTTATTTATATTTATTGATATCTCGGGAACCGCTTGACCGATGTGGATAAAATTTGGCATCATATATAGTACGTTTCATTTTAAGATTATATGCGTGGGTGCTGCCACTTGGGGCGGCTCACAGGGTTGCCACCTATCTCAATTTTTTTTAAATATTGAGCAAGATATGCGAATATGGGTATCAAATAAAAGGTATTTTCGACCGTATTCCAAATATGTAAATTTCAAGCAGGCTTGCCACCTAACCGCATTTTATTTATTTTTATTGATATCTCGGGAACCGCTTGACCGATGTGGATAAAGCTTGGCATCATATATAGTACGATTCATTTTAAGATTATATGCGTGGGTGCTGCCACTTGGGGCGGCTCACAGGGTTGCCACCTATCTCAATTTTTTTTAAATATTGAGCAAGATATGCCAATATGGGTATCAAATAAAAGGTATTTTCGACCGTATTCCAAATATGTAAATCTCAAGCAGGGTTGTCACCTAGGGTGGCCACCTAACCGCATTTTATTTATTTTTATTGATATCTCGGGAACCGCTTGACCGATGTGGATAAAGTTTGGCATTATAGATAGTATGTTTCATTCTAAGATTATATGCGTAGGTGTTGCCACTTGGGGCGGTTCACAGGGTTGCAACCTATCTCAATTTTTTTTTTTAATATTGAGCAAGATATGCCAATATGGGCATCAAATGAAAGGTATTATCGACCGTATTCCAAATATGTAAATCTCAAGCAGGGTTGCCACCTAACCGCATTTTATTTATATTTATTGATAGCTCGGGAACCGCTTGACCGATGTGGATAAAATTTGGCATTTTAGATAGTAAGATTCATTCTAAGATTATACGCGTGGATGTGGCCACTTGGGGCGGTTCACAGGGTTGCCACCTATCTCAATTTTTTTTTGAAATATTGAGCAGAATATGCCAATATGGGTGTGAAATGAAAGGTACTTTTGACCGTATTCGAAATCCGTAAATCTCAAGCAGGGTTGTTACCTAGGGTTGCCACCTAACCGCATTTTATTTATTTTTATTAATATCTCGGAAACCGCTTGACCGATGTGGATAAAATTTGGCATTATAGATAGTACGATTCATTCTAAGATTATACGCGTGGATGTGGCCACTTGGGGCGGTTCACAGGGTTGCCACCTATCTCAATTTTTTTAAATATTGGGCAGAATATGCCAGTATGGGTATCAAATGAAAGGTATTTTCGACCGTATTCCAAATATGTAAATCGCAAGAAGGGTTGCCACCTAGGGTTGCCACCTAACCGCATTTTATATATTTTTCTCTATATCTCGGGAACCGCTCGACCTATTTGGATAAGGTTTGGCATTATAGATAGTACGATTCATTCTTAGATTATATGCGTGGATGTTGCCACTTGGGGCGGCTCACAGGGTTGCCACCTATCGCAATTTTTTTTTAATATTGAGCAAGACATGCCAACATGGGTATCAAATGAAAGGTAATTTCGACCTTATTCCAAATATGTAAATCTCAAGCAGGGTTGGCACCTAGGGTTGCCACCTAACCGCATTTTATTTATATTTATTGACATCTCGGGAACCGCTTGACCGATGTGGATAAAATTTGGCATTATAGATAGTATGATTCATTCTATGATTATATGCGTGGCTTTTGCCACTTCGGGCGGTTCACAGGGCTGCCACCTATCTAAATATTGAGCAAGATATGCCAATGGGGTTATCAAATAAAAGTTATTTTCGACCGTATTCCAAACATGTAAATCTCAAGCAGGGTTGTCACCTGGGGTTGCCACCTAACCGCATTTTATTTATTTTTATTGATATCTCGGGAACCGCTTGACCGATGTGGATAAAGTTTGGCATTATAGATAGTATGATTCATTCTAAGATTATATGCGTGGGTGTTGCAACTTGGGGCGGCTCACAGGGTTGCCACCTGTCTAAATTTTTTTTTAAATTTTGAGCAAGATATGCCAATATGGGTATCAAATGAAAGGTATTATCGACCGTATTCCAAATATGTAAATCTCAAGCAGGGTTGCCACCTAACCGCATTTTATTTATATTTATTGATATCTCGGGAACCGCTTAACCGATGTGGATAAAATTTGGCATTATAGATAGTACGATTCATTCTTAGATTATATGCGTGGATGTTGCCACCTGGGGGGGCTCACAGGGTTGCCACCTATCTCAATTTTTTTAAATATTGAGCAGAATATGCCAATATGGGTATCAAATTAAAGGTATTATCGACCGTATTCCAAATATGTAAATCTCAAGCAGGGTTGCCACCTAACCGCATTTTATTTATATTTATTGATATCTCGGGAACCGCTTGACCGATTTGGATATAGTTTGGTATTATAGATAGTATGATTCATTCTAAGATTATATGCGTAGGTGTAGCCACTTAGTGTGGTTCACATGGTTGCCACCTATCTCAATTTTTTTTAAATATTGAGAAAGATATGCCAAAGTGGGTATCAAATAAAAGGCATTATCGACCGTATTCCAAATATGTAAATCTCAAGCAGGGTTGTCACCTAGGGATGCCACCTAACCGCATTTTATTTATTTTTGTTGATATCTCGGGAACCGCTAGACCGATGTGGATAAAGTTTGGTATTATAGATAGTATGATTCATTCTAAGATTATATGCGTAGGTGTTGCCACTTGGGGTGGTTCACAGGGTTGCCACTTATCTCAAATTTTTTTTTTTTCAAATATTGAGCAAGATATGCCAATATGGGTATCAAATGAAAGGTATTTTCGACCGTATTCCAAATATGTAAATTTCAAGCAGGCTTGCCAGCTAACCGCATTTTATTTATTTTTATTGATATCTCGGGAACCGCTTGACCGATATGGATAAAGTTTGGCATCATATATGGTACGATTCATTCTAAGATTATATGCGTGGGTGTAGCCACTTGGGGTGGTTCACAGGGTTGCCACCTATCTCATTTTTTTTTTTAATATTGAGCAAGATATGCCAATATGGGTATCAAATAAAAGGTATTT
This sequence comes from Campiglossa producta, assembly GCA_964058755.1. NCBI lineage: Eukaryota > Metazoa > Arthropoda > Insecta > Diptera > Tephritidae > Campiglossa > Campiglossa producta. Next base: position 1,704,515 of record CAXKVI010000010.1, read on the forward strand.
TCGACCGTATTCCAAATATGTAAATCTCAAGCAGGGTTGCCACCTGGGGTTGCTACCTAACCGCATTTTATTTATTTTTGTTGATATCTCGGGAACCGCTTGACCGATGTGGATAAATTTTGGCATTATAGATATTATGATTCACTCTAAGATAATACGCGTGGATGTGGCCACTTGGGGCGGTTCACAGGGTTGCCACCTACCTCAATTTTTTTTAAATATTGAGCAGGATATGCCAATATGGGTATCAAATGAAAGGTATTTTCGACCGTATTCCAAATATGTAAATCTCAAGTAGGGTTGCCACCGGGGGTTGCCGCCTAACCGCATTTTATTTATTTTTCTCTATATCTCGGGAACCGCTCGACCGATTTGGATAAAGTTTGACATTATAGATAGTATGATTCATTCTTAGATTATACGCGTGTATGTGGCCACTTGGGGCGGTTCACAGGGTTGCCACCTATCTCAATTTTTTTTAAATATTGAGAAAGATATGCCAATATGGGTATCAAATGAAAGGTATTTTCGACCGTATTCCAAATATGTAAATCTCAAGCAGGGTTGCCACCTGGGGTTGCCACCTAACCGCATTTTATTTATTTTTGTTGATATCTCGGGAACCGCTTGACCAATGTGGATAAAGTTTGGCATTATAGATAGTAAAATTCCTTCCATGATAATATGCATGGGTGTTGCCACTTGGGACGGTTCACAGGGTTGCCACCTATCTCAATTTTTTTTTAAATATAGAGCAAGATATGCCAATATGGGTATCAAATAAAAGGTATTTTCGACCGTATTCCAAATATGTAAATCCCAAGCAGCGTTGCCATCTAAGGTTGCCACCTAACCGCATTTTATTTATTTTTGTTGATATCTCGGGAACCGCTTGACCAATGTGGATAAAGTTTGGCATTATAGATAGTATGATTCATTCTAAGATTTTATGCGTAGGTGTAGCCACTTGGTGTGGTTCACAGGGTTGCCACCTATCTCAATTTTTTTTAAATATTGAGAAAGATATGCCAATATGGGTATCAAATGAAAGGTATTTTCGACCGTATTCCAAATATGTAAATCTAAAGCAGGGTTGCCACCTGGGGTTGCCACCTAACCGCATTTTATTTATTTTTGTTGATATCTCGGGAACCGCTTGACCAATGTGGATAAAGTTTGGCATTATAGATAGTATAATTCCTTCCATGATTATATGCATGGGTGTTGCCACTTGGGACGGTTCACAGGGTTGCCACCTATCTCAATTTTTTTTAAATATAGAGCAGGATATGCCAATATGGGTATCAAATAAAAGGTATTTTCGACCGTATTCCAAATATGTAAATCCCAAGCAGCGTTGCCATCTGAGGTTGCCACCTAACCGCATTTTATTTATTTTTGTTGATATCTCGGGAACCGCTTGACCAATGTGGATAAAGTTTGGCATTATAGATAGTATGATTCATTCTAAGATTATACGCGTGGATGTGGCCACTTGGGGCGGTTCACAGGGTGGCCACCCATCTCAATTTTTTTTTAAATATTGAGCAAGATATGTCAATGTGGGTATCAAATAAAAGGTATCTTCGACCGTATTCCAAATATGTAAATCTCAAGCAGGGTTGTCACCTAGGGTTGCCACCTAACCGCATTTTCTTTATTTTTATTGATATCTCGTGAACCGCTTGACCGATGTGGATAAAGTTTGGTATTATAGATAGTATGATTCATTCTAAGATTATATGCGTAGGTGTTGCCACTTGGGGTGGTTCACAGGGTTGCCACTTATCTCAATTTTTTTTTTTTCAAATATTGAGCAAGATATGCCAATATGGGTATCAAATGAAAGGTATTTTCGACCGTATTCCAAATATGTAAATTTCAAGCAGGCTTGCCAGCTAACCGCATTTTATTTATTTTTATTGATATCTCGGGAACCGCATGACCGATATGGATAAAGTTTGCCATCATATATAGTACGATTCATTCTAAGATTATATGCGTGGGTGTAGCCACTTGGGGTGGTTCACAGGGTTGCCACCTATCTCATTTTTTTTTTTTAATATTGAGCAAGATATGCCAATATGGGTATCAAATAAAAGGTATTTTCGACCGTATTCCAAATATGTAAATCTCAAGCAGGGTTGCCACCTGGGGTTGCTACCTAACCGCATTTTATTTATTTTTGTTGATATCTCGGGAACCGCTTGACCGATGTGGATAAATTTTGGCATTATAGATATTATGATTCACTCTAAGATAATACGCGTGGATGTGGCCACTTGGGGCGGTTCACAGGGTTGCCACCTACCTCAATTTTTTTAAATATTGAGCAGGATATGCCAATATGGGTATCAAATGAAAGGTATTTTCGACCGTATTCCAAATATGTAAATCTCAAGTAGGGTTGCCACCTGGGGTTGCCACCTAACCGCATTTTATTTATTTTTCTCTATATCTCGGGAACCGCTCGACCGATTTGGATAAAGTTTGACATTATAGATAGTATGATTCATTCTTAGATTATACGCGTGTATGTGGCCACTTGGGGCGGTTCACAGGGTTGCCACCTATCTCAATTTTTTTTTAAATATTGAGAAAGATATGCCAATATGGGTATCAAATGAAAGGTATTTTCGACCGTATTCCAAATATGTAAATCTCAAGAAGGGTTGCCACCTAACCGCATTTTATTTATTTTTCTCTATATATCGGGAACCGCTTGACCGATGTGGATAAAGTTTGGCATTATAGATAGTATGATTCATTCTATGATTATATGCGTGGCTTTTGCCACTTCGGGCGGTTCACAGGGCTGCCACCTATCTAAATTTTTTTTTAAATATTGAGCAAGATATGCCAATGTGGTTATCAAATAAAAGGTATTTTCGACCGTATTCCAAACATGTAAATCCCAAGCAGGGTTGTCACCTGGGGTTGCCACCTAACCGTATTTTATTTATTTTTATTGATATCTCGGCAACCGCTTGACCGATGTGGATAAAGTTTGGCATTATAGATAGTATGATTCATTCTATGATTATATGCGTGGCTTTTGCCACTTCGGGCGGTTCACAGGGCTGCCACCTATCTAAATTTTTTTTTAAATATTGAGCAAGATATGCCAATATGGGTATCAAATAAAAGGTATTTTCGACCGTATTCCAAATATGTAAATCTCAAGCAGGGTTGCCACCTGGGGTTGCTACCTAACCGCATTTTATTTATTTTTGTTGATATCTCGGGAACCGCTTGACCGATGTGGATAAATTTTGGCATTATAGATATTATGATTCACTCTAAGATTATACTCGTGGATGTGGCCACTTGGAGCGGTTCACAGGGTTGCCACCTATCTAAATTTTTTTAAATATTGGGCAGAATATGCCAATATGGGTATCAAATGAAGGGTATTTTCGACCGTATTCCAAATATGTAAATCTCAAGAAGGGTTGCGACCTAGGGTTGCCACCTAACCGCATTTTATATATTTTTCTCTATATCTCGGGAACCGAGATAAAAGGTATTTTCGACCGTATTTGTCAAGGTTTGACATTATAGATAGTATGAATCATTCTTGGATTAGACGCGTGGATGTGGCCACTTGAGGCGGTTCACAGGGTTGCCACCTATCACAATTTTTTTTTAATATTGAGCAGAATATGCCAATATGGGTATTAAATGAAAGATATTTTCGACCGTATTCCAAATATGTAAATCTCAAGAAGGGTTGCCACCTAGGGTTGCCACCTAACGGCATTTTATTTATTTTTCTCTATATATCGGGAACCGCTTGACCGATGTGGATAAAGTTTGGCATTATAGATAGTATGATTCATTCTTAGATTATATGCGTGGATGTTGCCACTTGGGGCGGCTCACAGGGTTGCCACCTATCGCAATTTTTTTTTAAATATTGAGCAAGACATGCCAACATGGGTATCAAATGAAAGGTAATTTCGACCGTATTCCAAATATGTAAATCTCAAGCAGGGTTGGCACCTAGGGTTGCCACCTAACCGCATTTTATTTATATTTATTGACATCTCGGGAACCGCTTGACCGATGTGGATAAAATTTGGCATTATAGATAGTATGATTCATTCTATGATTATATGCGTGGCTTTTGCCACTTCGGGCGGTTCACAGGGCTGCCACCTATCTAAATTTTTTTTTAAATATTGAGCAAGATATGCCAATGTGGTTATCAAATAAAAGGTATTTTCGACCGTATTCCAAACATGTAAATCCCAAGCAGGGTTGTCACCTGGGGTTGCCACCTAACCGTATTTTATTTATTTTTATTGATATCTCGGCAACCGCTTGGCCGATGTGGATAAAGTTTGGCATTATAGATAGTATGATTCATTCTAAGATTATATGCGTGGGTGCTGCAACTTGGGGCGGCTCACAGGGTTGCCACCTGTCTCAATTTTTTTTAAATATTGAGCAAGATATGCCATTATGGGTATCAAATGAAAGGTATTATCGACCGTATTCCAAATATGTAAATCTCAAGCAGGGTTGCCACCTAACCGCATTTTATTTATATTTATTGATATCTCGGGAACCGCTTAACCGATGTGGATAAAATTTGGCATTATAGAAAGTACGATTCATTCTTAGATTATATGCGTGGATGTTGCCACTTGGGGCGGTTCACAGGGTTGCCAACTATCTAAATTTTTTTAAATATTGGGCAGAATATGCCAATATGGGTATCAAAGGAAAGGTATTTTCAACCGTATTCCAAATATGTAAATCGCAAGAAGGGTTGCCACCTAGGGTTGCCACCTAACCGCATTTTATATATTTTTCCTATATCTCGGGAACCGCTAGACCTATTTGGATAAGGTTTGACATTATAGATAGTATGAATCATTCTTGGATTAGGCGCGTGGATGTGGCCACTTGAGGCGGTTCACGGGGTTGCCACCTATCACAATTTTTTTAAATATTGAGCAGAATATGCCAATATGGGTATTAAATGCAATATATTTTCGACCGTATTCCAAATTTGTAAATCTCAAGAAGGGTTTCCACCTAGGGTTGCCACCTAACCGCATTTTATTTATTTTTCTCTATATATCGGGAACCGCTTGACCGATGTGGATAAAGTTTGGCATTATAGATAGTATGATTCATAATTAGATTATATGCGTGGTTGTTGCCACTTGGGGCGGCTCACAGGGTTGCCACCTATCTCAATTTTTTTTAAAATATTGAGCAAGACATGCCAACATGGGTATCAAATGAAAGGTAATTTCGACCGTATTCCAAATATGTAAATCTCAAGCAGGGTTGGCACCTAGGGTTGCCACCTAACCGCATTTTATTTATATTTATTGACATCTCGGGAACCGCTTGACCGATGTGGATAAAATTTGGCATTATAGATAGTATGATTCATTCTATGATTATATGCGTGGCTTTTGCCAGTTGGGGCGGTTCACAGGGCTGCCACCTATCTAAATTTTTTTTAAATATTGAGCAAGATATGCCAATGTGGTTATCAAATAAAAGGTATTTTCGACCGTATTCCAAACTTGTAAATCTGAAGCAGGGTTGTCACCTAAACGCATTTTATTTATTTTTATTGATATCTGTGGAACCGCTTGACCGATGTGGATAAAGTTTGGCATCATAGATAGTACGATTCATCCTAAGATTATATTCGTGGGTGTAGCCACTTGGGGTGGATCACAGGGTTGCCACCTATCTCAATTTTTTTTAAATATTGAGCAAGATATGCCAATATGGGTATCAAATGAAAGGTATTTTTGACCGTATTCGAAATCCGTTAATTTCAAGCAGGGTTGTTACCTAGGGTTGCCACCTAACCGCATTTTTTTTTATTTTTCTCTATTTATCGGGAACCGCTTGACCGATGTGGATAAAGTTTGGCATTATAGATAGTATGATTCATTCTTAGATTATATGCGTGGATGTTGCCACTTGGGGCGGTTCACAGGGTTGCCAAATGTCTAAATTTTTTTTAAATAGATAAAAAAGATATTTATATAGATTTAAAATAGATAAAAAGATATGCCAATATCGGTATCAACTGAAAGGTATTTTCGACCGTATTCCAAATATGTAAATCTCAAGAAGGGTTGCCTCCTAGGGTTGCCACCTAACCGCATTTTATTTATTTTTCTCTATATATCGGGAACCGCTTGACCGATGTGGATAAAGTTTGGCATTATAGATAGTATGATTCATTCTTAGATTATATGCGTGGATGTTGCCACTTGGGGCGGCTCACGGGGTTGCCACCTATCTCAATTTTTTTTTTAATACTGAGCAAGACATGCCAACATGGGTATCAAATGAAAGGTAATTTCGACCGTATTCCAAATATGTAAATCTCAAGCAGGGTTGGCACCTAGGGTTGCCACCTAACCGCATTTTATTTATATTTATTGACATCTCGGGAACCGCTTGACCGATGTGGATAAAATTTGGCATTATAGATAGTATGATTTATTCTTAGATTATACGCGTGGATATGGCCACTTGAGGCGGTGCCAAATGTCTAAATTTTTTTTAAATAGATAAAAAAGATATTTATATAGATTTAAAATAGATAAAAAAGATATGCCAATATGGGTATCAACTGAAAGGTATTTTCGACCGTATTCCAAATATGTAAATCTCAAGAAGGGTTGCCTCCTAGGGTTGCCACCTAACCGCATTTTATTTATTTTTCTCTATATATCGGGAACCGCTTGACCGATGTGGATAAAGTTTGGCATTATAGATAGTATGATTCATTCTTAGATTATATGCGTGGATGTTGCCACTTGGGGCGGCTCACGGGGTTGCCACCTATCTCAATTTTTTTTTTTAATATTGAGCAAGACATGCCAACGTGGGTATCAAATGAAAGGTAATTTCGACCGTATTCCAAATATGTAAATCTCAAGCAGGGTTGGCACCTAGGGTTGCCACCTAACCGCATTTTATTTATATTTATTGACATCTCGGGAACCGCTTGACCCATGTGGATAAAATTTGGCATTATAGATAGTATGATTTATTCTTAGATTATACGCGTCGATATGGCCACTTGAGGCGGTCCACAGGGTTGCCACTTATCTCAATTTTTTTAAATATTGAGCAGAATATGCCAATATGGGTATCAAATGAAAGGTATTTTCGGTCGCATTTCAAATATGACAATTTCTAGCAGGGTTGCCAGCTAGGGTTGCCCCCAAACCGTATTTTATTTATTTCTCCTTATATCTCGGGAACCGCTTTGCCGTTTTGTATTAAATTTAGCATTATTAGTAGTATGATTCATTCTAAGACTATATACATGACGGTTGCCACTTAGGGCGGTTCTATTTTTTTTTTTAATATTGAGAAAGATATGCCTATATGGGTAACAAGTGAAAGGTATTTGCGACCGTGTTCCAAATATTTAAATTTCAAGCAGGCTTGCTACCTAGTCTTCCTATCTTTCTTCGTACAACTCTCTTTCCTATCTCCCTCCCTTTTGCTCTTCATTGCCCTCTTTCCTTCTACCACGCCCCTCTTCCTCTATATCCCATTCGTATTGGCCCCTGTTAATTTAGGCCTATTTCTACCCATGTACCCAATTTTAAGGAAAACGCACCATATATAAGATATTTTCGAATGGATCGTTTCCCTGGTCCACTTCCCGGAAGTAAGATATTGGGAATCTAAACCATTCTCGACTACATCTTATTCATATTTCGTTATTTCTGAACTTAAGAAGTTAACTTCTTTCACGTGTACTGGCTACTGTTTTTTTTTCCAAGACTTTTTTCCTTTTGTTAAATAGATATGTATGTATATATTATTATATCTGTATATTTTTGCAAACGTAATTTACAATTTTATAATTTTTTTTTCACTAAATTTTTATAAAATTTTTTTTTTCAAATCATTTCAAAGGTTCATTATTTTTTCTTTTACCCGCGCTCGACTTCCGAAAAACTTTTATTTAATTTTTACAACTTTCTTTTTTGTCCAATTATCACTTTTAGTTTAAACAGTTATGGCGTCATTATGTATTACGAACGATAGCTCAGACGAACGATTCATCTGCTCACAATATCACCTAGCCATCGCATTATCTATCATTTTCCTTCGATCCATAGATTTTTTTTTAAATATTTTCGATTTTTCTTTGACATACACTTAACCAAAAAAGTTCATGTATCCAATGAAAAAGTACATAGATTTTAAGAATTGTTCGTTAAAACCTCTCCAAAGAACTTTTTCGTAGAAATTTAAGAACATTTCCTAGAATATAAGTACTTTTTCGTAAAATATGTAAACAAATCACAGAAAGCATGAATTCATTCATAAATTGTAAGAAAATTTTCTTATATTCCATGAAAAAGTACATAGATGAATTCATTCATAAATTGTAAGAAAATTTTCTTATATTCCATGAATTTTTTCTTGTATTTTAAGAAAAACCAGCGTGAACTTCTATGAAACTTTGTTCGTAAAAACATGTACGTTTTTGGTTCAGTGTAAAAAACAAAAATTAAAGAAAATGTGATACTGTGAACCCGGCCCCGCAAAACGATGTTATCAGGATGGTCAGTGGAATCCCACCGCGAAGGGCTATTTTTGTTTCAAGGCTGCTGCCGTCGTTCACTCGAACAGATATCAAAATGTATGTTTGCTCCAAACTTGGTGTTGCCCCTACTAGCAACATCAGTGTCTACAAATTTAACGTCAAGTATGAAAGAGAAGTTTCATCTTTCAGAGTCTCAGTTCCAGACTCATTTTTCGACAGGGTACTTGACCCTGCATTTTGGCCTAAACACTCTGTTGTACATTTGTACACAGACAAACAGAAAACTGATTCTGCTTCAAAAAACTTAATAAGTTAATTTCCTTCTCTACTTTTGTTGCCCATTACCAAAATGTCCGTGGCCTACGTTCCAAACTGAATAACATTTTTCTAAATAGCTTGACTTTTACTGCCCATGTAATTGCTTTCACAGAGACCTGGTTAAAACCAGATAATTTTAATTCTGAGATTTTCTTCAACAGTTATGTCGTTTATCGGCGTGATCGTGAAACTAGGGCAGGTGGCGTCTTCATAGCTGCTGATTCAGGTCTTTCATCTGAGTTGGTTGTCTTGGACAATGTGTCCGATATTGAAGTCATTGCAGTTAAAGTTTCAAAGCTTGGTTACCGCTACTATACCGAGTATAGTAGTCACCGCCCCCGTACGCGATGGTTCTATAAAACGAACTGTGTCAAGCTTAATGAGTTGTTTTCCAACCACGACTGGACGGATATCTATGCCTGTAAAGACATCGAGTCGGCAACCTCCATTTTCTACAATTCTCTTAACGGTTTTTTCAACAGCTGTGTCCCTCTTCGCTATATTATTGTTGGTACGGCTAAGCCGCCCTGGTGGTCGAAACAGCTTGTGAGACTCAGCAACTTTAAGTCTAGACTATACAAGCGTTTTAAGCGAACAGGAGCATCTGCTGACTATTCCAAATATTTGGTATCGCGCTCCAACCTTCAGTTGCTCAATCAACAGTGCTATAAAGGTTACTTAGAGAGATTGGGTTTTACAATTTTTTAATAACCCGAAAAGGTTCTACAATTTCGTCAATTGAAAAAGGAAAACTACTGGATTTCCATCTTCCTTGTTCCTTGGATCTAAGAGTGCCAGTTCGGATCACGACATTTCTGGATTGTTTGCAGAATTCTTTAAGTCGTCTTACACATCAAATAGGTTCCAGTCCAGTCCCTACCCTTATAAATTAGATATTTCTAATAGCATCCACAAACCCGTTTTAGATAAAAATACCGTTCTACAATGTCTTCTGGCATTGAAACCTACATTTCCCCCGGCCCGGATGGCGTTCCCAGTTGTGTGCTGAGTTACTGTGCCATACATTTAACCAACCAGATTTTTAAACTGTTTGAACTATCTCTTGAATCTGCGGCGTTCCCTACAATTTGGAAGCAATCTTTTATTATACCGTTACATAAAAAAGGTAGTAGGTCAAATATTGAAAACTATAGGGGCATAGCTAAGCTCTCAGCTATTCCTGAAGCTTTTGAGCAAATAATCACACGCCAATTGCAATATGGGTGTAGTTCTTTACTATCGCCGTGGTTTTGTGCCCCGACGATCAACCTCAACTAACTTGCTTGAGTTCACCTCTCTTGTTATGGATGGTTTTTTGAAAGGTAACCAAACGGATGTGGTCTACACCGATTTCAGCAAAGCTTTCGACTCTGTCAACCATGCGCTTTTAATTCATAAACTTGACTTATTGGGATTTCCACACCAATTATTAATATGGCTTACTAGTTATCTTACATACAGAACTCAAGAGGTGTTGTTTAAAAATACTCTCTCATGGTTTTGTGCCCCGACGATCAACCTCAACTAACTTGCTTGAGTTCACCTCTCTTGTTATGGATGGTTTTTTTAAAGGTAACCAAACGGATGTGGTCTACACCGATTTCAGCAAAGCTTTCGACTCTGTCAACCATGCGCTTTTAATTCATAAACTTGACTTATTGGGATTTCCACACCAATCAATAATAGGGCTTACTAGTTTTCTTACATACAGAACTCAAGAGGTGTTGTTTAAAAATACTCTGTCTACCTTCATTGACGTAACTTCCGGTGTCCCTCAGGGTAGTCATTTAGGTTCCTTGTTTTTCACCCTGTTCATTAATGACCTACCCCAAACCATCGCTCATTCCTGAACACTTCACATATTCGCCCACTGTACCTTCCCGTGGGGATCTATTTCAAGCCGATTTGGAGCAATTTCGCCGCTGGTGTTCAGTTAATTTATTAATCATGAAAAGCTTGAAATGGAAGTTAATGACTTTTCATCGCCGGTTTTTACAACAGGCAGCCAATGATTTCGCAGAACGACTCGCACACCTCCTCTCTGAGAGCACAATTCAACCCAACGCAGTGCATGAGCAGTGGGAACATATCTCCAGAGCACTTCGTACCGCAGCCGAAGAAGTAATTGGATTCCGGCAAGTGAAAAAAACAGTTGGTACGATGATAGAGAGTGCAAAGACGCAGTCAAAAGAATGCAACGAGGAGCGTGTGCGAAGAAAAGGGAAGCGGAAAAGCGTGAAATCGAAGAGCTTGAAATGCTAGCCAGCAGAAGCAACGTCCGAAAATTTTATCAAAAAACCCAACGAATGACGGAAGGTTGTAAGCCTGGGCCAAACTCCTGTAAAAATGATAACGGCGACCTGGTGGCAGATGTTCAGAGAGTACAGAGCAAAAATCCAGAGAAGAGGACGAACCCGACCCCACAATCGAAGACGATGGAATCGAAGTTCCACAACCCGACTATAACGAGGAGCGAATAGCTATATCACGGCTAAAAAACAATAAAGCGGCGGGTGCTGATGGCCTGCCCGTTAAGCTATTCAATTGCGGCGGCGAGGAGCTGGTAAGGTGCATGCACCAGCTCTTGTGCAGAATATGGTCGGATGAATGCATGCCTCAAGATTTGAATCTAAGTGTTCTCTGCCCAATCCATAAGAAGGGTGAGCCCGCAAACTGCGCCAACTATCCTGGAATCAGCCTTTTGAATGTCGCATATAAGGTCCTATCAAGCGTATTGTGCGAAAGACTGAAGCCTGACGTAAACCGACTGATTGGACCTTATCAGTGTGGCTTCAGACCTGGTAAATCTACCATCGGCCAGATTTTTACAATACGCCAAATCTTGGAAAAAACCTATGAGAAAAGGATCGACATACACCATCTCTTTGTTGATTTTAAAGTCGCCTTGGACAGCACGAAAACGAGTTGCCTATATGCCGCTTTGTCTGATTTTGGTTTCCCAGCAAAACTTATACGGCTGTGCAAAATGATGGTGAGCAACACCACCAGCTCAGTCAGAATTGGGAAGGACCTCTCCGAAGCGTTCGAAACTAAGCGAGTTTTCAGGCAGGGCGACCCCCTATCGTGCGAGGTCTTTAATTTGATGTTGGAGAAAATAATTCAAGCTGCAGAACTTAATCGCGCTGGAACAATATAATACAAGAGCGTACAACTGTTGGCGTATGCCGACGACATCGACATCATTGGCCTCAACAACCGCGCCTTAACTTCTGCGTACTCCAAATTAGAAAAAGAAGCGGAAAAAATGGGTTTGGTGGTGAACGAAAGTAAAACGAAGTATCTGCTGACATCATGCAGAGACTCAGCGCATTCGCGTCTTGGCAACCACGCCACTGTTGGCAGCAATAATTTCGAGATAGTAAGGGACTTTATATACCTGGGAAGCAGCATTAAGAGCAACAACAATGTAAGCCTGGAAATCCATCGAAGGATAACTCTTGCAAACAAATCCTACTTTGGGCTTAGTAGGCAATTGAGAAGTTAAGTCCTCTCTCGACGAACAAAAACAACACTCTATAAGTCACTCATCGTACCCGTCCTGCTATATGGTGCAGAAGCACGGACACTAACAGCTTCTGACGAGGCGGCTTTGGGAGTATTCGAGAGAAAAATCCTTCGAAAGATTTATGGACCCCTAAAAGTTGGCGACGGCGAGTACCGAAGAATATATAATGATGAGCTGTATGCCACCTATCTCAATTTTTTTTTACATATTGCGCAAGATATGTCAATATGGGTATCAAATGAAAGGTATTTTCGACCGTATTCGAAATACGTAAATCTCAAGCAGGGTTTTCACCTAGGGTTGCCACCTAACCGCATTTTATTTATTTTTATTAATCTCTCGGGAACCGCTTGACTGATGTGGATAAAATTTGGCATTATAGATAGTATGATTCATTCTAAGATTATATGCGTGGGTGTTGCCACTTGGGGCGGTTCACAGGGTTGCCAAATGTCTAAATTTTTTTTAAGTATTGAGTAAGATATGCCAATATGGGTATCAAATGAAAGGTATTTTCGACCGTATTCCAAATATGGAAATCTCAAGCAGCGTTGCCACCTAGGGTTGTCACCTAACCGCATTTTATTTATTTTTCTCTATATCTCGGGAACCGCTCGACCGATTTGGATAAAGTTTGGCATTACATATAAAGACAATGACCCTTCTAATACATACATATCATTTTCTGATGATATAGATAAGTTCATAAACTCAATATCAAAATCGAAACCAACTTCCGGTCCCATTTTAACATGATAATGCAGCATTGCATTATTTAGTAAATTCAAGCTAAACTTACCTAAAAGTGTAGAATTGCAAAAATCAATTATTTGAAATTCGAATAAACAAAACCAAGCCTTTCCACTTAAAGACAAGTAAGCATTTTCTCCAATAACAAATAAGCATAGTCAATACATATGTATAAAGAAAATTGTTAAGTTACATTTTAAGTAAAAGTAATCAATAAAGTCAGTCTGATGTCACCACCAGTGGCGGCGCCAAGTGTCGGCGACCGCCGACGGCCTCGAGCCGGAGACAGCCTCGCAAAAGGCTTTCAAAGGTAGAAATTGGCTGAAAATTGCATTAAGAGTATAAGTCGTTGATTGCTGAAAGTTTGCCGACGGCCTCGCGCGAGTGTGACAGCCTCGCAAAAGGATTGAACAAACTCTCAAGCTATTTATATTTTTTCTTACATTTGTTCTATTGCATTTATTACTCCCAAAAAAGAATTTTGGCAAAACTAGATTATATAGGAAAAATTCAGTGAAATATCTTTTGTGTATGTCCATACATACAGTGGTGGTTATATCATTTGTAACCGATTATAACACCGAGTTTCAACTCTTAATGTCATTCAAATTACATTTTACCTAATTTTGTTGGCAAATACCACTTATGTTGTAATGTATGCCATTTAAGTCGCTTATCCAAGCTTTACGTAAAATTCAACAACTTTGCAAAATGTGGTCTAAGTTTTAAACTTTTGACCCGGGTTCTCTAGAAAAAATCTGCGTATGCAGTTTTGTGGTACATTTCATTTAAATATAAAGAGGTAAAAGTCTCAAGTTCCCCGAAAACGCGCTGATTTTTGAAATTTTTTTTCGGGCAAACTTCGGCATTTTGCCCATACAAAAAAAAAATTGTATTATTTCGTTATATGGAGAAAGAATACACAAAAAAAATTGTCAAAAATCTGCACGCTTTCGGAGGACTTGGACCTTTTACCTCTTTAAATTTAAATTAACTAAATGTGCTACAAAACTGCATACCTACTCAGATTTTTTCTAGAGAGCCCAGGTCAAAAGTTCAAAATTTAGGCCAAATTTTGCAGTCTTTATGAATTTTGAGTAAAGCTTGAAAAATCGACAAAATTGAGCAAAATTTAACTAATGGTGGAAACTCGCTGTTATAATCTGCAAATGATATGACCACCATTGTATGTATACGTATGTATAGTGGCTCCATATGATTCAAATTAATGACTGCTTTTAACCCATTTTCGGCCGCTACAAGAAATAGCCATAATTTTTTATTTTCCTTTTAAGACAGCGTTTATTGGGCCCTAATCAAGAAAAAAAATAAATTTTAAAAATTTCCGTCCGTCCGTTTCCTTAATATGGAGTGGTCGAAAAATCGACCGCTGGCCGTTAATGGTATAACATATTTAAATAAAAATCTCTGCAGCGAAAACAAATTTGCTTCAACGAATTTTAAATTCTTTTATTTCTAAGAACATTTTAGTTACCCAATTTACAAAACACCAGGTTCGTTGTTAGTGGGTAGTCTAACAGAGACTCGGCCCTAGCGTTATAATCGGAGCTTCCCCACTGGACGTAATGAGCATTAGCGTCAGCTTCAATAATAAGATGACCCGTGCAGAAATTTTCCACCAGTTCTTTCACCTCCTTTTGTGGAGGAGATCCTTCGGCGTCGTAGGGCATACAGACCGACGCCATCGTTAGGCTGGTGCTGCCGACCGTTAAGTTTGCAGCTGTAACGTCACCATTTGAATAGTTGGGTAAGAGAAAGGTGTCCAGCTCAGACTTGACCAAAATACAGTTTTTGACCTTCCCCTCCTCATTAGATTGGATAAGCTTGTACCCATTTGTTCCCAATCCACAGATCCTTGAGCTATTGACCCAGGCCTCTTGGATAAGGACCACGTCTATGTCGCCTTTAGAAAGACGACTGCTTAAAACAGCCGAGGCTGCCTTAGATTTATGCAGGTTTATCTGAATCACCACCAACATGAGAGAGCTCAGACTTCCCTGCCACCGGCGTATCATCGAGGTCTGCCCCGTCTAGGAGGCTGTTTTCCATCGACGAGTTGTTCAGACTACCTGCACGATTTGGCGTAGCGGAAACCCTACTATCTATGGTAGCATCAACATTGGCGCGCTCAGGATTGGCTGCCACCACCATGACGTCAATTTCTTCCCCGTCCGACAGGCTTTCTTCCATCGCCAAGTTGTTGGCACCACCCCCAAAATTTGACATGGCGTATAACATGCTTTCCGCATCGGACTCCTCTGCTTCCACTTCCGGTGGCCCGATTTCCGAGTCCTCCGGAGTGGCTGGAATGGCAGCGCGCTGTGCATCGCCACGGTATACATGGATCGCGATTTCACCCGCACCGTACTGCACTCGTCCATTGCACCTTTTAAGGGGCTCGAGTGCCTCCTTATTCAAGGTGAAGATTACCTGCCTATCAGGCCCTAGCGCACCCCCGACCAGATTGACACCAGTCCTGCGTAGGGAGTAGACTTCGCCCAGTCTTGCAACTGCTGCCTTGTACATTTCAACAGTTGTAGCATCTTCACACGCGAAATCTTTAATCCGAACCTGGTGCCAACCCGCATCAGTAGCTCGCGTCGTACAACCGGGAGACCCCAAAATAACGTCAAGAAGAGCAGACAGATTCTGCTTGCATCGCTGTTAACAATAAAACATGTACTGCCTGAAACTAATGCATATATCCAACTTACCAGCTTCTGGCCAGCGGTCGATTTTTCGACCACCAAAGTTTACGTGCTTTAAAAGTTAGAGTTATTGCAAAATTGATATTCGAATTGTTTTACTCTCAAAATATGATATTTTTTCTTTACTTTTTTTTAACTCGTTTTCACGATAACAGCAATTTTTGTATTTTAGGCGATTTTAACTTACCTAATGTGGATTGGTTGCATGTTCAAGATAGTTATAACCTTATTCCTAACAATATCAACAGTTTTTCTGAGTCTTATGTTATTGATAATCTCTTTAGTGTTAACCTCTCCCAGATAAACAGCTTCACCAATCGCTTATCAAGAATTCTGGATCTTGAATTTATAAGTGACAATATTAATTGCTCTTTAAGTGAATGTGCTGATCCGCTGTCGTGTGCAGGTGTACATCATACCCCGCTTACACTGGATGTTGAAGTTTATGTTTTCGAAACTCTCGGGAATCGATCAGAACCATCCAGTTTCTCTTTCAGGCGTGCTAATTTCGATGCTATTTTCCAAAAAGTTTCCTCCATTGATTGGGAAGCTGCTTTTCTGGGAAAGGATCTAACTTGTTGTTTTAATGCTTTTAAATGTATCATTAGTAGAATCTGTTTGGATAATATACCCCTTAAGAAAAACAACTGCTATAAGATTCCATGGTATACTAAGGAGTTAAAGAAGTTAAAGAATCTGAGAAACAGATTTTATAAGAAATATAAGTCTACCAAGACAAATTTTTATAAAGTTAGATACCTCCGTTACTCTAAAAAATTAAAAAAGTTGGCACGGAGGCTACATAGAAATTTCGTTCGAAACTTCGAATCGGATATTAAGGAGAATCCCAAGGCGTTCTGGACTTATGTCAAATCCAAAAAAGCCTGCTCGACTATCCCATCCTCAGTCTTTTATAATGTGGCTCAAGCCTCCTCATCTGCTGAGGCGGCTAATCTTTTTGCTGACTTCTTTCGGTCAAATTTCGTTTCGCACACGGGGATTTCCCCAAATTTTTCCCCACCAATCGGCTCCCCTGTGAACTTTGGTGCCCTTACTTTGTCCCTTGAAGATGTTCTT
The DNA here is from genome assembly GCA_964058755.1 of Campiglossa producta. Lineage (NCBI taxonomy): Eukaryota > Metazoa > Arthropoda > Insecta > Diptera > Tephritidae > Campiglossa > Campiglossa producta. The sequence goes on from CAXKVI010000010.1 coordinate 1,721,472, forward strand.
GATGGAATTAGGAACATAAAGTCATCTACGCAGACTGATATTGACGGCTTATCGTCTTATCTTTTCAAGAACTGTTTGGCTTTGGCATACCCACTTCTCCTGCTGTTTACTAAATCTCTTGAGTGTGGCGAGTTTATTGACCCCTGGAAGGTTACTTTCATTAGCCCAATTTTTAAGAGCGGGAATAAAAACAACGTAGCCAATTACAGGCCCATTGCCAAGCTGTCGACTACCTCTAAGCTTTTTGAATATATAGTGCAACAGAAAATGCAATTTGCTGTTCGCCCTCTAATCATAGACAATCAGCACGGTTTCATGGCCGGTAGATCCACTATGTCAAATCTTGCTATTTTTTCGGAGTTTTGCCTATCGGCCTTCAATAACCATCTTCAAGTAGACGCTGTTTACACAGACTTTTCAAAAGCATTTGATAAGGTTAGCCACACTATTCTGGTCTCTAAACTAGCAGTACTGGGATTTCACTCAACATTTTTATCATGGATTAAATCTTACCTTAATCAGCGGAAATGTATAGTAGTAATAGACAATGCTAAGTCTAATTCTTTTTTTGCCACCTCAGGGGTGCCTCAAGGCAGTATTCTGGGGCCGTTGTTGTTTGTAATCTTTATAAATGACATCTCGGCATGTTTTCAGTACTCCAACTTTCTACTTTACGCTGATGATTTAAAGATTTTCTCTACCACTTCAAATTCCTTAGACTCTGTTAATATTCAGTCTGATCTGAACAATGTAGCTTTATGGTGTATTACAAATAACCTGCCGCTGAATGTTACTAAATGCTTTCATGTAACATTTTATAAATCTCGTAGTTGCATTCCTACTTCATTTCACATTGGTGGTTCCTGCCTAACAACTCTTAACGAAGTTAAGGACTTGGGGGTAATCTTTGACTCTAAATTTACTTCCATGACCCATCTAAACTCTACCATAGCCAAGTCATATTCTGTTTTAGGGTTTATTCGCCGTTTTAGCTCAGACTTCTCCGATCCATATACGCTTAAGCTTTTGTTCACATCGCTCGTCCGTTCCAAGCTTGAATACGCTTGCTTCATTTGGAGACCATATCACGAATGCCATATCAAGAGGCTCGAACGAGTTCAAAAATATTTTGTTCGCTTCGCGCTACGATCACTGAATTTTTCTGAGCCGATCCCTTCTTACGCTGCTAGATGTGCACTCATTAACCTTCAGTCTCTACAATGCAGAAGAACCATCCTGTCGTTGACTTTAGTCTTCGACATTATTAACGGTAACATAGATGCGCCATCTCTTCTCGAGAGCTTCCGGTTTCATGTCCCGAACCGGCTGCTGCGAAATAATAATATTTTTGATACAGACCGTGCTCGGACTCTCTATGCCTCTAATGCGCCCATCTTTAGAGCAATGGCGGAGTTTAATCTTCTCCCAGATTTTTTATCAATCGACTTTTCACTGTCAAAACCTGTTTTTAAAACTCTTCTCGCTAATATATTTTTATAAAAAATGTTCTGTTCTTTTATACATATGTCTACGTAGTCTGTAAGTATATCTAATGCTAGACTACTTTTTTTGTAAATAAATAAATAAATAAATAAATTTATTAGTATCTCCTTAGTCTGTAAGGTTTGATAAAGATAAAATTCCCACACAGCCAGGAGCTTAGGTTCGCACCCAAGAATAAAACTGCAAAAGTCCTCATCGATCGCATTTGTGCTAAAAAGTTATTCGGGGTCAAATGTCGAGAGAAAAATTTAAAAACTTACCGTTTTTTGAGAAAAGTACAAAAATTCTAAAATTTTGACCTTTGACCCCTAATAGCTTTTTAGCACAAATGGGATCGATGAGGACTTTTGCATGGACCGATGGGAACTGCATGTTTAAAGATGTGCGCGCAATCCGCAACCGAACTGTCCAACGAAGATTTTTTTTTTGTGTTGGGGCATTTTGTGACAGCAGCGTTGCTGAAAGCTTTTTATTGCACGCTTCTTTTCGAAGCGCACTCGAAGCAATCATTCATTCACCTATGAGGTTGTCTGTTGGTCGTTGAGGAAGAAGGTGATGGTTGTTGAGCCCTGTTTAACTATGGCCTGAAATGCTGGAAAAGAAATCTTCAATAAAAAAATTCAATAAAAATTGGGTTTGCGAACAAAAATATGAGCGACTCGCCGACATTTGTATTACCGACTGCGAGTCGCCCGGTAATATTCGCCTGAAACTTCAAAATTAAGCGAATGTAAAAAAATGAAGCCCCTCGTGAAGGGTGGACACCTTGTCGCGGTACAAGGGCTTAAGTCGATAGCCACAGGGCTACGCTGCCCTTGTGATCGAGAGAAGCCTAGCCTCTCTGGTGCGACGACAAAGATCTGCCCCTCCCACTTCAGGGTGTTATGCGACCACGTGCCCATTGGACGTTTGCAGCCAGGAGGAAAATCGTGGCCGCAATCGAATGGAGCCTCTCTGATACCGGGCCGCCTCAGAGTGGGCGTACCAACAAGATGAATAATTAAAACAATAAAACCACAAAACCAAAGATACAGCAACTGCGTATACTGCACAACAGAGTAGGACAATGCGGGAGCAAGCGAGAACGCAACGTCGGCGGATAACCTCCATTTCCATATCAGCCGAGAGATCGACAGCGATGGCAACTACGTGTCGATCAACTCTGGATAATAAGGGGGCAATTCCCAAATCAAGCACCGGTGCAAACACAGTGAAGCCAACAACGGCTGATGCTAAACCTCCATTAACCCTAGTTCGGCCGACGATTTTTATAACTCATTTGGGCCAACGCAGTCACCCGGGTGACTGTATTTAATAAAATGCAAAGTCAGATGTAAATGAACAACAGGTAAAAACAAGTATGCGGAAATAGTGCAGTTGAGTATATTGTAACATTATCAGCATCTGGTAACCTTATCAGCTGTTATATATACGCATATATATATTCATATCTGTATAGCTTCTGATTTGGTCACCCAGGTGACTACGTCGGCCAGAACAAGAAAAAAAATTTTCAGCTTCTAATATTGGGCTATAAATAAATAGTGCAGTTGAGTATATTGCGGAAATAGTGCAGTTGAGTATATTGTAACAGTATCTGGTAACCTTATCAGCTGTTATATATACGCATATATATGTTCATATCTGTATAGCTTCTGATTTGGTCACCCAGGTGACTACGTCGGCCAGAACAAGAAAAAAAATTTTCAACTTCTAATATTTGTCTATAAATAAATTCTTTAAACTCTGCTTTGTATTTTTTCTACTTGAAATTCATTATTCTTAGATGTCAGGGAAAATAAGCTAACTGAGTTGATTAAAAATTGGTCTTTTCGTGCCTCAAATGTGAAATAATCACCCGGGTGACTCGTCGGCCGAACTAGGGTTAAGTGCCGGTACCAAAACCAATTCCTTAACGTCTGTGGCCGTGGCCTCACGACCTGGCCTCAGAGATCGCGATGGCAACTACGGGTCGAAATTCCTCCCAAAAGACATCTCCCAGTCGCTCTGAGTACATGCACAAAAGAGCGGCCGCAAGGATCCTGAAGAAATACGAGGGAGTTTCGCAGGTGACGCTATCGCCGAATGCCAGAAAGACGGTGGAGATAGCTGAAGCTCTGTTCCTGAAATTCTAAAGCAAATAATGGCCAAAGAAGGTTAACGAAAATTCCTTCAAACGCCAGAGATCGACGGGGATTTAAAACCTCATCCGAAGCTGCAGCAGAACCCCCCGAAGTTCGTAAACTTAGCTTTGCTGAAGTGACCAAGGACAGGATCCTAAGAGGCGTCATTGACCGAGGTAGCGAAAGCTGGGCCATCCCTAAGGACCAGTGGCGGTACGTCCGGAACGGGATCAGTAATGCCCTTCTTGACATTATGGATTACGTCGTGCCACGGCGGTAGATTCTGATGCGGGATGGCACCAGGGTCGAATCAAGGTATTCACTTGCGAGGATCCAAAAAATCTTGTACTGTAGAAGGCAGCAGCTGCAAGACTGGGTTAGATCTACCCAGGGGCAAGAATCGAGGTTGTCGACTGGAAGGACATTCCGGCTCGGTCAAGGACAAGGGCATGGACTCCTGCTATCCCTGCTGAACCTGAGATAATTCTCAGGATGCTGCGGATCATGAACCCTTCTCTCCCGACGAAGGACTGGAGTGTCAATCTGGTTGAGGATGCGGTAGGGCCTGAAAGGCAGGTGGTCGTCACCTTGAATGGGGTATATACGTAGACCGTGGCGATGCACAACGCACAACACAACAGAGGATTCGGAGTTGTCCGGCTCGGAAAGTATGGTATCCAGCGTCAAATGGCGAAGGAGCAGTGAACAGCTCGGAGATGGGAGACAGTCTGCTGGACAGGGAAGACCTCAACGTCACGGTGATAGCAGGTAGTCCTGAGCGCACCGATGTTGATACTGCCACAGTTTGTACACTGAAATAAAAAGGTTGAAAGTGCACATTGAAAGTAACATATTAAAACCACGGTTTTGGTAATACTGTAAAAATTACAGTATTTACTGTAAAATTGGCAGTAAAAACATGTGATTTTTGAAAAATATCAATTAATGATATGAGTCCACTTTCAAATTTACAGTAATTCATGTCAATATGATAGTATATTCGAAGAATGATAGGGGGTCACTTTCAAAATTGATATTACCTACTGTTGGACAAAAAATGACAGGGTTTACTGTTAATTTGACGGCCTTTTCTTGTAGATTTTTTTTTTCAGTGAAGGGTTTCCGCCTAGCCAAATCGTGGTCTGAAAACCTCGTCGTTGAAAAAAAAAGCCTCCAGACGAGGTAGAACTGGACGATACGGCGCACAATGGGCTGGATTTTGCAAAAAGTGGCCAAAAGTCGGTTTAGGCATTGTAACAAATGAAGTACATTTTTGAAATCTAGAAATATTAAAGTAGGACTGAGTAAAATTTTTTGATTTTGCATAAGTATTTCGTTAGATAAAGGACAACTACTCAGGTATTTCAATAATTGTTTCGCATGGTCAATACAGCTAGCAAATAGCGAAATACAGATATATGTGTAAAAATAAATCAGCATTTTAAGTTCAAGCCTTTAGTGGACATCGTACTGATTTAGTTTGCACCGATTCCGGCTTAAAATAATGCAGATATAAAAAAATCTCCCCTTTATTTAAAGAAATTTTTTAAATTTTTCCAATAAGGAGGCCACGCCGAGTGCCGGTCCCACCCGATCCCCGATAGAAATTTAAATTTTTGGTATTAGTTTCCTTTAGGGGTCAACTGCTAATAAATTAGCTAAAATTATGTGATATAGCTCAAAAGACGGGGTTCGGCCTCAGGATCACAAATCCGGAAGCGCTTTTTTAATAATTTGCTTCTCTGCAGAGATATTTCGCACCGTGGCGGTAGCCACGGTTATGACACACGTCCGGACTTGGGATGGCGTAGCCCAGGGTTATTTTTTATAAGCGCGGCCGAAGGCCGCCAACTCAGAAAGGTGTTTCGCACACAAATACCATGGATTCCGCCCCAATTTTGGTATCGGACCCGGGTCATTTTTCGGTTTTTTGACCATAGCTTTTGACTAAAACAAAATATTAAAAAAGCGCTTCCAGATTCGTGATCCTGAGGCCAAACCCCGTCTTTTGAGCTATCTCCCATGATTTTGGCTAATTTATTAGCAGTTGACCCCTAAAGGAAACAAATACCAAATTTTTTTTCTTCAAGTATTCTCTGGGATATCTACTTTCTTCTGTTAATGCGCAAATATGCGCTTTTTTGTATGTGCTGAGATAACGGTCCACAAAAGTCAATAATTGAAATTTACTTTTCTAAATCCATTACAGCCTTTATTTTCCATCCGATTTGAACAAATTTTTTTTTAAACGAAAGATTTTGAGATTTGCAAGAGTGTACTTTCACCTGATTTTTTTTTTTATTGTTTAAATTTTTGTTTAGTGGGCAAAGTGTGGGGAAATTGCAAATTTTGAAAACGCGATATTATCCTGCTCCAGTTGGCACACTTTAAACGGAAATATCATTTGAAAATTTTGAAAAGTTAAAAAAAAAAAATTCAAAATGATCCCCTATACGAGGATGTGAACGAAAATAAATTATTAAAAATCAACCGTAATAGTTAGCTTTTTAAAATTTGCACTTTATGATACTAAAATTGTCTGGCCTACAAAACTGCATACTCAAATTATAAAAAAAAGTCTTTTCAAAAATTTCTATATATAAAAAGTGGGCGTGGTTATTGACCGATTTCGCCCATTTTCGGCAACAACATAGATTAGGTATATACAGAGCAAGGTGAAAAATATGGTTTCGATATATATATTTTTTCTCGAGTTATTTCTTTTTCCATATTTCAGCCCATTTTGCGGCGGTGGCAGGGAAGTTCGAGCGCAAACCTGACGGATCCTGGACCAGCACGGAGGGGGAACCCTAGAGCTGCTCTTGAATACACACTTTCCAGGGAACTTGCAGTGGCATTAGCAGACGATTGCAGAGAACTGGCAACAAAATGTTTCAGTCGAAGTGGTATGTTCGCTATGCATAATCATTCGAGCCAGGCGAATCGCCGAATAAGGCGACTCGAACAACTCAAGCGATTCTCGAACGGTAATAGGCCCCATAAATAACTGAAACTTCAGTTTGGTTTAATTTGAAGTGTTATTTAACATTTGACGTTCACTCCTTTCTGTTTTCAGAACTGGCAAAAAAAAAGTTTTAGGCGAACTGATATGTTCGCTTTCCATAATCATTCGAGCCACGCGACTCGCCAATTTTTCTTCATGTTTTTTTACGTTAAGCTTGGTTTTATTAAAAAAAAATAGGTAAGTTATCAGCGAAGCAAATCGAATATCGAAAATATTAAAATAGCGATATAGTTTTTTAAACTGTATTCTGAAAACCAGAACCTTCTCCAATAAAAGCATGTCTTTAGATAATGTAGAATAATAATGGGAATTGTGACCTTTTTTTTGTAAGAACAATAAACCAGTGTTTTGAACCCATGGTGGGGATATAACATATGCCTCGCAAAACCTCTCACTTTTTAATATAAATAACTGCGGCCTCGCAAAGCTCGTTCGCCGACACCTGGATTTGGTCTAGCGCCGCTACTGGTCACCACTTCAAGCGGCAGCTCGCTTTCAACAACATAACTTCTTTTTTTAAGAAGTTCGGACGTACAACTTGGAATCCAGTGATCGAACCGTAAAAGGAAATAAACAGATTTTTAAAAAAGCGAAAATATTAGTGCAGTGAACACAAATCCTTGTTAATTCAATTCAATTCAATTCAATTTATTCATTTCCACAATGTAGTACAGAGTAAGACATTTTACAGTCTTTTAGAAGTACTTCACTTATATAAAGATTCAAATATAAAAATATAGATGGAAAATAAAAGATCTAACTTACATTTAAAATATAAAACTAAATTACAATAATTTACTTAAACTATACGAATAGAGTAGATAATAAAGAAGGTAGAGAAAATAGTAGTAGAGATGAGGAAATATTACACTTAGCCGCCTTGATATGGAAAATTATAATGATGAAAAGTATCTGTATATTAGGGCCATGGAATTGGTTCGATTTAGTTCAGCCTTAATAGAGTCAGGGATTGAATTCCATAATCTAACGGCGCTAACGAAAAATAGCCGAGATGTGGCTAGGTAGTTGTGATATGGTATAACTAGACTGTGATGTCTCAGAGATCTCACTGGTATCAGCTTTTGGAATAAATAATTTGGTGTCTTAAATGTTAGTAACTTATACATAAAAATACAGTTTCTAGCTGCTAAATAGTTTTCTAGGCTACTGCATCCAATAATTCGTGTTCGATAGACAGAAACATGATCGTATCTAGCAATACCATAAACGTAGCGGGTTGCGTTTTAAGAGCCACAGCCAATTTGTTATACGACACCGAATCCAATTTGCAGTATATTGTCTCAGAGTAAGTTATGAGTGGCATAATTAACTGCAGCACAAGCTTGCGCCTGGTTTCAACAGGTGTAAAAGGGGCTGAGATTCGCAATTTCCGCAATATGGCATACACATTCATAACTACTCTATTGACATGATCAACACGTGAAAGTTTATTGTTTAGTATAAAACTTAGACTTTTTATTTTATCAACAATTTTAAGGGGACAAGTTCCAATAAACAACTCGGGAATATCATTAGAGTATAATACACCATGGCATATAGGTAATACATACGACTTCGATGCATTTAAACGCAGGCAATTTTCGCTAGCCCAGGCAGATATTGCGCTCAGGTCATTGTTAATTTTAAAACATAAATCCTCCACGAGACCGAAGCGGCTTGACAAGTACAGCTGCTTGTCATCAGCATATGCATGAATATTTACATACTGGCACACGGAGAAGAAATCGTTTAAAAACATACTAAATAGAAGTGGGCCAAAGACTGACCCTTGAGGAACACCAGCAAATACAGGCTTAGCCCTGACTTAACTTTTTGTGACCTATCCATAAGATAACTGGTTATTAGCTTATCTGAGCTGTCATCAAACCCAAAATAATATTTTAGCTTCATGCAAAGCAGATTATGATTCACGGAATCGAATGCCTTAGAGAAGTCAAGTAGACACAGGAGTGTTACGTCCCCGATGTCAAAACTCATTCTAACATCATCCAGTACTTTTAACATTGCTGTTGAACAGCAGTGGTTTGATCTGAAGCCAGATTGTAACGGAGAGAGCAAGCTATTTTGTTCTATAAAGGTAGAGATTTGTGCGGCCATCAAATTTTCACAAACTATTGAGAAAGCAGGTAATATGCTTATAGGCCTATAGTCACCAACACAAGAAGCGTTAGATTTTTTTGCAACAGGGAGTATAACTACTTTTTGATATGTGTTAGCGGACTAATAACAAACTGTAGAATAACCTTAATAAAGCGAAGGGAAACACCGTCCTCTCCTATAGCATTCGATTGTATACTGAGCAGAGACTTCAGGACATCATTCTCGCTAACCGCGGAAAATTGAAATTTTTACTAGGACTGACATACGACGAATAATCTTCTAACACAGCAGAACTACTATTGTTAGCATTAGCAAAGAAGTCATTGAGTTCATCAACATCAATTTCACACTCCAGACTTTCCTTGCCGTGAATTTTAAACTTTTTCAAGTTTCTCCACAGTTCCTTAGATGGAAGTGACGGATCCAGCTTCGAGTTGGTATACCAACGCTTTGCCTGCCTTATAATATCAGTTGTTTCATTTCTCACTTCTTTGTAACGGCGCCAGCAGAGATCTGTTTTGTTATTACGCCATTTGCTATAAAATTTCTTACGTTTTTTGATAGCAAACCGGATTCTGGAGTTGTACCAAGGACACGAGCGATTAACGATAGTTGCAGAGCGAATAGGCACGTGTATATCATACAATCTACTTAGGTTTTTATTCAGAAAATCTAACTTACTATCTACGGAGTCAGAATCAACTGCAGACAGATCTGAGTACACTGAACCAAAAAAGTTCATGTATCCAATGAAAAAGTACATAGATTTTAAGAATGGTTCGTTAAAACCTCTCCAAAAAACTTTTTCGTAGAAATTTAAGAACATTTCCTAGAATATAAGTACCTTTTCGTAAAATATGTAAACAAATCCACAGAAAGCTTGTATTCATTTATAAATTTTAAGAAAATTTTCTTAGAGTCTATGAATTTTTTCTTATATTTTAAGAAAAACCAGCGTGAACTTCTATGAAACTTTGTTCGTAAAAAACATTTACGTTTTTGGTGCAGTGTATAATGAATTGACATCCAAAGATCGAAAATCACGAAATAAAAACGTACTGGCTAAATCAGAACGGTTCATGTCAACTTCTAGAGTACAGAAAATTAAATCGTGGTCAGAAACAAAGGATATTTGCTCGAATTTTAGAACATGAGAGGGATCACACGTTACAAAGTAGTCGAGTAGACTGGGTACAGAAATATTGTCATACCACGTAGGGATATTTCTATTGACAACACAAAGTCCTGCTGTTGCCAGTTGGTCAAGTAGATTATTACTGTAAGAGTCATTTACGAGTAAATTTACGTTGAAATCACCACTAATCAAAATACGTTCGTAGTCAATCACAATTTCAGAGAGGTCGTCAAAAAAGGTTTCCATAGATAAGCACTTTTTGGGGGTATAAACACATATTATTAAAATTTTGTTGACACCATCAGACACCTCAGTGAAAATATACCCACTAAAGAACAAAAGATTTAAAAAAAAGCGAAAATATTAGTGCAGTGAACACAAATCCTTGTTAACACCACTAAAGAACAAAAGATTTTTAAAATGCAAAAATATCAGTGCAGTGGACATGAAACCTTGTTATCATCACTGAGGAACAGAAGATCAAAAAGTTTGAAAGTGTGAAGATCAGTGTAGTGGACACAAAACGTAGCTTACACCACTGAATCGAAAACAAAAAGAAAAAATCATCATTAAACGAATCAATCGACAGCGAATATTTGACGAAGTAAGGATGGCACAGGCTCAAGAACAGTCAAATATGTCTCCAGTAGAACTTGTAGAGGAACTAGCGAGAAGACAACAACAAATCGAGCAACTTTGAATGCATACTTGGAACTACAAAATCAACAACAACAAAGTCATGGTACCGACAGGGCTAATATATACAAGGCGATCAATAATGTACCAACGTTCACGGGTACAGGTGATATAACCGTAAACAGTTTCTTCAGGAACATATAATACTTTTTATCTACAATACACAATGAAGCATTAAAACGAGAATCGGTACGTACAAGACTATCCAGGGACAGGCAAAAGATGTAGTCATAAATATACCCGAACCAGACAATCGGCAGTTAATTAAAGAAACGTTAAAATTGAGATATAGGCCAAATGTAGAACCCCACCATATATATAGGATGATATCCAATCTGAAAGTGAATACAGTGAATGAGTTAATTGTTGAAATTCAAAACATTAAATAAAAAGCAGACGAACTGACAGTTTATTATAGGGGCGACCATAACATAGACTTGACAAACGTGGACAGTCTATTATTAAACACAGTGAAAGAAATTACTCAGGGAACGCTACTCGACAAAGTTTATGAGGAAACAAATTTAAATCAAATTTTAAGACTTCTGACTAGGAGAAGATTTGAAGACGCATGTATAAGACCAGAATACAGAAAATAGCCGGAGACGACAAGAAATATAATACACAATACCCTAACAGATCAAATAATGCAGATCATAGATATCATAAAAACAACTACCATCAACCTAATGCCAATGCAAATCAAGGGCAAGCAAATAAAGATAATTCGGGTCAAGTTAGACAAAATCTCCAAACATATGACCAGAAAAGATGGATTAATAATTCGGGACAGTCTAAACATAATCCCCAATATATTCCTAAACATAAGGAGTATAATGAAAATAATTCGTTTCAAAGAAGACAAGATAATAAATCAGGTCAAAGGAAACAAAATATAGAACCAATGGAAGTAGATAACATCGAAGTTAATTGCCTAGGGACTCAAAGAGCAGGAAACCATAGTCCAAATTATAGCCAAGATCGCGTTAGTGAGGATAGGCAAAGCAAAGGAGAACCTGAAGACAATTTTTGTGAAGAAGTAAACACAATTTTTTTTTATGAATCAGCCTCGGAATCCTTACCAAAAATAACGTTAACAAAAGGAAAAGAAAATGAGGTAGCGGACTTTTAAGTCGTTTAGAACAAGAAAATCAGAAAAATAAGGAAGAAAATTCAACTTCATATAATATTCCAAAAAATTTAGAGTAGGATTGTTCGGAACTAAATATAATATGTAACTTAGAAGATGATGCAACAATAGCCACTATGCATTCAGCAGAGGAAAATCTGGGTGATTGCTTTCCCATAAAAGAAGAGATCGTTAATAAGTATAAAACACAAATAATTTTAACAAACAATAAAACGGAAGAATTGAAAGTGCTTTACAATAAAATAATAATTTTCATAGCTGCATATAAGGAAGGGACGTATAGGGATATTCTCAGAGCTTAACGATCACAAGTATACTTAATGTGGTGCAAGAAAAGCTTATTTCCATGTATTCAAATGATACACAAATAAAGTTTATCAAGTGCACCAATAGAGCACAAGATTTGGAAACTGAAGTGGAAGCCGTTAAGCAAATATCCTTCTAACATATAAAAGAAAGTATGCATTCGGGTATACAAGAGACATATAATCAAATAAAATATAAAATGTATTATCCAGCAAGTAAGGAAGTCTAAGTTCGGGTGAAACCGAACATTACATACCCAGCTGTGCACATAAAATGCTGTTATTCTTTGTTTTGTATAGTTAATGGTGTTAAAATTAATAAAAATTGCTTGACTCATAAGTGGGCGGTGCCATGCCCACTTTCCAAAATTTTGAAAAAATTATGTAAAGAATATGAAAGTTGATGTATGTACCAAATTATATTATTATAGCGAAATCAGTTAATTAGATATGGACTTTTCAATATTTCCACCTCCTTTCAATATAACTTTTATGAAAAAGTAGGCGTGGTTGCGAAGCGATTTCGTTTATTTTCTATAGCTGAATTTACCACAACAATAGTATGTCCTCTACGAAATTTCGTTATACTAGCATAAACTGTTCTGAAGTTATTAAGAGTCAAAATTTTAAAATTTCTTCAAATATACGTGGGCGGTACCACGCCCCCTTTTCAAAAATTTTTATAAAATCGGCCTTAGAACATCTAAATCAATAAGTACATATTGCAAATTTTATCATTGTAGCTGCTTCTTATATTAAATTAACCCATTTTATACGTTTTTCGAAATTTTCGATATCGAAAAAGGGGCGTGGTTATGGTCCGATTTTACCCATTTTCAATAGCAATCTATTCTGAACCCAAATAAGTACACATGCCAAATTTGGTGAAGATATCTCATTATTTGCTCAAGTTATCGTGTTAACGGACAGACGGACGGACGGACACACGGACGGACATGGCTCAATCAAATTTTTTTTCGATTCTGATCATATTGATATATGGAAGTCTATATCTATCTCGATTCCTTTATACCTGTACAACCAACCGTTATCCTAACAAAGTTATAATACCCTGTGTACAAGTACAGCTGGGTATAAAAATTATGGAATTAATTCCAATAGTAATTAATCGATGTGACATATGCAAAGAAGGAAAATACCACAGGAATCCGATAAAACCTAAATTCTGTTATACTGAAACTCCATTAGATAAAAATCAAATTGTTCACGTAGACACTTATGTGATGAAAGGGTTCCGGTTCTTAACTATAATAGATAAATTTTGTAAATTCGGTGCAGCATATCCATTAAATGATAGAAATCCCATTAGAATAATCGAACAACTCGAAGACCATTTTGCAAAAATAGGGAAACCAAAGAAAATAATAGCAGACAACGAATTTAACGCATTGAGAATGAGAGAATTTTTAAATAGCGAAAATGTTGATTTGCATCTCACTAAACCAAATAGCCACACGGGTAATGCTGATGTAGAGCGATTACAGAACACAATAGCCGAAAAGTTTAGAATACTATATAAAGCAAATAAAGACACGCCTATTAAGCAGTTAATTCAAAAAGCAATTAGGAATTATAATGATAGATACCATTCTACTATTAAATGTACTCCCAATGAGGTACACCTTTGCAAAGTAGACATACAAAAAATAAAAAATAATATAGAAAAGACTAAAATAAAAATAAAAGATAAACTTAATAAAAACGGGATAAGTTATGAAGAAAGGAGAAAAGAGAGTTTTATTAAAAACTATAAAGCACTTAGACATAAGGAACAACCTAGATATAAGACAGCGTATCTAAAGAATATTCATCCTTGCAATATAAAAAAAAACTTTTAAATTTTCAGAAATTTCTAACGATAACAATGATACTACTGACATGGATATTTCCAGTTGAGGGAACACTTACAGCAACAAAATTAACGGACCAGGTAGGTTTTATTGACATTCAAATAAAGACAGAAGATATAGTAAAAGATACAGATATAGTAATACATGTAATAAATTTAGAAGAAATAGGCAATATAATAAAAGAAATGACAAATATTAGCTTAATGAAAATTAAAAACAAAGACATATTACAAACAGAACTTGTAGTCATTAAAAATAAATTACGAACATTAATACCAAAAAATAGAAGACTAGAAGAGGACTAATAAATGCAGGAGGAAGCGTATCCAAATAGATATTCGGGACGATGGATGATAATAATAAGATAATGTGGTATGAGCTAAATATGGAATACTTCACCCAAACATTCTAACAAACCATGAAATAAAAAAAATACAATATTGATTTTAATAAATTAAAATATTTACAATTAGGGACAGCAACTTATAATAGTACTTTTCTCATACTAGGAATTAAAATACCAAAGTCATTTTTACAAGTAAAAATAAGAAAAATCATTCCTATTCCTAATAAAAAACAAAAAGAAATCGAAGCGAAGATAGAGAAAATGTTTTCTTTTGAAAACAAATCAATTCAATACCAGGAAAATAAACATTTCAAACAACTAAAACCTAGCACCCACTGTGTAATAAAACAGAATTGTTAACTTATAGCAAATAAAGAATTGGAAATCATATCACTTGACGAAAAAACAATAGTTGTAAAAAATGCAAATGATTTAATTTTAAATAACACATGTGAAAAAGATAACTATACTCTTAATGGAAATTATATATTAAAATTTAACAATTGTTCATTAAAAATAAATGATTATTATTTCTCCAATAACATAGCAAAAGGTAGAAGAAAAATTTGTAAGTATAAGAAATGATGATATTAAAAATTTTAAACACAAAATTACATTTGAAGATATAGACCAGCAATATAAAATACATAACAAAAACATTTTTAAATTGAATTTACATAGTAAAATTACATACGGGTTAAATGTAATTCTTGCAATTATAATTTTGTTGGTTTTTGCAATAATGATTACAAAACACAACTATATTAAAATTAAATTAAATAGTAGAATTCAGGAGAATTCTAATCTAAAAGGGGGAGTAGTTACATATAAAGACAATGACCCTCCTAATACATACATATCATTTTCTGATAATATAGATAAGTTCATAAACTCAATAACAAAATCGAAACCAACTTCCGGTCCCATTTTAACATTATAATGCAGCATTGCATTATTTAGTAAATTCAAGCTAAACTTACCTAAAAGCAGAGCTATTAATTTTGATTAGTAATTAGTAATTGATTGATTACAAGGTTTTTTTTAAATTAGTAATGATTATTTTAATTGCTTTCTAGAAAAAGCAATTACTTATTGATTACGATTAGAAAAAATCAAAACAAAAATAAAAAAAAAATAAAAAATCAAGAAAAAATCAAAAATAATTAAAAGTAATCAAAAACGGCTTTTTTTGATTATTTTAAATTTTTTTATTTTTTCTTGATTTTTTTGACTTTTTTAATTTTTTTTTTAATTTTTTTTTATTTTTTTTTGATTATTTTAAAGTTTTGTTGTTAAAAGTATAAACATCTGTGTATCATTGTATGCAAATATATACACCTACTTACACTTTGGGGCTCATGGATTTCTAGAATGAACCTTGATCGCTAAGTATATGTACATATGAGAAAAAATGCCAGGTTTAATGGTTATATTGGTTGGAGTGATGATAACACTAGTTTACAAATAATTAATTTGAAAAAATACCAAGATATTCATGTATATGGGTGAATTGGCACTGATATGCCAAGCACAAAACATATTTTTTAAATTTTTTGTATGGGTAGGTTTTCGAGATATCGGTAATTTTGTGTTTTTTCAGGTATCACTTTATTCAAAAATTCTTTTTGCCAATGTTGCAAAAGCGATGGAGCTAAGCGATACCTCGTTCGAAAGGAAATTAAAATACGCTTCTAACGACGTATAAAATAGATGGCCAAAGTCGAAATTTTGTCGAATTTTTACGATTTTTGAAAAAAATTGATTTTAAAAATGTTTTTTTCATGCGAAGTTGTGAAAATCAGAACTGTTTATTTTTTCGAAAATTAGTGTGTATAATTGCAAACACTTTAAGCGTAATATTACCAAGATCTAGGAAAAACTGTATTTTTGGCGATTTTTTTGTAACTTTCAACATCTATACTTTTAATACAATTGTAAAAGGTCGATGTCTGAGTATTGTTGATATTCATAGTATTAGTCATTACTAAGCCAATAAAGTCCAAATCAACCGTTTTTAGAATTTTTGTCGGTCTGTCTGTAAACTAGTGTAATTTGTCCTCTTATATGTAAACGGCTAGTGTCGGACATTTCTCGTTTGATACCCTACGGGTACGGTCGGATAGTTCTATTTGAACACTTATAAGGCTAGGCTCACACTGCAACCTACTTCGGCCGTCCGGCAACAATCACACATCCACACACATGTGTTTTAAATGAGCTCCTCGATTTCATCCGATTTCACCCGAATGTAAACAAACTTTGGCCGCCCGATAAAATAGAACGCGTTCGAATTTCTCTGATGAGACCGGATGAAAAAGTCGGTTGCAGTGTGAGCGTAGCCTAAGTATGCTACACAAATTAAAACATAGGCATACCAACTACGTCCAAAAGAGACTTGTAATGATAAATTGATCAAAAATTAAGCGGTTATTATCCATAGAGACATGTCCCGGATTAATAAATTTCGCCCACAATGGGCGACGTAGTCATTTATGGGCATTTGACATTTGATTTGCTATCGTACAGTACTATTAACAAGTTGTAAATTACACCGCTACATTCCATATTATTCATATTAATATTTTATCATCATTATCATTCCATATTACATATACCTTTTTAAAAATAATAGACTGAATGTGCAAAAGCGCCAGTCTTCTGTTTAGGTTGTAGTTCGACCACTTGATGAGAACTAGTACGAAAGATCTCGAGATTTTTCCTCCAGGGATATTTATGTGCATGAATACATGCATTTATATAAAAGAACTTCTTGCTTCACCTATACATTTGTATGTTTGTGCAATTGAATATTTATGTTTGTACATATTTTTCTACAACAGTACTGGAAAAAATAAAAAAAAATAAAAAGTAATCAAAAGTAATCATTACTTTTGATTATTTTTGATTACTTTTGAATTTTTGATTTTTTTTTGGATTTTTTTAATATTTTTTTTTTTTTTTTTTTAATCAATTGAAAAATAATCATTAAGAAGCGAAAGTAATTGGTAATCAATCATTAGGTGGCTTCTCAAAAAATAATCAATGAAATGCTAATCATTACCGATTACTAATCAATTATTAACAGGTCTGCCTAAAAGTGTAGAATTGCAAAAATCAATTAAGTTTAATTCGAATAAACAAAACCAAGCCTTTCCACTTAAAGACAACTTCAAGCGGCAGCTCGCCTTCAACAAAATAACTTCTTATTTTAAAAAGTTCGGACGTACTATAAAGTACGCATTTCGCGTGGGTGTGGCTACTTGATGCGGTTCACAGGGTTGCCACCTATCTCAATTTTTTTTTAAATATTGAGCAGAATATGCCAATATGGGTACAGTTGAAAGGTATTTTTGACCGTATTCCAAATATGTAAATCTCAAGAAGGGTTGCCACCTAACCGCATTTTATTTATTTTTCTCTATATCTCGGGAACCGCTTGACCGATTTGGATAAAGTTTCGCATTATAGATAGTATGATTCATTCTAAGATTATTGAGCAATATATGCCAATATGGGTATCAAATGAAAGGTATTTTCGGTCGCATTTCAAATATGACAATTTCTAGTAGGGTTGCCAGCTAGGCTTGCCCCCAAATCGTATTTTTTTTATTTTTCCTTATATCTCGGGAACCGCTTTGCCGTTTTGTATTAAATTTGGCATTATTAGTAGTATGATAGTTGCCACCTATCCATTTTTTTTTTAATATTGAGCAAGATATGCCTATATGGGAATCATATCTTTCTTCGTACAACTCTCTTTTCTATCCCCCTCCCTTTTGCTATTCATTGCCCTCTTTCTTTCTACCACTCCCCTCTTCCTCTATATCCCATTCGTATTGGCCCCTGTTAATTTAGGAATATTCTACCCATGTACCAAATTTTAAGAAAAACGGACCATACATAAGATATTTTCGAATGGATCGTTTCCCTGGTCCACTTCCCGGAAGTGAGATATTGTGAATCCAAACCGTTCTTGAATACATCTTATTCATATTTCGTTATTTCTGAACTTAAAAAGTTAACTTCTTTCACGTGTACTGGCTACACGCGGTTTTTTTTACAATATTGTTTCTGTTGTGTAATATAAATTGTGATATAAACAGTCGACCGCTTTATGTTAAATAAATAAATGAAATGAAACTTCTCGGCGCTCGAGTTACATATGAGTTCTCACTAATTTCAACTTCTCTACTTACTCTTTTAACACTCTTTAAAATATTACTTTAACAGTCTCCCACTCTGACATACTCCCATTCCCGTTTCCCACACTCACACTCTCCCATTGCTTAATACTTCCAGTTTCCCACTGTTGCATACTTCCACTTCCGTTTCCCACACTCACACTCTCCCACTGCTTATTACTTCCCGTTTCTCACACTCCTACTCTTTCACCGTTTAATACTACGAATCAATCAAACCACTGTCTATTTTAAGTTAGTTATTAAGACAATAATTATTCGAGTATTACTGCTCAAATGCTACACAACGTTTACGCATAATTAAAGAAATATTCCTAACACCTGAAATAAGTTTGTTTTATTTAAAATCGTCATAAGCATACATATATGCAAGCAAAATTTCCTGTTTGGCGCAGTCGACGGCGAATCAAAAAAAAAAGAAACTTAAAAATCGATATAAGTGTACAATTATAACTTAAGTTATACTGCTGAATTTTAAAATAAACTTTTCAAAATCTGTGTAAAATTATCTGCAACATATGCTTAATTAGCAACAAAACTTATAAGTGCTGTTTTGTATTTAAAAATATATTAATAAGTGACTAGAAAACATCAATAAATTAGTTCATTCATTCATTTGCGGAAAAAAGAAGCATTAAAAGAAAAAAACTTTCCGTTACTTGAATTTTTACGAAGTGTATTAAAATGTTCTAGAAGCTTTTGGAAGAAATAAAATATACCCCTTAACATTTTTTTTTTCATATGGAAAAGTACCGAACATCGTATACATCTATTTATTTGAGAGAGTAACGTAAGTTTGCAAACACAATTATAAAATGAATCTGCACACAGCGAGCGGAAGTCTAATTGAACTCTTATAAATCGTCAACTACTAATAAAAAACAAAAACAACTAACCTTTTATGAGCCGTTTATGCAAAAAATAAAAGAAAAAATAAAAACCCTCTAAACTGGACAATTAAAAGAGACCCAAATACTTAATATTAACAAAAAAAAAAAGCTCAAAATGGCTACAGCACTGCAACTGACATTGAGCGATGTAATAAAAGATGCTCAAACTATACATATCTTCAAAGGCGGTGATTCATATGCGCTTTCGTCAGTTATTCGCGAAGTGGAGACGGTGCAACTTTTGACCGGTGTTTAGCCAACACTATCAGACTACATTCACCAAAGGGTTGTACTTAACAAAATACAAGGGCAAGCTTTAGATGTTCTTCGTACACTTGGTCCGAATCCGCGTGGA
The DNA here is from genome assembly GCA_964058755.1 of Campiglossa producta. Classification (NCBI taxonomy): domain Eukaryota; kingdom Metazoa; phylum Arthropoda; class Insecta; order Diptera; family Tephritidae; genus Campiglossa; species Campiglossa producta. The sequence goes on from CAXKVI010000010.1 coordinate 1,741,191, forward strand.
GTGAGGTAAAAAAAGCGTTTATAAAAAATTTTGGCGTTAAAGAGTCGTATGAGTTGTGTGAGAGTTGTGCAAGCGTATTGCCATGTGCGAATATCTTAACTATTAACCATTTTGGAAGCTTCAAAGCTTCAACTTTAAGAGTATGCAAAAATATTTTCTAAAATTTTTGAAAATTAAAAGAAAATTCACTTTAAAAAAAATGCCACTTTTCCCCATACAAAATGTATGGGTAAGGGCGAAAAAAATTAGCCACCCCTAAGGGTTAAGTTAGAGCGCTAATTTTTTGCAAGGCATATTTTCTCATCAATACCTAACTTTTTAGGGGGTAAGTCCAAGTCGACATTTTTTTTTAATCACCCCAGTGCACATACTGCTGTTAATCAAAATATTGTAAGCTATTTTAATTATCTGCGTAGTTTAGGTTCTAAGATTAACGAAAAATTCGAATTTGATATCGAAAAGCCAACTGAATATGAGCCACAACGTGTTGATAGGTGTATTTTGCGTACTTTTTTAAGTAACATTGATGTAAACCGTGCATCAGTTATTATAAATGCTAAATCAACAAATATAAGAGAAGCGTATTATTTACTTGAGGAACACGGATTAATTCGCGTTGATTGTAAAAATAATGAATCTACAAAATTACAACAACTTAGTTTTAAGAAAAATATCAATCAGCGATTGGATAATTCAGTTTCAACAAAATACTCCAAGTTTTGCTCATCCATATAATTTTTATAGGCCTCCACAACCGCATCAGCCAAATGCGCAAACTTCTTTTAACCAAAGAAGGTACCCTAACTCTCAAAGATTTACAAGCCAAAACAATAGGGGTTTGCCAAAAACTCCTTTCGTCCAATTTCAAAACAATAATAGTAATACTTCTCAAATGGAAATTGATCATTTGCAGGTAGATAATCAAGCCGTATATCAAGACTCATATATTGACGATATAAATTTTCTTAGAATTGCCTAAGGAAAACATTACCATTAGTAGAGTTAACGATTCACAATGAAAAGCTTGTCGCTCTTAGACACAGGTTCCACCACTTCCTTACTTCATTTTAAAAAATTGCCACTGTATAAAAGGTTACCAATTCAAGAAAACTAGAATCGCCCGTGGTCGCAATTCGACTATCTTAAATTTTCTTCAACTCTCTCTTAATATACATATCTCCCGTTCACAACAAAACCAAGTAAGTGGCTCCCCCGTGACAAATGCAAATTTGGATTAAGTGATACCATACAAACAATCTTCACATTAGGGTGGTGCAGCAAAGTAGTACAACAGAATAGCTGACGAAAATACATTAGGATATATCTACAACAGATTTATATGCACAAAAACCCGGTATGGGCTTATAAAATTTCGATATATAACGTACTTTTTTATCGTAACCTTGTGAAATTTTACTTAAAAAAAACCATATCGTTAAAAATATAAACTTTAATGGACAAAAAACTAAATATAGAAGTGCACTGCGAAAAACCTTGGATTATGTAGTTCCACTACGCCTACCCAAAAACATAATTTTCGAGGGGGAAGGGTTTCTTCAAAAACGTGCAAAAGTGTTGCCGATGAAAACGAATTTGTCTCGTAGTTCCTATCCCACTTAAAATTATGCGATAAAAACGTTGGCATTAACAGTTAAAAAAAAAATAATTTTTTTTTGTTTTTGAGACTTGTTTTGGTCGAAATCGATTTTTTTCATTTTCAAGGCTCCAAATCATTTTTTATGTATATGTTTCCGTTAGACCCACCAATAAATATACCAAAATGGGCAGATTTAGCCATGTCCGTCTCAAGGCACCGAGCGGTACGTTCAGCTAGTATCCAACGTATCTAAACGTGCCATTCATAAAAATCGCGAGGGGATTATGGCGACTACAGTAGAAAGCCGAAGTAAAGTGAGCCGAATGGAATCCAAGCAGGATTTGCAAGGAAATCTCTGAACTTTAAAATGAATTCCCATATTTTTCACACTGTTTTGTAAACTGCAACTGCAAACTGTCATTTTCATAATTTCAATAAATAGTTGAAACTAGTTCAAAAGTTTTATGTTTTAATTTCCAATTTGATAATTTTTTGAACACATTTTTAATGGTCAATAAGCACGTACTTTACCAAGTTTCATGCTTTAATCTCTAAAAATGAGGGAGAAATGGCAATAAACCTTTTATCTGAACGATCGGTTATATGGGAGATATATTCTATAGTGGTCCGATCCTACCGGATCCGACATATATCTCCTATAATGCCAGTATACATCTGTATGCCAAATTTCATCGAGATATCTAAAAAACTGAGGGACTAGTTTGCGTTCAAACAGACAGACGGACACGGCTAAATCAACTCAGCTCGTCCTCTGGTATATTTATTGGAGTGTCTAACGGAAACATATACATAAAAATGAGCCTTGAAAATGAAAAAAATCGATTTCGACCAAACCAAGTCTCAAAAACAAAAAAAAAATTTTTTTTTAAACTGTTAATGCCAACGTTTTTATCGCATAATTTTAAGTGTGTTAGGAACTACGACACAAATTCGTTTTCATCGGCAACACGTTTTTGAAGATACCCTTAAAAAAAATGGCGGAAAAGTTATTTTTTTCACCAAAACACTCCTCAAAACCCCAAAAATATTTTTTTTCAAAAAACTGTTATCGCCAAAGTTTTTAGCGGACAATTTTGAGTCGGACAGGGTATGTATGAAAATTTTTAAGTCAAATGAAAATTTTTTAAGTAGGTCATTAAAAAAACCTTAAAAATAAACGAAAAAAAATTTCAAAAAACTCAAATTTTGCAGGCTCGAAAATTATTTTTTTGGGTAGGCGTAGTGGAACTTTTTTTTTCCTGAACCCAAAACCTATCGAAAAATCGATGGCGCGATATGGGTTAACTTTCTTCCATACAAATCGACCCGCCTTAATATATATATACATATATATGATGTTTGGGAATTTAAACATTTGATTTGAGTAATACTATGCAAAGAATCCACACATTAGGGTGGTGCAGTATATTTAAAAGGTTTTTTTCTTTTAAACAATTTTTTTAAAGTTATTTTTTGAAAATTACAATTCTGGTGTTGCGAACAAAATTTTTAATTCTATGTAACTAACTTCACTTTTTAGTTTGAAAAATACATTTTCTGTTTGGAAATATGCTTTTCCAATATTTTATTCCTCTAAAAATTTCATACGTGAAAAAACAAATAAATAGAAAATGCTTAGCACATCAAATTATCAAAGTAGAAAATATGTTTTCATACAAAAAAAGTGGAGTTACTCATAAAAAACGGTACTTTACCAAAAGTTCGTATGGCATTTCCCACCAAAAAATGCGATTAGTCCGAGATTAATCGCAGAGGAATAGTAGACTACTATTTTTTTAGTCTCTTTTAGATGGAATAAATTGGTCGCGTTTGTTCAAGCATGTCCTATGAGGAGACTAATTATACCCTTTTTATACCAGAATTGGTATAAATGTATACTACTTGCAGGACACCTGACTTCGGTTCTCGGTGAAGGCAAAAATTGAAAAATTGTTTTTTTTTTTTTAAATTTCTTATGTTTAAAGCAAGGAAAACTAAAACAAAAATCAGAGTTCTGACAATCGATGTGTCTATCATGACGCCAGCAACTACTTATACTTGTCAGCGTCTAATTACAGCTATGCTCTAAATGAGACAATCGGGTATATCTTTCTGACCAACCTGCAACTGTATGAAAAATATATTTTCTGCTTAGAAAACATACTTTTCCAATATTTAACCCCCTAAAAATTTCATTAGTGAATTAAACTTTTAAAAAATCGAGAAAAGCTTAGAACATCAAATAATCAAAGTAAAAATGGGTATTTGGGAGATAGCTAAAAAGACGGGGTTTGGCCTCAGCATCACGAATATGGAAGCGCTTTTTAATATTTTGCTTCTCTAAAGAGATATTTGCAATCAAAGTTGCAAGTTGTACCGTGGAGCCGTGGGTCATTTCTCGATTTTTTGACCATAACTTTCCACAGAAACAAAAAATTAAAAAAGCGCTTCCGGATTCGTGATCCTGAGGCCAAAACCTGTCTATCTGCCATCTTTTTTTCCAATATTTAATCCCCCAAAAATTTCATCAGTGAATTTAACTTTTAAAAAATCGAGAAAAGCTTAGAATATCAAATAATCAAAGTAAAAATGGGCATTTGTTACCTTTAGGGGTCAACTGCTAATAACTTAGCTCAAATTATTGGAGATAGCTCAAAAGACGGGATTTGGCCTCAGGATCACGAACCCGGAAGCGCTTTTTAATATTTTGCTTCTCTGAAGAGATATTTGCAATCAAAGTAGCATGTTGTACCGTGGCGTTGTGGGTCATTTTTCGATTTTTTGACCATAACTTTCCACAGAAACAAAAAATTAAAAAAGCGCTTCCGGATTCGTGATCCTGAGGCCAAAGCCAGTCTATCTCCCATCTTTTTTCCAATATTAAACTCCCGAAATATTTGATTAGTGAATTAAACTTTTAAAAAATCGAGAAAAGCTTAGAAGATCAAATAATCAAAGTAAAAAATGGTATTTGTTTCCTTAGGGGTCAACTGCTAATAAATTAGCTCAAATTATTGGATATAGCTCAAAAGATGGGGTTTGGCCTCAGGATCACGAACCCGGAAGCTCTTTTTAATATTTTGCTTCTCTGAAGAGATATTTGCAATCAAAGCTGCAAGTTGTACCGTGGCGCCGTGGGTAATTTTTCGATTTTTTTACCATAACTTTCCCCAGGAACCAAAAAATAAAAATCGCTTCCGGACTCGTAATCCTGAGGCCAAAACCTGTCTATCTCCCATAACTTTAGCTATTTATTAGCGGTTGGCCCCTAAAGGAAACAAATACCAAAAAATGCGCGTTTTTTACACTCTTCAATTTTCCGTTTTCGTTTGCAAATTGAAGCTAAAACGTCAAACAGAATATGTTTTCGTTTCCTTAAAAACTCACACTTTTTAGGGGTCGTGCATATATGACGTCACGCTCTTTGAGGGGGGGGAGGGGTCTGCGATTTGTGACGAAATGTGACATGGGGGGAGGGAGGGGAGTAGCACTTACGTGATGTCACGTTATTTTTTGCATGTTTTCTAGCGTGCAACGTCCATGAACGTTTTCAAATTTGGCACGTTTTCATTCTTTCGATTGGCAAATATTTTTTAATAATTAATATAAACATTCTAAATATGTATCAGATTTTGTGTCAAATAAATATTGAATTTATATTTATTAAGGGTGTGATGTGACATTCGAGGGGGAGAGGGGGGTCTGGAGTTTGTGACTGGGTGTGACATGGGGGAGGGGGGGGGGTCAAAAACTACCAAAAATCGCGTGACGTCATATATGCACGACCCCTTACCCTCTGAAGCTTTGACAGAATACTTGGTTGCAGTGAAAATCAGCCGACGAAAATTTTATTTGACAGATAAATTTGGTGAAAAAAATTGGATTTTGCAATAACAATTGAATATGGTTGATAAGCGAAACCTAATTATTCATGCACATAGCGTAGCAAACGGGCAATTTTTTTGTTCGTTTTATCGATATATCAGTGTCATGTAGAACGGGTACGCTTTTATCACACTTTTACAGTATTCTGTGCAAAGGTATAAACATGTTCAACGAAATCAGCAATAGTGTCATGTAAAATTGTTCTTTAGTTAAAGTCCGTACGTAGATGCCGAAGATGATATGATTTGGTATATTTTGTTGTTGTTTTTGGCGCGAAAATAAAAGCAAGTGGCAGCTGCTGGATCATTGCACAGACATGCGCGTGTGTGTGTAAGGGAATGAGCGGATGGGTGTGTCTTTGGGAGTTTTATAAGAGTGCTGAATAGTGATTATAGTTCGGGTATAACAGAATGTGGAGATAACAAAATAGCTGGAGAGTTTGGATACCTCTTTTTGGTTTAATAATAAATAAACTAAGGCCCACTTGCACAACGCCTAGTTATCTTTTTAACTCAGAGTTAATTTGAAAGTTGTTAAACACGTATGCGTTTAACCCCTCATTTGACGTTAACTATGAGTTGAAAAGATAACTTGCTGTCGTGCAAGTGGGCCTAAGAATAATTTTCAAAATTTTTTTTGGTGAGACAGCAGATTAGCCAATTCTAAGTTTCCAATATAACTTTTATAGGGATCTATCTATAAATACTATACGAAATCGGGTTACGAAAGTTTGTATGCGGAGAGTGTTAGCCTATTAATATATAGATATATTTTTTACGTCATTAAATAATAGCACTAAAATTACACGTGAAATAATCACTGATGTGCCTCTAGAGTTTAAAGAGAAAGCCACGATGTCCTGGAAGCTTGCGAATTTCCAATTTGGGGAAAAACATTCTTACACCAATGAACAGCACGATAGATATGAGTAAACAAACGAACAAACTATAGTACATTTTTTAAATTCTATTCCTTATACCTATAATGAAATCATGCTTTAGAGAAAATAAATATTAATCAAAATATCCTAGACCATTTATATATTGGATTAAATTCACAGGAGCCGATAGCCCTTAATAAAGTTCTCCATTCTTTTGTAGATTTATTTTTTGTCGAAGGACAAACTCTTATCCATACTAATATAATAAAACATGAAATAAAAACCATCACGGAAAATCCGGTATATTCAAGAATGTACCGTTATCCACAAATCCATGAATGCGAGATTTGTAAATAAATCGATGAAATGCTGAGACAGGGAATCATAAGGGAAAGCAATTCCCCATATAACAGCCCGCTGTGGATGGTTCCAAAGAAAGTCGACAGCTCGGGAGAAAAGTCTTGGAGGGTTGTATTGGATTACCGTGCCTTGAATAATATAACGGTCGACGATAAATTTCCTATCCCGAATATCGAAAGTATATTGGACAAGTTAGGCCGGGCCCAATACTTTACCACCATCAATTTAGCAAAAGGGTTTCACCAAATACTTGTTAGACATGAAGACCGGTCGAAAACAGCCTTTTCTACCCCCCATGGTCACTTCGAATTCGTTCGCATGCCATTCGGCCTCAAAAATGCGCCTGTCACTTTCCAGAGGCTCATAAATAATATATTACGGGACCTAATAAATAGAATTTGCGTCGTATACCTTGACGATATTCTTATATTCTCTACAAGCCCCAAGGAGCATGTCAATGACATTAACCAAGTTTTATCAAAACTTAGGGAAGCTAACTTAAAGCTCCAAATAAATAAATGCAAGTTTTTCTCGAAGGAAACTTTATACTTAGGCCACATTCAAACACCAGAGGGTGTAAAGCCCAATACACAAAAAGTTGACCATATTTTAAAACTCCAGTTGCCTAAAACTGTCAAACAAATAAAGTCCTTTTTGAGCGTTACGAGATATTATTAAATTTATGAAGGATTACTCAAAAGTAGCATATCATATGATAAATTACCTAAAAAAGGGTGTTAAGCTAAACGTTAATGACCCAAGTTATATACATTCTTTCGAAAAACTGAAGGCAATTATAACTGAATCCCCGGTACTTATGTAAGTACCCAAATTTCAATAGGCAGTTCCAATTGGTCACGGATGCAAGTGCTGAAGCTCTTGGCGCCGTTTTGCAGCAAGATGGTCACCCTGTTTGCTTTGCAAGTAGGACACTTAATGACCACGAAAAGAACTATTCAGCTACGGAAAGGGAACTGTTAGCTATTGTTTGGGGAACCAGCTACTTTCGGCCTTATTTTTATGGTGTAAAATTCGAAATTCTTTCTGATCATCAGCCCCTCCGATGGCTTTTTGTAAAGTCGCAGGGAAAAATGAGTCCCAGGCTACAGCGTTGGCTTATTAAGCTTGGCGAGTTTAATATCACAATGACTTATATTAAAGGCAAAGACAACCAAGTTGCTGAATTTCTAAGTCGAATAAATGCGGACACAAATGAAATAAACATGCTGGTTGCTGGTGAAGAATCTATGTATAATCATTTTACATATATATTAATAACTATCATAAAAATGAAACTGGTCATACGGGTATAAACGAGAATTATATAAGCTTGGAACGACTGATTTATATTCCTAACTTAAAACAATTAATTCATAAATTTGTTAATAACTGCTCAACATGTACCAAATGTAAATATGATCGAAAACCAATTAAAACTAAATTTAAGTAACCGAAACTCCTACAGATATACGCCAAATCGTTCATATGGACATATATACGAACTCAAAGTCCAATTTTTTAACTTTTATCGACCGCTTTTCAAAGTTTGCTTCAGGTTTTTATTTAGAGGATAGAAATAACCAAACCATCATTGAAAAGATAAGGCAATATAAATCTCAGAGAGGATATTTTAATAAGCTAATTTGCGACAATGAATTTAAAAGCATAAATATAAAAGAATAACATTGATTTAAATTTGGTTAAGGCTAATAGTCACACCGGAAATTCCGATATTGAGAGGCTTCACAATACAATTTGTGAAAAAATTAGAGTACTAACAGTAGAGCAAAAAAATTTAAACATAAAAGATAAAATGAGCAAGGCTATAGAGTATTATAACAAGACTTATCATACTGCTACTAAAGAAAAGCCAATTAATGTTGAAATTGGAGACAGCAATAAAGAAGCAATATGCAAAGAAAAGTTAACTTGAAGGGAAAATTATATTAATAAGCGAAATACGAAAAGGGAAAATTGCCTTGAGCAAAGAAATGTCGGATACATAAAAATAAAGCTTTAAGACACAAGGAACAGCCAAAATATAAAAAATTTAATTTAGAAAATATTCACAGTTCCAATATTAAAAAGCAACTAAAACACGAAAACACAATTGAAACGGAAGTGTAAAACAAACAAAAAATGCATATATATTAGGGTGATTCAAAAAAAATGTCACCTTGGTCTTACCCCCTAAAAAGTTAGGTATGGATGAGAAAAGAAGCCCTGCAAAAAATTAGCGCTCTAACTTAACCCTTAGGGGTGACTATTTTTTCGCCCTTTCCCATACATTTTGCATGGGGAAAAATGGCATTTTTTTCAAAGTGAATTTTCTTTTAATTTTTGAAGCTTTTTTCAAAACATATTTACATACTCTTAAAATTGAAGCTTTGAAGCTTTTTAAAATGGTAAGCCATGTGCGAATATGTTAACTATTAAAATAATTACAGCCTCTTAAAGTTTACTAAATTTTATATGTGTTACTGTGTATGTGTGTGCTATAGTACAAAAATCAGCCATTTTCAAATGGCTGTAATTATCTTAGTAGTTAAGATAATTGCACATGGCTTACCATTTTGGAAGCTTCAGGGCTTCAACTTTAAGAGTATGTAAAAATATTTTCAAAAAAGTTTCAAAAATTGAAAGAAAATTCACTTTGAAAAAAATACCATTTTTCCCCATACAAAATGTATGGGAAAGGGCGAAAAAAATAGCCACCCCTAAGAGTTAAGTTAGAGTGCTCATTTTTTGCAAGGCTTATTTTCTCATCAATACCTAAAGTTTCAGGGGGTAAGACCGAAAAAAAAACAATTTTTTTTTTAATTTGAATCACCCTAATGTACTTATTTATATTCTCAATAATATTCATGCGTAAGTAAGTAAAATACTAAATTATTGCATATATACATGTATACATATGTACATAAATTATTTTTCCTTTTATGTGAATTAAAATATAAAAGCATATAATGTAAGTTTTGCAATTTCAAATATGTGCATACACATGCACACATATTTTCAATTCTAGCGGAAGAGAAGCTACATATGATTTCTCACTAATTTCAACTTCTTTACTTACTCTTTTAACACTCTTTAAAATACTACTTTAACAGAGTGGGAGACTCTGACATACTCCCATTTCCGCTGTTGCATAGTCCCACTTCCGTTTCCCACATAATAAAGTTCTCCATTCTTTTGTAGATTTATTTTTTGTCGAAGGACAAACTCTTACCCATACTAATATAATAAAACATGAAATAAAAACCATCACGGAAAATCCGGTATATTCAAGAATGTACCGTTATCCACAAATCCATGAACGCGAGATTTGTAAATAAATCGATGAAATGCTGAGACAGGGAATCATAAGGGAAAGCAATTCCCCATATAACAGCCCGCTGTGGATGGTTCCAAAGAAAGTCGACAGCTCGGGAGAAAAGTCTTGGAGGGTTGTATTGGATTACCGTGCCTTGAATAATATAACGGTCGACGATAAATTTCCTATCCCGAATATCGAAAGTATATTGGACAAGTTAGGCCGGGCCCAATACTTTACCACCATCGATTTAGCAAAAGGGTTTCACCAAATACTTATTAGACATGAAGACCGGTCGAAAACAGCCTTTTCTACCCCCCATGGTCACTTCGAATTCGTTCGCATGCCATTCGGCCTCAAAAATGCGCCTGTCACTTTCCAGAGGCTCATAAATAATATATTACGGGACCTAATAAATAGAATTTGCGTCGTATACCTTGACGATATTCTTATATTCTCTACAAGCCCCAAGGAGCATGTCAATGACATTAACCAAGTTTTATCAAAACTTAGGGAAGCTAACTTAAAGCTCCAAATAAATAAATGCAAGTTTTTCTCGAAGGAAACTTTATACTTAGGCCACATTCAAACACCAGAGGGTGTAAAGCCTAATACACAAAAAGTTGACCATATTTTAAAACTCCAGTTGCCTAAAACTGTCAAACAAATAAAGTCCTTTTTCAGCGTTACGAGATATTATTAAATTTATGAAGGATTACTCAAAAGTAGCATATCATATGATAAATTACCTAAAAAAGGGTGTTAAGCTAAACGTTAATGACCCAAGTTATATACATTCTTTCGAAAAACTGAAGGCAATTATAACTGAGTCCCCGGTACTTATGTAAGTACCCAAATTTCAATAGGCAGTTCCAATTGGTCACGGATGCAAGTGCTGAAGCTCTTAGCGCCGTTTTGCAGCAAGATAGTCACCCTGTTTGCTTTGCAAGTAGGACACTTGATGACCACGAAAAGAACTATTCAGCTACGGAAAGGGAACTGTTAGCTATTGTTTGGGGAACCAGCTACTTTCGGCCTTATTTATATGGTGTAAAATTCGAAATTCTTTCTGATCATCAGCCCCTCCGATGGCTTTTTGTAAAGTCGCAGGGAAAAATGAGTCCCAGGCTACATCGTTGGCTTATTAAGCTTGGCGAGTTTAATATCACAATGACTTATATTAAAGGCAAAGACAACCAAGTTGCTGAATTTCTAAGTCGAATAAATGCGGACACAAATGAAATAAACATGCTGGTTGCTGGTGAAGAATCTATGTATAATCATTTTACAGACAGCTGTGATACTATTCATTCACAAGCTGAAGAAGTCTGCAATCACATGTATATATTGGAGACTGTGGTAAACAGATTTAAAACAAATCCTTTTAACACAAAACAAGGATAAAGATACTGATTCAAAACACAATAATAAAAAAATATTTATTAGTTCGGAAGACTTTGAAAGTCACTTAGATAAAATTTTAGAGCAGCACATTAGCGATGGTAAGGTCGGAATTTATTCAGAATTAGATGATAATCATTATGCTATTTTGCAAAATAAATTAATTGAGCTTTTTGAGGGGGACAGTAAGGTGAAATTTGAGCGATGTAGCTATCATGCTAAAGATGTTGAATCGGAAGAGGAAGCTTTTCATCATATTAATAACTATCATAAAAATGAAACTGGTCATACGGGTATAAACGAGAATTATATGGGCTTGGAACGACTGATTTATATTCCTAACTTAAAACAATTAATTCATAAATTTGTTAATAACTGCTTCAGACAGCAGGGTTCCCGCCACGCCAAATCGTGCAGGTGCTCTGAACAACTCCTCGTTGAGAGACAGCCCCCGGAACAGGCCAGACCTCGACGACACGCTGGCGGCAGGGAAGTCTGAGCTCTCTCATGTTGGTGGTGCTTCAGATAAATCTGCACAAATCTAAAGCAGCCTCGGCTGTTTTAAGCAGTCGTCTTTCTAAAGGCGACGTAGACGTGGTCCTTATCCAAGAGCCCTGGGTCAATAGCTCTAGGATCTGTGGATTGGGGACTAAGGGGTACAAGCTCATCCAAGCCAATGATGAGGGCAAGGTCAGAACCTGTATTTTGGTAAAGTCTGAGCTAAACAGCTGCCAGCTTACAGCTGCCAGCTTAACAGTCGGCAGCACCAGCCTAACGATGGCGTCGGTCTATATGCCCTATGACGCCGAAGAACCTCCTCCACAAAAGGAGGTGAAAGATCTGGTGGATAATTTCTGTACGGGCCATCTTATTATTGGAGATGACGCTAATGCTCATCATGTCCAGTGGGGAAGCTCCGATATTAACGCTAGGGGCGAGTCTCTGTTTGACTACCTACTAACAACTAACCTGGTGGTTTGTAACGTGGGTAACGAGTCTACTTTTATAACTAAAGCTCGTAGGGAGGTTATAGACCTCACTGTTTGTAGCGAAGGCGCTTATGAGTGGGTCAGAAAATGGCGTGTTCTTGATGAGCATTCATTTTCTGACCATCGGTACATAGAAATTGTGTTAGACTTTATTGTTGAGCAGCCAGTTATGAAAAGAAATCCACGCAACACTAACTGGCAGCTACATAACCAAATATTAGCTAGGGACCTACCAGTATTACCTCCACAAGCCCCCTCATCAGTGGGAGAACTGGATGATCTGGTAACGACCTTTACAACGGCGCTCTCAAATGCCCTAGAGCAGGCTTGTCCAGTACCAAAACCACGCGGCAAACATAGACCCCACTGGTGGTCTTACGACCTGGATTCGTTCCGTATATCATGCAGGAAGCAATTTAACAAGGCCAAGAGCATCGGTACGGAGCCTGAATGGCTCGAATATAAAGCTAAACTGAGGGCCTATAAAAAGGCTCTAAGGCAAGCGAAGAGAACTTCGTGGAGAAATTTCTGCACCGGGGTCGAAAAAGTCGATGATACAGCGAGACTTAGACGAGTGCTATCAAAAACTCAAACAGCCATTAGCTATTTACGGAAGCCTGACGGATCTTGGACCAGCACGGAAGGGGAAACCCTGGAGCTGCTCCTGAACACACACTTTCCGGGGAACTTGTATGATGCACCTGTAGCATCTGCAACAAACCTGGCGGTAAACATACCCATTACAGAGGAAAGGGTAAGGTGGGCAATCAAAAGCTTTGAGCCGTTCAAGGCAGCTGGGCCAGACGGGATTTTCCCCGCACAACTTATAAACACGCTGGAAATATCAGTTAAATGGCTGGTAGTTCTCTATTCAGCCTGCCTGGCTCTTAATTACATTCCGTGCTCCTGGAGAAGCGCCACGGTAGTCTTTATTCCAAAGGCTGGGAAGGCCTCACACTATGAGCCTAAAGACTACAGACCGATCAGTCTCTCGTCTTTTGCACTTAAAACCTTCGAGAGGATAATTAGCGATTATCTCTCCTCTACTATTGATAGCAACCTTATTTCTAGCTATCAACATGCATACACCAAAGGTAAATCAACGGAAACTGCGCTCCACAGCCTAGTCTGTATTGTTGAAAAATCATTGAAAAGGAGTACTGTCTCGTGGCCTTTCTGGACATCGAAGGGGCTTTCAACAATATAAGGCCGGAGGCTATTAACACTGCTTTAACAAACCTGGGCATAAATAGGTCTCTGATTGGACTAATTGATCAACTACTAAAGGGAAGGAAAATAGTTTCTTCACTGGGAACAGTTGATCTTTCACGCTATGTCACAAGAGGAACGCCTCAGGGTGGTGTTCTCTCCCCGCTCCTATGGAACCTCACCGTAAACTCGCTGCTACGAGACACAAGGTGGGGGGGCGGGAAGATAGTGGCATATGCAGACGATTTAGCTATTGCATATAGGGGCAAATTCCCACAAACCCTGTGTGACTTGATGCAAGTAGCACTGCGAGAAGTTTCTTCATGGTCCTCTCGCTGCGCACTTAGCATCAACCCGGGAAAGGTGGAGCTTGTCCTTTATACCAGGCGGTACAAGATACCACCGTTGAACCTACCAGAACTAGATGGCGTGCGCCTGAACTTAGCTGACAAAGCCAAATTCCTAGGCACAGTTCTAGATAGAAAGCTTAACTGGAAGGAGAATGTCATCCAGCGCCAGAGGAAAGCGTGCATTGCACTTTACACGTGTAAAAGAGCCATTGGCAAAAAATGGGGGCTCAGCCGCAAAATTTGCAGATGGATCTACACTGCGATAATCCAGCCAATTATGCTGTATGGAGTCGTGGTATGGTGCTAAGAAAGGCAACAAACCTAAATCTGTTAGGGAAGCTCTCCAGGCCATTCTTGGCTTTTTGCCACTCGATCTGGAAGGGTACCGGGCAGCAGCAGCATCGGCTGTGCGTCTAAGGGAAACGTCCGTCTGAGGCGCAAGCACTATTGGACACTCCTGTATTCTAAGATCTTACAGCTTTCTCCCTCTGAGCACAGATCGGTGTGCGACCACAACAGTCGGAGATTGTTGTTTTAGAATAAACATTCCCAGCAGGGAAGACTGGGAGAACATAGATCGGTGTCCCGCTACTAATGGCGGCACTTTTATATACACCGACGGCTCGAAGTTAGACGGCAGAGTCGGAGGAGGGGTTTACTCAAGGGATTTGGACCTAGAACTCTCCTTTAGACTACCTGATCACTGCAGCGTCTTCCAGGCTGAAGTTTCTGCAATCATGGACGCCGTGACTTGGATAGGTGAACGCACCATCGGACAGGATATCTGTATTTTCAGCGACAGCCAAGCGGCCATCAAATCCCTTGGCTCTTACTCGTTCAACTCTGAACTGACGCTCAGCTGTCGTCGATCTCTTCAAGAGATGGCCCAACAGAACCGCGTGAACCTCACATGGGTCCCGGGACACAGGAACATTGAGGGAAACTGTAGGGCAGACGAACTTGCCAGGCAGGGCACGACCAAGCAGATTCTTCAAGATAAAGAGCGCATAGGTATGCCGTTTGCCACGTGCAAGCTAATGCTGAAGGAGCATACACTCCGCGAAGCCAACCAAAGATGGCTACAAGCCCCAGGGTGCCGGATATCCAAGCAAACCTGGCCAAAATGCGATCTTAAAAGATCTAGACACATATACGCCCTAAAAAGGAAGGAAATCTCCATATTAATAGGTGTTTTAACCGGGCACTGCCTTATTGGTAGGCACGCAGCAAGGCTAGGCGTTCCCTACCGACGATGCTGCAGGAGTTGCAAAGATGATGAGGAAGAGGAAACGGTGGAGCACCTCATCTGCAACTGCCCGGCCTTAAGCGGAGCGAGAAGGCGCTCTCTGGGAGTTCCCTTCCTGGTTAGCTTAAGCCAGGTCGCGGAGCTAGACATAAAGGACTTGATGGCCTTCATCAAGATATCAAAATGGTTCGAGGAGGGGTAGCGGTGATGTTGTTGTTGTTGTTGTTAACAATGCATTGCCCTGTCTAGAGTGTATGACCATTCCGAAGATCTTCATCAAGCTCTTCTAAGGGGAGTCCAAGGAAACGTGCAGTTTCAACAGGGTTTGTCCAGAGGGACAGAGGGGCTAGAAGAGTAGGTTCAAATGAACAATTGAAGAGATGTAGAGTATCATGGGGGGTCCTACCACATGCAGGGCATGTGTTTGAGATTGTGTCATTAAGTCTGGACAAGTAGGAGTTTAACCTTACACTATATCCAGACCTAAGCTGTGCCAGGGTAACTCTTGTCTCCCTTGGTAAGGTGCGTTCTTCTTCAGCAATATCCGGTGGAGGACTGTTCAGAACGGGGTTCACAGGTAGAGATCCCACAAAAGTATCTACCGACTCGGTGTGGATGTCGGTTAGAGCCCGCTTATGATTCTGCAGATCAAACGGCAAGGTAATATGATGCCGGATCTCATCATAATGTTTACGGAGATGTTTCCTTATGTCTCTCGGGGGCGGATCTATGTCCAAAAGATGACGGTTTGGATGTGCTGGCTTGTGGCAGTTCAGAAGGAATTGCTTGCTCAGCATTTCCGCATTCTCTTTTACATTGAGCAGTTTTGCCTCCCGGAAGACATGAGGAGACATCCCGTAGCAGTTCTGATGGCAGTATTTTGGCAGACTTGTAACTTCGTCCAGTTGGTGTTATGTACATTAGGCGACCATATGGGTGCAGCATAGTCAAAGAATGGTCGGCCAATGGCCTTATATGTAGTCAGCAACGTTTCTTTGTCTTTTCCCCAAGTACTGCCGGCAAGTGACTTGAGGATCTTGTTGCGACCACGTACCTTTGAGACCATTGCAGACACATGACCAGCAAATGAGAAAGTATTATCCAATGTCATCCCTAATAACTTTGGGTGGCTGACAGTTGGTAGCTTAGTGCCGTCAACGAAAATGTCTAATTCATTTCTCACCTGGTGCGTCCACGTCGTAAAAAGCGTCGCCGTTGATTTAGTCGGAGATATCGTCAGATCTCGCTCTGTGAAAAACCTGGAAAGGTCGCAGAGGTAACCGTTGATTTTATTACAGAGTTCATCAGTATAGGGGCCCTTCCCCGTCGCCATTATTGTACAGTCGTCAGCATAAGAAACGACGGAGACACCCTCTGGTGGTGGGGGCATCTTCGATAGATAGAAATTAAACAGTGTCGGGGATAGGACACCACCCTGTGGCACCCCCTGTCTAATTCGTCTTGGTTTTGATGTTGCGTTTCTAAAGTTGACCGACGCCTGCCGCCCATTCAAGTAATTAGCGGTCCATCTCTTTAACCCATCAGGTATTTGTGTTTCTAATAGATCTTGTATGAGAGTGGCATGGTTGACTGTGTCAAAAGCTTTCGACAAGTCAAGTGCCACTAACACAGTCCTGTGATTTGGTTGGTTTTGATTTAGACCGCTATTTATTTGCGTTGTAAGGGCATTGAGTGCGGTGGTGGTGCTGTGCAGCTTACGGAAGCCATGTTGATGATTAGCCAGGTGCAGATTTGCGGTGTAATACGGGAGCAAAATGGACTCTAGCGTCTTCACTACCGGCGACAAAAGTGATATAGGGCGATATGAATCGCCTATGTTTGCCGGCTTTCTAGGTTTTAATAATGGAACCACTCTCGCCTTTTTCCATATTTCAGGAATGACGAAAGTGTTCAGTGAAAAATTGAATAGAGCCGCTAAGTATTTGTGTCCCTCCTGGCCTAGATGTTTCAGCATCTTCATGGCAATGCCGTCGGGGCCGATGGATTTTGAGGGCTTAGCCTGTCTGATGGCTTCCTTGACCTCTGAGGCAGTGATGACAATGGGCGTGTTATGGTTTTTGTATTTACGCGCCTGTCGCATGGTTCTACGTTTAGCTCTATCGGGTTGGGAATGTAGTACAAATTGTCTACAGAAGGACTTCGCACATCCCCTAGGGTCCTTCTTCACCCTGTCACCGAAAGTAATATCTACTTTATCCTTGTGTTGTGTTGGATTAGATAGAGCTTTGACCGTAGTCCATAATTTGCCAACACCGTCAGAGAGGTTGCATTGCTCTAGGTGTTGTTTCCATTTGGCCAGTTTGTGTTTATCGACCAACCTACGAATTTCCGCGTTGAGATCCCTTATACGGGGGTCTGCGGGATTGAGAGTTCGCACTTCATCTCTTTCCATGGCCATGGCCGCTGCCTCCGCGGGGAAATTTGGTCTTATTCGGGATATTCGACCCGCAGGAATGAAGCGTCTAGAGGCCAAGTCAATGATGTTGCGGAAGTCTCGTTCGGCTTTGCGTACGTCCGTAGGAATGGATAGAGCAGCCAAGGATTCGTCCGTATATGTCTGAAAACTGTCCCAGTCTGCCTTGGTAAAGTTGATGTATGTACCATGCTCAGGTGTTATAAAGTCCGTCGGTCGTTCGATGGTAATGACTATTGGGAGATGGTCAGACGCCAACGTGAGTATGGGTCGCCAATTGGTGTTGTTCAATAGTCCTGCACTTACGATAGAAATATCTGGCGAACTATAGCAGTTACCCGATACTCTCGTTGGGGCGTCTCCGTTCAATGTACAGAAAGCCGTATCATCTATTTGTTCTGCGAGTACATGCCCCCTACTGTCTGCTGGCAAGTTTGAGTGCCACATGTCGTGGTGCGCATTGAAGTCGCGCAGGATCACGCGGTTATCTCCTCGTAATAGCAAGCTAATGTCGGGGTGATAACCGGTGGGGCAACTTGAGACAGGGGGTATGTAGATGTTAATGATTTGCAGATCGACATCTCCTGTACGGATGGTAATACCTTGGCTTTCTAAGATATCATCCGTTCCTTCGATGTCGGTATCAAATAGATGATACTGTACAGAGTTGTGCGTTATGAACGCTAGACCACCTCCCAGACCTCCTGTTACTCTATGACGGTCTTTCCGGTGAATGTTATATCCGCCATAGGTAATGAGGTCCGACCTTGGACTGAGCTTGGTTTCTTGGATTGCGGCAAGTTTTATGTCATATTGCGTCATCAAATTAGTTATCTCTGCGATCTTACCAGTTAATCCGTTACAGTTGTGCTGTAAGATTTGGAAGTGCGCCGGTGGGGTCGATGTCGAGTTAGCCATAGGCGTGAGAGACGGATGTGTTCGCCCAGGTGTTGGTAGGCGAAGACCAAGGCTGTGCCTCAGCCTAGTTAGCTGTGGACCTGGTGTAACCGGGTTGGCTGGCGTCGTAGGTTGAGGCGTGTTACAGCATGGTGCGATGAACGCATCCGTCCAAAGATTCCTGTTAGCGAGCCCAGAGCATAGATGTACGTGGCATTGGCCTAAGCAGTTATTGCATTTGACCGATGACGCGAGCGTGTATAATCTTTGCCGACAAACAGTACACGTCGAGACAGGTGCAAGAAGATGTTGATCCTGACTCACGTGAGAAATTAAACGGGAGGGGGGGTGTGACAAAGAAACAGACAGAGACTGATGCTCGGAGTTGCTCATGTCTAAACTGCTCCGGTGGGAGCAAGATTGTTGAGCTGCTGCGCGTGATGTTGACGCCATAAGGCACGAGCAACAGTCTGGAATTTGTGTGGCGGGTATAGCAGAAATGCTGCTAGTCGTTAAGACATTATTATTATTATTATTAGTATTGCTACTAGAAGGTGGCGGTAGGGGTGCGCTTGAACGGCGCTTACCGCGGGACGCCCGACGGCGCAAACAACAAGGGGCCACGAAAGTACTAAAGAAAGTACGGGGTCTGTGGATGTTAAGGTTAAGCCCTGAACATCCAGATTTATGGAGCCATCTCTTACACGAGAAGCATTGCACAGAATGCGACCGTTTAATATATATTTTTTTGCAACAGACACTGCATATCCATTCTTTTGGTCCGGGGTTCGGCTCAACGCCCGCCCGTAACAAAAGAATATCTTGCAGCCCTGCTGCAAGGGGGGAGGATGATAGTTTCGGAATGGGACAAAACATACTAAACAGGGTTACATTGAAAGTGACAGTCCTTGGCCGAGGTAAAACCCCGGGTGGTTCCACTGCGCAGAGATCCATGGCGATGTCCTGGGTTTTCTGCTCTGAGAAGTGACTGTACATAGGGTAGCGGTGTCGGTTAGGAGTGTCAGTCCCGGGTTTCGGCTATATGGAGAGTCCCGACAGCACTGGGATTTTCCATATGGCCGGGCCCCGGGACTGACTTTCCTAGTGTTTGGTGGTATCACAACGGGCCTTTTATTACTGGCCTAGGTGTGCCTTTGCGGCAGCCACTTCTACCTACCTACCTACCTACCCTAATAACTGCTCAACATGTACTAAACGTAAATATGATCGAAAACCAATTAAAGCTAAATTTAAGTAACCGAAACTCCTACAGATATACGCCAAATCGTTCATATGGACATATATACGAACTCAAAGTCCAATTTTTTAACTTTTATCGACCGCTTTTCAAAGTTTGCTTCAGGTTTTTATTTAGAGGATAGAAATAACCAAACCATCATTGAAAAGATAAGGCAATATAAATCTCAGAGAGGATATTTTAATAAGTTAATTTGCGACAATGAATTTAAAAGCATAAATATAAAAGAATAACATTGATTTAAATTTGGTTAAGGCTAATAGTCACACCGGAAATTCCGATATTGAGAGGCTTCACAATACAATTTGTGAAAAAATTAGAGTACTAACAGTAGAGCAAAAAAATTTAAACATAAAAGATAAAATGAGCAAGGCTATAGAGTATTATAACAAGACTTATCATACTGCTACTAAAGAAAAGCCAATTAATGTTGAGATTGGAGACTGCAATAAAGAAGCAATATACAAAGAAAAGTTAACTTGAAGGGAAAATTATATTAATAAGCGAAATACGAAAAGGGAAAATTGCCTTGAGCAAAGAAATGTCGGATACATAAAAACTATAAAGCTTTAAGACACAAGGAACAGCCAAAATATAAAAAATTTAATTTAGAAAATATTCACAGTTCCAATATTAACAAGTAAGGAAGTCTAAGTTCGGGTGAAACCGAACATTACATACCCAGCTGTGCACATAAAATGCTGTTATTCTTTGTTTTGTATAGTTAATGGTGTTAAAAGCCTGGCCAGTAATACATATGTACATGGTTTCATGGGCGGTGCCACGCCCACTTTCCAAAATTTTGAAAAAATTATGTAAAGAATATGAAAGTTGATGTATGTACCAAATTATATTATTATAGCGAAATCAGTTAATTAGATATGGACTTTTCAATATTTCCACCTCCTTTCAATATAACTTTTATG
Organism: Campiglossa producta; assembly: GCA_964058755.1. NCBI lineage: Eukaryota > Metazoa > Arthropoda > Insecta > Diptera > Tephritidae > Campiglossa > Campiglossa producta. Next base: position 1,761,936 of record CAXKVI010000010.1, read on the forward strand.
AAAAAGTAGGCGTGGTGGCGAAGCGATTTCGTTTATTTTCTATAGCTGAATTTACCACAACAATAGTATGTCCTCTACGAAATTTCGTTATACTAGCATAATCTGTTCTGAAGTTATTAAGAGTCAAAATTTTAAAATTTCTTCAAATATACGTGGGCGGTACCACGCCCCCTTTTCAAAATTTTTTATAAAATCAGCCTTAGAACATCTAAATCAATACATATTGCACATTTTATCATTGTAGCTGCTTCTAATATTGAATTAACCCATTTTATACGTTTTTCGAAATTTTCGATATCGGTTATGGTCCGATTTTACCCATTTTCAATAGCAATCTATTCTGAACCCAAATAAGTACGCATGCCAAATTTGGTGAAGATATCTCATTATTTGCTCAAGTTATCGTGTTAACGGACAGACGGACGGACGGACAGACGGACGGACATGGCTCAATCAAATTTTTTTTCGGTCCTGATCATATTGATATATGGAAGTCTATATCTATCTCGATTCCTTTATACCTGTACAACCAACCGTTATCCTAACAAAGTTATAATACCCTGTGTACAAGTACAGCTGGGTATAAAAAGCAACTAAAACACGAAAACACAATTGAAACGGAAGTGTAAAACAAACAAAAAATACATATATGTACTTTAGGGTGATTCAAAAAAAATGTCACCTTGGTCTTACCCCCTAAAAAGTTAGGTATGGATGAGAAAAGAAGCCCTGCAAAAAATTAGCGCTCTAACTTAACCCTTAGGGGTGGCTATTTTTTCGCCCTTTCCCATACATTTTGTATGGGGGAAAATGGCATTTTTTTCAAAGTGAATTTTCTTTTAATTTTTGAAACTTTTTTCAAAACATATTTACATACTCTTAAAGTTGAAGCTTTGAAGCTTTTTAAAATGGTAAGCCATGTGCGAATATCTTAACTATTAAAATAAGTACAGCCTCTTAAAGTTTACTAAATTTTATATGTGTTACTGTGTATGTGTGTGCTATAGTACAAAAATCAGCCATTTTCAAATGGCTGTAATTATCTTAGTAGTTAAGATAATTGCACATGGCTTACCATTTTGGAAGCTTCAGGGCTTCAACTTTAAGAGTATGTAAAAATATTTTCAAAAAAGTTTCAAAAATTGAAAGAAAATTCACTTTGAAAAAATGCCATTTTTCCCCATACAAAATGTATGGGAAAGGGCGAAAAAAATAGCCACCCCTAAGAGTTAAGTTAGAGTGCTCATTTTTTGCAAGGCTTATTTTCTCATCAATACCTAAAGTTTCAGGGGGTAAGACCGAAAAAAAAAACAATTTTTTTTTTAATTTGAATCACCCTAATGTACTTATTTATATTCTTAATAATATTCATGCGTAAGTAAGTAAAATACTAAATTATTGCATATATACATGTATACATATGTACATAAATTATTTTTTCTTTTATGTGAATTAAAATATAAAAGCATATAATGTAAGTTTTGCAATTTCAAATATGTGCATACACATGCGCACATATTTTCAATTCTAGCGGAAGAGAAGCTACATATGATTTCTCACTAATTTCAACTTCTTTACTTACTCTTTTAACACTCTTTAAAATACTACTTTAACAGAGTGGGAGGCTCTGACATACTCCCATTTCCGCTGTTGCATACTCCCACTTCCGTTTCCCACACTCACACTCTCCAACTGCTTATTACTTCCCGTTTCTCACACTCCTACTCTTTCACCGTTTAATACTACGAATCAATCAAACCGCTGTCTATTTTAAGTTAGTTATTAAGAAAATAATTATTCGAGTATTACTGTTCAAATCCTACACAACGTTTACGGATAATTAAAGAAATATTCCTAACACCTGAAATAAGTTTAGTTTTATTTAAAATAGTTATAAGCATACATATGGCCAATATCGCGGACTGTTACGTTACAATCGGACTCACTTTTCAACACAAACTACTACAAAAATAGATGGATTTGGGCATTTTCAATATTTTTGGCATATGCATCTTAAAGTAAATTTCCCGAGTAACATTTTCTATGGATATGAAAATTATTGTAGGTCTTCTTGTTTAAGAGTTATGGACCACTTTGTGCGGACTGTTACGTTACTGTTAACAATTATTGTAGACTTCTTACAATGAATAAAACACAAGTATTTTCAATAAATTTTCTCTTTAATAAAGGCCACGTTTTTTGCAAAAGTAGAATGATAACAACAACACGATATGTCAAATGAACAGCTGTTTACATTTGTATGTCCACAACAACCAGGGATGTTACTTAGAGGTGTGAAACCAGAGGTGTGAGTCATCGGTTAGATTCGGAGTTTCGTTTTGACTTTGAACATTCCGCCCACCTTCGTCGGATCGACGACGAAACTAGCGCGTAATCCGCCCACCGTGCTGAGTTATGCTGTAGTTTTACATTCTTCCGTAGTTATTGGTTCCCCATCGATGGGTAGCACGGAAATCTTTGACAAGGGTCTTTTGATAAGGTTGGTTTTAGTCCTCAGAGTCACTACCCGAACTACTCCATCTTGACCTGCATGTGTATCGACTATACGACCAAGAACCCAACATGCAGGTGGCAACCGTTCATCCCGGACTAAGACGAGCTGACCGATTATAACGTTTGGCTCCTGAATGCGCCATTTATTTCGTGTTTGAAGGCTGTGTAGATACTCACTAGACCATCGATGCCAAAAGTTCTGATGCATCTGCTTTGTTAATTTCCAACGTTTCAGTAAACCAACAGATTCATTACGAAGATTCTCTTCTGGGAGTGCCGTTATTGCCCGTCCAATCAGAAAGTGGCCCGGTGTCAACGCGGACAAGTCTTGAGGGTCGTCGGATACTGCAGAAATCGGTCGTGAATTTAAGCACGCTTCTGTCTGCTTTAGAACCGTATAAAATTCTTCAAATGTTAAGCTGGTGCCTTGAATTATACGTCGGAGGTGGTACTTCATACTTTTAACGCCGGCTTCCCAAATCCCACCAAAGTTTGGTGCGCCTGGAGGAATGAAGTGCCAAGTCAGGCCGACTGTAGAGCCATAAGCAGCGCCTGCTTGAAGTTGTGCTTTGAAAGAGTTGATTTCTTCTCGAATTAGGTTATTGGCTCCTATGAATGTAGTGCCTTGGTCGCTGTACAAATCAGAGCATAGCCCACGCGTTGATGTGAATCGAGACAACGCTGCAAGAAAAGTATCAGTTGTCATATCGCTAACGAGCTCAAGATGTATTGCTCTTGTGCTCAAACATACAAACAGAGCAACATATCCTTTAAGCGTACGATGTCCTCGACCTTTAGTTGTTCTTATGTGAAATGGTCCGGCAAAATCCAAACCACTTTTCATGAATGGAGATGATACGTTGCAACGCGCAGGAGGGAGGTCACCCATGATCTGTGTCTGAGGCAAACACCTGTATCGAAAGCATCGTACACAATTGTTTGTGGTTCGTTTTACCGTTCGTCGACCATCTATAACCCAATAGCGTTGGCGTATAAAATGGAGAGTGGCTTGGGTGCCACCATGAAGTGTGCGTTGATGAGCTTGTCTGATGAGCAGCGTTGTCAGGTGACTGTCCTTTGGCAGGATAACAGGGTGTCGTTCTGAATATGAGATATTTGCGTTGTTTAAGCGGCCACCGACACGTACAATATCGTCTGGGTCCAACATGGGCCGTAGCCTTAACAGTTTGCTTCTTTTCTGGACTGTATTAGTATCCTTGAGAGATGATATGTCATTCTTGAACGCTATAGCTTGTACACGCTTGATCCAGAATCGCAAAGCGGCCTCGCGCTCTTTCCACAGACAATTCTTGGTCTTGGCAATGGGCCTGCCCTGTGAGGAATGTATAACACCAAGCAGTGACAGATAAAAGCTTTTCAAGAGTTGAATAATTTTCTAGAATAAATATGTCAGACGGTGTAGTATGTGTTGTCATAGCCTGAACCGGTTTGTATTCGGGGTTATTTTCTGGTGCCTTCAGCACAACCTTTGGCCAATTAGCTTCTGAATGTTGGAGCCAGGAGGGACCATGCCACCATAGATGATGCTCCAGAAGCTGATTAATGGTCAATCCACGGGAGGCACAATCAGCGGGGTTGTCCTTTGTATTAACATAACGCCAGTCGCTGACATTGGTGATAACTTGTATTTGGCTAACGCGATTATTCTTTCAGTGCACCGGGTTCTGATCGTATCCACCATATTGTTGTTGTAGAGTCAGACCACATATATGGAACTATAGGTCCTAATTTAAGGGTATCTCTTACATGTTTCATTAGTCGTGCAGCTAGTACGGCAGCACATAGCTCGAGGCGCGGGATGGTTACTTTCTTTAGCGGAGCTACACGTGTCTTTGACATAAGTAAGTGTACGTGGACAGATGTTTGTGTTACAACCTTCAGATATACAACAGCAGCGTATGCGTTAGCAGATGCATCCGCAAATGTGTGCAGTTCATACGTTTTCGTCCGTTGGTCGGTATTAAGCCATCGCGTTATGCGTATTTCCGGAACGGCCTTGAGCTCGTTTCGGAACGATATCCACTTTATGCGCAAGTCTTCCGGAAGACTGTCATTCCAACCTAGACCAGTCAACCACAGATTTTGGATGAATATTTTGCCACGAATAATTAATGGCGCTAAAAACCCAAGAGGGTCGAACAGCTTCGCAACGTCGGAAAGCAGTTGGCGCTTTGTATATGTTGTTATTGTATAATCAAGCTTTAGCGCATATGTCAAACAATCATCGTTCACTGCCCACATCAATCCCAAAGTATTGTACTCTCCTTCTAGCTGGAGTTGGTGTGACGATTTTGGTTCGACATCACTGGGATCGATAGATTGTAGTACTTGATTTGAATTCGAGTTCCACTTCCGCAGGGCAAAACCACCAGCTTGGAGTAGGCCCTGTAGTTCTTCTCGTCGCCTGCAAGCGTCTATTACGTTGTCCGCCCCCGTCAGCACATCATCAACGTAGAACTCATTGAGAAGGATCTGGGCAGCGTCAGGATAACGGGCACCTTCATCAGCAGCTAAAGTGTGCAGTACCTTGATGGCGAGGTACGGCGCGCAATTCATGCCGTATGTAACGGTTTTCAATCGGAAATGTGTAGGCTCTGGTTGTGGTTTTGATCGCCAAACAATTCGCTGCAGATCGGTGTCTCTATCGTCAACTAAAATCTGTCTGTACATTTTAGCAATGTCACCAGTTAGAGCCACTCGGTACCGACGCCAATTAAGTAGAATAGACGTAAGGTCATTTTGAAGTTTTGGACCAGAGCATAAGCAATCGTTTAGTGATTTACCTTTGTTATAGCGTCTTGACGCATTAAAAACAACCCTAAGTTTTGTAGTGCTGCTTGATCCCTTCCAGACGCCGTGATGTGGCAGATAACATATGGGCCTTCCATCACTTTCTTCACCGCTGACGCTAACCATATGGTGCAGCTCAGCGTACTCGGCCATGAACTGTTCATACATATGTCTCATAACCGGGTCTCGAGACAAGCGTCGATTTAGGTGGTCTAGAAGCACAGTTGCATCGTGTTCTGTAGAGGCTAGTTGACTTAGGTCAGCATCTGGTTTGACTGGCAGGCGCACGATGTAGCGACCATCTGCAGCTCGGTGTGTAGTACTGTTGAAGTAATCTTCCACGAATCGATCCTCTTGCGTTAAACTAGATGCCGAACTAACCTCTTCTATCTCCCAAAAGCGACGAAGTGTTCGGTCAAGATCGAGTTGGGTATGATAGCAGTCAACTGCATCTCGCATAGCGATAGGAGAATTGCTTGTAGCAGAGCTGCCAAAAATCACCCAACCCAGCCGGGTGCTTTGTGCAATCAAGTTACTATTTCCACTACGTTGTATTCCATTCAACAAAACAGCAGCATAGTCTCAGGCGTTTAGTATGACATCAATCGGTTGAGGTTCGTTCCACGTGGGATCAGCTAGATCCAAAGCATTGAAATCATGGGCATCGTTTGATGCGATATGTACTGAAGCTCGAAATCGGATTTCAACGACCGTACAGTGAACCTTACTAAGCCCTTGGCTGTTGTTACTCTGCCTCCAGTGGCACCATTAATAGGTACCCTTACGTTAGATTTTACTAAGTGTAGTAAGTTAACAGCGGACTCGCTTATGAAAGTAGCCTCTGCCCCACTGTCCAATAAAGCTCGCAACACGAGTGTTTGACCAGACTCGGTCCTAACTTCGATCAGTGCTGTGCCGATCAAAACATGCGGCAATATACTACCGCAGTCACCTTTTGACACTGCATTATGAGAAGAAGCACCTTGTTTATTCGTGCTAGACGCGTTGTTCGCAAAATAGTCATGTAGCATTGTATGGTGTTTAGCTTGACATGTTTTACAGCGGTGTTCCGAGGAACAGGTTGATTGTTGGTGGCCGCCGTGTAAACAATTAATGCACAGCTTGGCTTGCAGTGCGTAGCTGTAGCGCTCGTGCGGCGCTTTATTGCGAAAAGCTTCACAAAACATCAATATATGCTTACCGGCACAGTTGGGGCAGCGCCCAGAGGCCACGTGAAATCCGGAAATACCGGCTGTTGTTCCCACCTTCTTTGGAATATGCTCCTTCGCGGAAGGCTTCACTTCTGTAAAGTTTTGAACTATTTCAAGGGATTGCGTTCTACTTGTAAGAAACGCCTGTAGTTCTTTAAAAGTTGGAATGTTGTCATTCGATTAGCATCCAACTTGTTAGTTATAGTAAAAACCAGCCCAACCCAAATTCTTCAGCGCACGTATCGACGCAGTCACCCCATCAAGCAATGTTCTCAACGCTGAAGCAGATTCTTTTGGAATAATTGGCAATTTACTAATCGCTGCTAAGTGAGCGTTGATAATTACTCGCTTATTTTCGTATTTTGACTGAAGTAACTCCCAAGTGACTTGAAAGTTAGAATCTGTTGTGGTAATATGATCTAACGCAGTTTTAGCATCACCAGAGAGGCTATCCTTAAGGTATTGCAAGCGCTGCGTATTTGTTAGTGAAGCATTAGACGTAACAATAGAATTGAAGAGGTCTTTAAATGGATACCATTGTAAAAAATTACCTTCAAATGGTGGGATTCGTATGCGCGGCAATGGTTGAGCTACCACTTGGGTTTGTACAAAAGACTGTGTCAACGACGTGTTGGCGGGTGAAGTTATGCTCTCCAAAAGGTCGTGTAGCTCGCCCATTGTTTCGGAATACGCACACTCCACTTCTTCGAAAACAGAAGCCGTTGCTACGCCAGCGGCCTCCATGTCTTCTGCAGTGCCCTCACTGTCCACCTGTTCATAAAGGCTGACGAATTTAGCCCAATACTGCGTCAAAAGTTCTTTTCTTGCTTGTAAGAAGCCTTTTGTTTGCTTTGCTTTCGCTGTTTTGCGTGTATTTATAGCGAAATTAATAATCGCCGTTTTGCTAGAAAACAATTGTTTTACCTTTTTGTCCATACTGAATGCCAATTTGAGTGAGCGCTCACACGTGGTGTTGTAGAGATAAAGTAGAGCTTCCAAATTAAAAGGCAGTTTGCTGTAAAATTTGCTGCAGAACGTACACTTGTGCAGGAGAATATCCAAAAATCGCGAATTCCCCGCAAGGGTTGCCAAAAATGTTAACAATTATTGTAGACTTCTTACAATGAATAAAACACAAGTATTTTCAATAAATTTTCTCTTTAATAAAGGCCACGTTTTTTGCAAAAGTAGAATGATAACAACAACACGATATGTCAAATGAACAGCTGTTTACATTTGTATGTCCACAACAACCAGGGATGTTACTTAGAGGTGTGAAACCAGAGGTGTGAGTCATCGGTTATATTCGGAGTTTCGTTTTGACTTTGAACACGTTACAGTTTTTGGAAGTAGGTTTGAAGGTTGCTTCACATTATAGAAAAAGTCTGCTCTTTTGTCAGATTATTTTCAACATGTAGTATATAGTTTTAAAGGTTTAACTAGTATGTAATAAATGAAAAAAAAACTGCTCGGACTGTTACGTTACAAAAAAAAAGACTGTTACGTTACACGTGCGATTTGCCCTTAGATAAGAAGTGTATTGGAGCATTTAATAAAGCTTTGAAATTAAGTTGTTTAGGGTAAGATATCCAAAAATTTCCAAAGAATAAGCAAAGACTTCGAAGGAACCAAAAATTCATTTATTAATCTCTTGGAATTCATAGACACAAATGGCAATATATAAAGTTATTAAATTGAAAAATCATATCCTTGTTTTGAAGTGTTTAAAGTAACAATTTTCCCATCAATCACTTGAATTTGGTGAACTGATGCTATATCACGGATATTTTTTGCATTGTTGAAAATTGCATTTACTTTCAAAATGTGGTTTACGTCGGTAATATCACATTCAGTAACTTCTTCAACCAGAATTTTCGAGTTTGTACGATGGAATGCAGCAACAAAGTCGAAGCGCTGTTCACAGTACACTTACGAGACAAAACATGATTTCTCACAATAACTTTAGAAGTTGTGCCCATACCATCGACACAACCTTTACCGTGTGAGGTAGCAAAGTAGTTCCAATAAATTTTTATATTAAATTCGCTTTCAAAGAGAGGAATAACTGCAGCGGTACACTTATTTTTAAATTGCGATGAAGGCCCGTCGCTCCAATTTTTCAATATCTTCACCGATTTTAGCAGTCCTGTTAGCAATATGTACATGTAAGGAATAATGGTTTCTTTGGTGTGTATTAAGCTGTTTGATACGAAGATCTTTGATTGGAAATCCAGATTGTGATAAAAGGCAGTGGTAAATAACGTTAGATGTTTTTGATTCCAGTGAGCACTCTGCACTTCGCCTTGTGCTTCGCAAACAAAATTTTCGGCAAAATCTATTTGCAGTAGTGCCTCATCATTAAACTGATCGTTTGATGCTCTCGGCCGATCGAATTTGTTGAAAGTAACTGACTGTTTGTGTTTCTCAATTCTTTTTGAACTATCACTTTTCCGCCAAACCATCCATGTCACTGGTGTATTCAGTGCTATGCCACCAACAGATTCCTTGAGTCATTCAATTGATATACCATCACAATGTTCGAATTTGGAAAACCAGCAGTCCATACTATAAACTTCGAACAAAATTTTCTCAACAAATCCTTCATTATATGAAGGTAACGACAGAACCACTTTTTGAAGAGCCGTGACAGACTCAATGAAGTTGGAGTGGTATGAGCACATGCACATATCATGTGGAAGGTCACTCTGTTCTACAATGCCTTCTGGCATTGAAATCTACATTTTCCCCTGGCCCGGACGGCGTTCCCAGTTGTGTGCTGAGTTACTGTGCCACACATTTAACCAACCCGATTTTTAAACTGTTTGATCTATCTCTTGAATCTGCGGCGTTCCCTACAATTTGGAAGCAATCTTTTATTATACCCTTACATAAAAAAGGTAGTAGGTCAAATATTGAAAACTATAGAGGCATAGCTAAGCTCTCAGCTATTCCTAAAGCTTTTGAGCAAACAACCACCAAACCAATTGCAATATGGGTGTAGTTCTTTACTATCGCCATGTCAACATGGTTTTGTGCCCCGACGATCAACCTCAACTAACTTGCTTGAGTTCACCTCTCTTGTTATGGACGGTTTTTTGAAAGGTAACCAAACGGATGTGGTCTACACCGATTTCAGCAAAGCTTTCGACTCTGTCAACCATGCGTTTTTAATTCATAAACTTGACTTATTGGGATTTCCACATCAATTATTAATATGGCTTACTAGTTATCTTACATACAGAGCTCAACAGGTGTTGTTTAAAAATACTCTGTCTACCTCCATTGACGTAACTTCCGGTGTCCCTCAGGGTAGTCATTTAGGTCCCTTGATTTTCACCCCGTTCATTAATGACCTACCCCAAACCATCGCTCATTCACGAATACTTATGTATGCGGATGATGTAAAACTTTGTCTCACATATTCGCCCACTGTACCTTCCCGTGGGGATCTATTTCAAGCCGATTTGGAGTCATTTCGCCGCTGGTGTTCAGTTAATTTATTAATCCTGAATAGCTCGAAATGCAACTTAATGACTTTTCATCGAGTAAAGCCGGTTTTTGGATCCTATTTACTAAACGACACTCTTTTGGAACGTATATCTGTTGTAACTGATCTAGGTGTCCTTTTCGACCCTAAACTTAGTTTTAATATGCACATCTTATCTATAGCTAATAAAGCGATGGATGTGCTTGGTTTTGTTAAAAGATGGGCTAAAGAATTTGATGACCCGTACCTCACGAAAGTCCTTTACACATCGCTGGTTCGCCCAATACTTGAATATTGCTCGTGTGTCTGGTGCCCCTTATAGCAAGTTCATATAAATTTACCTTCTTTGGAAAATCGAAGGATATTACTACACACTTGTCCAGTGCCAAAACCACGCGGTAAACACAGGCCACATTGGTGGTCCTACGATTTGGACTCGCTCCGAATATCATGCCGGAAACAATTTAACAAGGCCAAGAGCTTCGGCTCTGAGCCTCATTGGCACGAATATAAAGCTAAACTAAGGGCCTACAAAAAAGCTCTGAGACAGGCGAAGAGAACCTCGTGGAGAAATTTCTGCACTGGCGTCGAAAAGGTCGACGACACAGCGAGACTTAGACGAGTCCTCTCGAAAAGTCAAACAACCATCAGCTATTTGCGAAAGCCTGACGGATCCTGGACCAGCACGGAAGAGGAAACCCTTGAGCTGCTCTTGAATACACATTTTCCGGGGAATCTGCATGATGCACCACTAGCACCTGCAACAAACCTGGCAGTAAATATACCCATCACTGAGGAAAGAGTAAGGTGGGCAGTTAAGAGCTTTGAACCGTATAAGGCTGCCGGGCCGGACGGGATTATCCCCGCGCAGCTTATAAACACGTTGGAGACATCAGCTAAATGGCTGGTATTTCTCTTCACAGCCTGCCTGGCTCTCAACCACATTCCGGGCTCCTGGAGAAGCGCCACGGTAGTGTTTATCCCTAAGGCTGGGAAGGCATCCCACTACGAGCCAAAAGACTACAGACCGATCAGTCTCTCGTCCTTTGTACTAAAAACCTTTGAGAGGATATTAAGCGACTACCTCTTAACGACTATTGATAGCAACCTTATCTCTAGCTATCAGCATGCATACACCAAGGGTAAATCAACAGAAACCGCTCTGCACAGCCTAGTGTCTGTCATTGAGAAATCGCTGTGTGAAAAGGACTACTGTCTCGTGGCCCTCCTAGACATTGAGGGGGCTTTCAACAATATAAGCCCGGAGGCTATCAACTCCGCTCTAACTAATCTGGGCGTGGATAGACCTCTAACTGGTTTAATTGACCAACTTTTAATGGGAAGGAAAATAGCTTCTTCACTTGGTACGGTTGAGTTATCACGCTATGTCACAAGGGGAACACCCCAGGGTGGTGTTCTTTCCCCGCTTTTATGGAACCTCACAGTCAACTCGTTGCTACGTGACACAAGCTGGGGGGGCGGGAAGATAGTGGCATACGCAGACGATTTAGCTATTGCATTCAGAGGCAAGTTCCCACAAACTCTGTGTGACCTGATGCAAGTAGCACTGCGAGAAGTTTCGACGTGGTCCTCTCGCTGCGGACTTAGTATCAACCCAGGGAAGGTGGAACTTGTCCTCTTCACCAACCGGTACAAAATACCGCCACTAAGCCTACCAGAACTAGATGGCACGCGCCTGGGCTTGTCGGATAAGGCCAAGTTTCTAGGCATAGTTCTGGACAGGAAATTGAATTGGAAATAGAATGTTCTTCAGCGCCAGAAGAAAGCTTGCATCGCTCTTTACACATGCAAAAGAGCCATTGGCAAAAAATGGGGGCTCAGCCCTAGAGTATGCAGTTGGATCTACACGGCCATCATTCGCCCAATCATGCTTTATGGAGTCGTCGTATGGTGGCCTGCGCTGAGCAAGGCAACATACCTGAATCTGTTGCGGAAAGTCCATAGATCCAATATGATCTGTATAAGCGGTGCGCTAAGGACAACGCCCTACGAAGCCCTCCAGGTCATTCTGGGCATTTTGCCACTTGATCTGGAAGGGTTTCGGTCAGCGGCGGCATCAGCTCTGCGCCTAAGAGAAACCTCCAGTTGGGCTGCGGGTACTATTGGACACTCCAGTATTCTGGAATCTTACAGCTTTCTCCCTCTAAGCACAGATCGTTGTGCGACTACTACAGTCGGGGATAGCTGTTTCAAAATAATCATTCCCAGCAGAGAAGACTGGGAGAGGACGGATTGGTGTCCCGAAACAAATGGTGGCACTTCCATATACACCGACGGCTCGAAGTTGGACGGCAGAGTTGGAGGAGGCGTTTATTCAAGGGATTTGGACCTTGAGCTCTCCTTCAGACTACCTGATCATTGTAGCGTCTTCCAGGCGGAAGTCTCGGCAATTCTGGACGCCGCGGCCTGGTTAAGCAAACGTATTATCGGAGAAGATATCGCTATTTTCAGCGATAGCCAAGCGGCCATCAAATCCCTTGGCTCATACACGTTCAACTCTGAACTGACGCTCAGCTCTCGTCGATCTCTTCAGGAGATGGCCCAACAGAACCGCGTAAACCTCATATGGGTCCCGGGACATAGGGACATTGAGGGAAACTGTAAGGCAGACGAGCTTGCCAGGCAGGGCACGACCAAGCAGGTTCTTCAGGATAAAGAGCGCTTAGGTATGCCGTTTGCCACATGCAAGCTAATGCTGAAGGAGCACACACTCCGTCAAGCCAACGAAAGATGGCTGCAATCCCCAGGGTGTCGCATATCGAAACAAACCTGGCCAAAATGGGATCTTAAAAGGTCTAGACGCATTTATGCCCTAACTAGGAGGGAAATCTGCATATTGATAGGGGTATTAACCGGTCACTGCCTCATTGGTAGGCATGCAGAAAGGCTAGGTGTGCCCTACCGACGATGCTGCAGGAGTTGCAAAGATGATGAGGAGGAGGAACAGTGGATCACCTCATCTGCAACTGTCCGGCTTTAAGCGGCGCGAGAACGCGCTTTTGGGGAGTTCCGTTCCTGGATAGCCTAAGCCAGATCGCGGAACTGGACATAAAGGACTTGATGGGCTTCATAAAGTCATCTAAGTGGTTCGAGGAGGAGTAACGGTGTCGGTTTAGGAGTGTCAGTCCCGGGATTCTGCTATGTGGAAAATCCCAACAACTCAGGGATTTTCCATATGGCTGGGTCCCGGGACTGACTTTCCTTGTGTTGGTGGTATCACAACGGGCCTTTCAAAACTGGCCTAAGTGTGCCTCTGCGGCAGCCACTTGAACCTAACCTAACTACACAGAGCCAAAAATGCCTAATAAAATTAATAAGATTGTCTTCATGAGCGAGTTTTGGGCTGAGGGGTAGTCGAAACGACGGAAACGAAAAAAAAAACTATACGCAAATCTTTTGGGTTTAATTAGGAAATTCTTATTGATATTATTAAGTGCAATTTCTTCTTATTTCTTTTCGATTTCTTTTTATATGTGTTATTAATAAGAAAATCTTTTCAAGATTTCCTTAAAAATATGAAAAAAAGATGAAAAAGGAAAAACTTCTTATTTTAATAAGATGATCTTAGGGTTCCTAACAAGAAGATTTGACTTATTAATGTTTTCAAAGGGAAATCTTGCAGAAAACGAAATGATTTCTTAGGGTTCTTTTTAAAAAGATTATCTTAGGGTTCCTAACAAGAAGATTTGACTTATTAATGTTTTCAAAGGGAAATCTTGCAGAAAACGAAATGATTTCTTAGGGTTCTTTTTAATAAGATGATCTTAGGGTTCCTAACAAGAAGATTTGACTTATTAATGTTTTCAAAGGGAAATCTTGCAGAAAACGAAATGATTTCTTAGGGTTCTTTTTAATAAGATGATCTTAATAATAATAATAATAATAAACTGAGGTTATGCACTGCGACCGTAAGATCTATTGTGCCCTCGTATTCTCATAGCACATCTTCTATGCCGACCGCCTTCAGGAAATCCCGAATCTTGTTCGGCTTTAGTTGATGTAAGTGCATACACTCTAGAGTCGTAGATCCGAAAAACTTCAGTCTTCGTCTAGAGATAGCATCACACTTACATAGTATGTGCTCCGCTGTTTCGTCCTCATTATCACAGAAGCGGCACAGGCTGCTGGACGCAATTCCCAATCTATGCATGTGGGCCTTGAGCCTGCAATGCCCTGTGAGGACTCCTGTTACAATCCTAATATTGTTCTTAGACAGACCAATTACGCTTTCAAAACGCCTGGTGTTGTAACCTCCCAACATGGCCTTCGACTGACGCATCCCGGTCGTCAGGCGCCAATGTTCCTCTCTCATATTGTCCTCTTCTTTCCAAAGCCTCTCTTTTATGGTGTGTGGTCCGATGGAACCCAGGCCAGTCGGACCCTGTTCTGCATTGCCAGGGTGTTCAGTCTGTCAACGCACTCTAGTACCAAAGAGGATTTGATTTCACACGATGAAATGGCTTTAAGTGCCGCTTGGCTATCGCTTAATATTATTATATTTTCACTGAAGTAGCCGCGTTGCAGATTTATCATCGCACACATGTTTATTGCGGCCACTTCCGCTTGGAATATGCTCGGATATTCTCCCAGAGGTATGGACACGTTGGTTCGGGGGCCTGTAATGCCCGCTCCAATCCCTTCGGGGGTTTTTGACCCGTCTGTGTACCATACCAGCGCTCTATCCCAGTGGAATCTTCCTATGCTTGAGGCATCCAAGGTGGTCTTGTCACCCAGTTCAATCCGGAATCTTTTCTCAAATCGTATGCTTTTAACGATGTCGTCCCTTGGAAGCTGACAGATCGGAAACTGGGTTTTCAGTTTTTCTGCCCCCTTTGACGAGATGACCTTTCCTTTACCCGTACCCTCCCTTGCTATGTTCAGCATGGTTCGTTTGGCTGCCTGCTGGATTACTATGTGCAAAGGGCTCAGATCAAGCAGCACTTCCATTGCCGCAGTAGGGCAAGTACGCATGGCTCCGTTATACACACGCAAGCCATGCGCTGGAGTTTGGTGAGTGACTTACGCACCGTGCTTAGGGCTGATCTTGATGCCCATGCCACCGCTCCATACGTAATCGTGGGTCTGACTATCATGGCGTACATCCACATCAGCATCTTTGGGCTACATCCCCAGGACTTGCCTGCGATCCTTCTGCACACCATGAGAGCCCTGGTGGCCTTCGATGTTGTGTTATCGACATGTTTCCTCCATAGAAGCTTAGAGTCGAATGTGACCCCCAAGTATTTTACTTCGAAAACGGCCTCCAGGTGTTTCCCACTTAACGTAATAGCTCTCATCCCTGGTAGGGATCGTCTTTTTGTGAAGGGAATTATAGCTGTTTTGTTGGCGTTTATGTTAAGGCCAACTGCAGCGCACCATTCTTTCGTTAGTCTTAATGCCCTCTGGATGATTTCACAGAGAGTACCCTCAAATTTCCCTCTAGCTATGACCACTATGTCATCAGCGTACCCTTGACATCTGATACCATTTTCAGTAAGTACCTCCAATAGTTCGTCTACCACTACACTCCACAGGAGAGGTGATAGCACTCCTCCTTGTGGACACCCTCTCGTGGTTCTTATTTGAACCGTGCTGTTTCCCACATTGGTTTCCGCCAATCTTGTTCTAAGCAGGGCGCTTATCCACCGTATGATAGGTCCCTGAAAACCTTTTCTTTCCAGTGCTCGACTTACGCTACCATGAGAGGTGTTGTCGAAGGCTCCCTCTATGTCCAAGAAGGCGCATACCACTACTTCTCCGCAATCGAACGCACTTGTGATCTCCGTGGTCAGCTGGTACAAGGCTGTATCAGTAGATCTGCCTGCCCTGTATGCGTGCTGACCTATGTGTAGAGGTTTGAGCCTCAGAGCGTTCGATCTGATCTCATGATCCACTATTTTCTCCATTGTCTTGAGGACAAAGGAGGTTAGGCTTATGGGTCTGAAGGACTTCGCTGCTGAAAGATCCTTTTTCCCCACCTTTGGTATAAAAACCACTCTGGCACGTCTCCATACTGTCGGTATGTAGGCTAGCGCTAGGCTGTCCCTCATAATGCCCGACAGGTATGGGATGAGACTCCCCCCCCTGCTGCAGAAAAGCCGGATAGATACCATCGACCCAAGGTGATTTGTAGGTTTCAAAGGACGTTATGGCCCACTTGACTGCACTCTGGGAGAATAGAGTCCTCGACATGTGCCAGTCCCGCTGGGTGGGTCTTGTCCAATGATACTGCGTCTCCTCCAGGTTCGTGGATGATTCCGGAAAGTGAGCAGCCAGCAGGGCCTGTGCTCTTTCTTCCTCAGTGCGCGTGAACTCTCCGTTAGGGAGCCTTAGCGCCATCCTTGTGTCTCCTTGCTCCTTGGCCATGGCTTTTTGAAGCCTAGCGGCCGCTGGAGTGGATGCTATTTTCTCACAGAAGGTCCTGAAACTGCTTCTCTTGGATCTCCTTATTTCTTTGTTATACTCTGTTAAATGGGTTTTATACTCCTCCCAGTGGCCGGTGCGCCTAGCTCTATTGAACAGTCTCCGCACCTTGCTCCGCAGATCCGAGAGCTTTTTCGACTACCACCGGGTTTTGGAGTTAGCGCCCCTGGATTCTGGACAGCTGGAGTAGAAGGCTTCAAGCATTATGCTGTTCAGGTTGTTTACCCTGTCCTCCAACTCCAACTCACTTGTTCCCCTGATTCTCCCACCCAGACTATCGAGGTTTTCCTCAATAACATTCCTATATACTTCCCAGTCAGTTTTCCTTGGATTCCTGCTGGGTGCCCTTGGTGCTACCTTTGCCCCTATGGTAAACTGTATGATGCGATGATCCGAGAGGGAGGGTTCTGTGGAAACCTTCCATCCCGTGATCATATCATCAGACAGATTGTTACCTAGGGTAATATCTAGCACCTCAGCTCGTGCCCTCGTTACAAATGTTGGTGTGCTACCCACGTTAAATATACTGAGGTCCTTACTGATAATATACTCTAGAAGGTACTCACCCCTTTGGTTTGTATCGGTACTTCCCCAGACTTCGTTGTGGGCGTTAGCATCGCACCCGATTACCAGCGAAAGTTGCGCCCTTCTGCAGTACTCAACCAATCTCTCCACATTCACTGGCGGTATGTCGCCGTCACCCGCGAAGTAGGCCGCGGCTAAGACAACGTGTACGGTATGTACACCCGTTTCAAACGTTGCCTGCAGTGCCACTAGGTCCCTACTCATGAACTCTGTAATGCAGAAATAGTTAATATTACTCTTGAGCATTATGCAAGCTCTGGGCCTCTCCTGCGAGAGGTCCCAAATTACCTTATTCCTCCTGTCTTTTAGCCCTCTGACTTGCCCCTTCACTAAATATGGCTCTTGAATAAGAGCTATGCCCAGATCATCCGTGGCAAATTTGTGCGCTAAAACGGCCGAGGCGGCTTTGGCGTGGTGGAGGTTGATCTGGGCTACTTTTGTGGTGTTTGGGCTCATCATGGCTTCTTGGCCATCGGCTCGTCTTCGTCAGACAGCCGAAAGTCCTCGCCCTCTTCATTCCCCAGCTCCATGCCCTCAATACCGTCCAGCAGGTCCTGCGTATTTTGGCCCGCATTGGCCGGTTCAGTAGCCGTGTTTGAACCGACGGTGGCCTGTGCGGGGGTTGCATTTCCTGACGGTTCGGGTGCCTCTGCCTCTACCCCACCTCCTGTGCTGTTTTCTTCCTCGTCATCCCTAACCGCGGCCTCGCTGGTACCTGGAGCTCTCTGCTTCCAGGGTTTTACGGGTATAATGCTGAACCTGTAGAACAGACGAAACTCCCTCTCCCTGATGGCGGCGAAGGATGCTTCGTCTATTGCCATGTTCAGCCTTAACCCTCCATCCTCGACGGTTGTGGTGAAAACCCGCCACAGATCGGTGTTTAACCCGGCGTTCTGGCCCTAAGGAGATCCAGAACGAACTCCGTTGTCCACTCCGCACTCCTCGGGAGGTACATCGTGACAGTGTGAGTCGGCGGTATCTCATTCCCGACCTGACCACCCGCACAACCGATGTCGTTTTCTACATCGGGTGCAGTCAACAAGTCTCTGCTACGCTGCAGATCTGCATACCGTTCCCGCCGCTTCGCCCTTTCGGCTATTTGCCTTCTAAGCCCGAGGCTAGTCGATGGCTCTTCATCATCGTCCCTGGCGTGCTCCTCATATAGGTCACGTTCCATCGCCGTTAGCCCATCTAAACCGCCACTTGAGTAGCTACGTGCGTTACGCCTACTACTACCTCGCGCCTTTCCTCTGCTCCTCTCCTCCTTATCATCCTTAGTTTCTTTTTCGTTGTTATGGTTATTTCTGCTCATCTTGTTCGTGCGACCAAATTGCTCGGCATGGCAAGCGCATTGGTCAAAAATATATAAAGGGGAACTTAACTGGTCCTCCGCGGCAGAGCCCCGTGGCGCGGTAAGGTCATACTTACTCTCCAAGGTGACCTGGTGTTGAAGAGGCGCCGTTCAAATACAGCCGGTGTTGTAGACCTCCTGGCTGCAAACCATCCAATAGGCACGGTGACGCTTAACACCCTGGATTAGGAGGTGACAGCTCTTAGCTGCCGTCGCATTCGATCCGGACTGACTGAGCTGACATGGTTTTCACCCCGTCAACTCCGTCAATCCACATCGAATGCGCCGGCTTAAGCCCCTACACCAACGTCAAGGTGTCTGTCCTCGTAGGGATAAGATGATCTTAGGGTTCCTAACAAGAAGATATGACTTATTAACTGATTTCCGCATAATTGTATGTATTAATAAGATGATCTTAGCGTTCCTAACAAGAAGATTTGACTTATTAATGTTTTCAAAGGGAAATCTTGCAGAAAACGAAATGATTTCTTAGGGTTCTTTTTAATAAGATGATCTTAGGGTTCCTAACAAGAAGATATGACTTATTAACTGATTTCCGCATAATTGTATGTGTTAATAAGATGATCTTAGGGTTCCTAACAAGAAGACTTGACTTATTAATATTTTCAAAGGGAAATCTTGCATCATCATCAGCAGACATCATGTAGAACAATTATACGCTGAGAAGCAGAAGTATCCGATGGCTCGATGGTAAGCACCTGTGTTCAGCATTTAATATGTGGTTAGTTCGATTCGCGGTGGAGGCAATATGGCAAGTGTGGAAGCAATGTAAGGAAGAGTGCGGTGAGATAGCTTGAAGGAAATATAAAAAGGCAACATAAGAAGGTAAAGGCAATACAAGAGAAATCTAAAACTGAATCGTAACCAAGGCTGCACAACAAAATAAATAAATTTTTTTTGAAAGTAACGTTATCAAAAAAAATTATTTAAAAAAATTTCGATTTTGCTAGCATCAAAAACAAATCCAAGAATTTTCGTTTCCATTTGATATTTCGAAGTTTGAGTAATTTTTTGAGGATTTTTTGTATGGAATAATATACTCTGACTCAAAAAATCAAAATAAACAAAATTTTTGATATGGTTTCAATGAAATGAAAAGCTTTTCGTTGTTCTAAAAACGTTTCAACTTTTGAATAACGAATTGAAAACAAAATATTTTTTTTTTTTGATAAAAATAACGTTATTATGCAGGCCTGATCGTAACTGATAATCTGAAGTTCTCGAAGACAATATAAGAACTCTGAAATATAATTTTTATTTTTTTTATTTGAAATATTAAAAAGAAGATCTTCTCAATAATAAGTGATTTCATTTTGAAAACATTAATAAGTCGAATCTTCTTGTTAGGAACCCTAAGAAATCAATTCATTTTCTGCAAGATTTCCCTTTGAAAACATTAATAAGTCAAATCTTCTTGTTAGGAACCCTAAGATCATCTTATTAACACATACAAGTATGCGGAAATCAGTTAATAACTCAAATCTTCTTGTTAGGAACCCTAAGATCATCTTATTAAAAAGAACCCTAAGAAATCAATTCATTTTCTGCAAGATTTCTCTTTGAAAACATTAATAAGTCAAATCTTCTTGTTAGGAACCCTAAGAAATCAATTCGTTTGCTGCATGATTTCTCTTTGAAAACATTAATAAGTCAAATCTTCTTGTTAGGAACCCTAAGATCATCTTATTAATACATACAATTATGCGGAAATTAGTTAATAACTCAAATCTTCTTGTTAGGAACCCTAAGAAATCGGTTTGTTTTTTGCAAGATTTCCCTTTGTAAACATTAATAAGATTTTCTCTTCAAATTTAAAAAGAACTTCTTCTTGAAGAAAATCTATAGAGATATCATTATTAGGCATTGTTGGCTCTGTGTAGGTGTAATGTTCCTCCATAAACTGATTATTGGTGAAATTGACTCATCCGACCTGGTTAGCCGACTGAGTTTTGCTGTTCCTCCTAGGACGTCCAGACACTTTGTGCCCTTTCAATTACCTCTTTGTCGTCAAAACTTGGCAAAAAACAACCCTCTGAATATTTGGTGTTCATACTGCAACAAATTATATAGCTGTATCAGCTTTGAATACTCTTTTGCCTCGATACAAAATACAATACTTGCATGTCTGCAATCTGCTGACTAACAATATGAACACTTGCCCTTGTTGTTTGTCAGTATTTCAATAATATTCGAACCTTTTAACGCTGCGTGGAATCGCGTCCATTCCGCCAGCACCACTAATAAAATCGTTAATTAAAATAAACAAGTAATCAGCAGGAAACAACATGCTAATAGCTCAATTTAGTTGCTGCGCGGAATCGCGTCCATTCCGCCAGTAAAACTCTTATGGCTCCTAGTATTCTCGAAGTATATATGTGGCTCGGAATCGCGTCCATTCCGACAGCATAAACAACTTTTCCAATCAGCACTTACTGATTTCTACGTACAATGCTTAATAAATCGACCTCTACAACCATCCAGATGTTAGTGTCGACTTTAAATAAATAAATGAAATGAAATGCGCTTCGTAAAATTCCTTAACTTTGTTATACCTTTTCCTGCGCTTTTGGTTTCTTCATCGAAAATTGAAAAGTCTTCTCCTATGGTCCAAAGCATGTTCCTTCTTGAAATTAGAACCTTTTCTCCACTTTCTTTGTAATCATATTGCTTGACATGTTTTATTCGCGGTGAAATTCTGGAGATGTCATCTCGTTCAAAAAATTTCATGATTTCTTCGACGAGTTGAGCGCTGTTATTTTTTTCGTTCCGCGCCTTAGATGGTGAGATGGTACTGACGAGTTCATTTCTGTCGTCATTACTCATGTTCATGATAATCTTCGCTAAAACTTACGTATTTCGGATAGAGGGAGTGTTTGTTCAGTTTTCTTCACTGCTTTAAGCCCTATATACACTTATTTTTGAGCGTGAACGTGGGTGAGCGTGAACAATTTTCTTTTGTGTAATATGTTGATATTACTCCACTTTTCCAAAAAAAAATCATCCGTAAGTGGATAAACAACTAAAATATCTTTGATATTACTGCATTTAAACTTGAGTGAAAGTGTTAAATATGCTTTGAAATGCTTATTTTACTATCTCACAGTGAAGTGTGTGCAAACGCAAAGTGACACAAACCCTTCGCAAGTGAGTGTTGAAATTTGGCAATTACCACGCCAAACTGTGATTTTTTTTTACATTTTTTGGAGAGTTGAAGTCATTTGACAGATGTACGTGAACGCACAAAAGAATTGATTTGGAATTCTTTTCCTTTGTGTACGCTAGAAAGTCTCCACTCATTCACGCTCACGTTCACACGGAACTGTATGAGGGTCTTTAGGTTAGGTTAGGTAGAAGTGGCTGCCGCAAAGGCACACCTAGGCCAGTATTAAAAGGCCCGTTGTGATACCATCAACACTAGGAAAGTCAGTCCCGGGACCCGGCCATATGGAAAATCCCAGTGCTATTGGGACTCTCCACATAGCAGAATCCCGGGGCTGACACTCCTAAAACCGACACCGTTACACCTCCTCGAACCATTTAGATGACTTGATGAAAGCCATCAAGTCCTTTATGTCCAGCTCCGCTACCTGGCGTAGGCTATCCAGGAAGGGAACTCCGAAAAAGCGCCTTCTCGCGCCGCTTAAAGCCGGGCAGTTGCAGATGAGATGCTCCACCGTTTCCTCCTCCTCATCATCTTTGCAATTCCTACAGCATCGTCGGTAGGGTACACCCAGCCTTGCTGCGTGCCTTCCAATAAGGCAGTGCCCGGTTAAAACCCCTATTAATATAGATATATCCCTTCTTCTAAGGGTGTAAATATATTTAGATCTTTTAATATCCCATTTTGGCCAGGATTGTTTGGATACTCGGCACCCTGGCGATAAAAGCCATCTTTCATTGGCTTGTCGGAGTGTATGCTCCTTCAGCATCAGCTTGCATGTGGCAAAGGGCATACCTAAGCGTTCTTTATCCTGAAGAACCTGCTTGGTCGTGCCCTGCCTAGCAAGTTCGTCTGCCCTACAGTTTCCCTCAATGTCCCTGTGTCCCGGGACCCATGTGAGGCTCACGCGGTTCTGTTGGGCCATCTCCTGAAGAGATCGACGACAGCTGAGCGTCAGTTCAGAGTTGAACAAGTAAGAGCCAAGGGATTTGACTGCCGCTTGGCTATCGCTGAAAATAACGATATTCTGTCCGATAGCGTGTTGCCCTATCCAAGCCGCGGCGTCCATGATTGCTGAGACCTCAGCCTGGAAGACGCTGCAATGATCAGGCAGTCTGAAGGAAAGCTCAAGGTCCAGATCCTTGGAATAAATCCCTCCTCCAACTCTGCCGTCCAACTTCGAACCGTCGGTGTAAATGGAAATGCCGCCATTAGTAGCAGGACACCGATCCGTCCTCTCCCAGTCTTCCCTGCTGGGAATGTTTATTCTGAACCAGCTATCTCCGACTGTTGTGGTTGCACAACGGTCCGTGCTCGGAGGGAGAAAGCCGTAAGAATCCAGAATACCGGAGTGTCCAGTAGTGCCTGCGCCCCAGCCGGAAGTTTCCCTTAGACGCAGAGCCGATGCTGCCGCTGCCCGGTACCCTTCCAGATCGAGTGGCAAAATGCCAAGAATGGCCTGGAGAGCTTCGTTGGGCGTTGTTCTCAACGCGCCGCTTATACAGATCATGCTAGATCTGTGGACTTTACCTAACAGGTTTAGGTTGGCTGCCTTGCTCAGCGCAGGCCACCATACCACGACTCCATACAGCATAATTGGCCGGATTATCGCAGTGTAAATCCATCTGCAGATTTTGGGACTGAGCCCCCATTTTTTGCCAATGGCTCTTTTACAGGTGTAAAGTGCAATGCACGCTTTCCTCTGGCGCTGGATGACATTCTCCTTCCAGTTAAGCTTTCTATCCAGAACTATGCCTAGGAATTTGGCTTTGTCAGCCAAGTTCAGGCGCACGCCATTTAGTTCTGGTAGGCTTAGCGTTGGTATTTTGTACCGGTTAGTATAAAGGACAAGCTCCACTTTTCCCGGGTTGATATTAAGTCCGCAGCGAGATGACCACGAGGAAACTGCTCGCAGTGCTACTTGCATCAAGTCACACAGGGTTTGTGGGAATTTGCTCCTGTATGCAATAGCTAAATCGTCTGCATATGCAACTATCCTCCCGCCCCCCCCCCCAGCTTGTGTCTCGTAGCAACGAGTTTACAGTGAGGTTCCATAAAAGCGGAGAGAGAACACCACCCTGAGGCGTTCCTCTTGTGACATAGCGTGAGAAATCAACTGTGCCCAGTGTAGAAACTATTTTCCTTCCCTTTAGTAGCTTATCAATTAGTCCAATAAGAGACCTGCTTATGCCCAGATTAGTTAGAGCGGTGTTAATAGCCTCCGGGCTTATATTGTTGAAGGCGCCTTCAATGTCTAGGAAGGCCACGAGACAGTAATCTTTTTCATACAACGATTTTTCAATAACAGAGACAAGGCTGTGAAGCGCAGTTTCCGTTGATTTACCTTTGGTGTAGGCATGTTGATAGCTAGAGATAAGGTTGCTATCAATAGTAGAGGAGAGATAATCGCTAATTATCCTCTCGAAGGTTTTGAGTGCAAAGGACGAGAGACTGATCGGTCTGTAGTCCTTAGGCTCATAGTGTGAGGCCTTCCCAGCCTTAGGAATAAAGACTACCTTGGCGCTTCTCCAGGAGTGCGGAATGTAGTTGAGAGCCAGGCAGGCTGAAAAGAGAAATACCAGCCATTTAGCCGATGTTTCCAACGTGTTTATGAGTTGTGCGGGGAAAATCCCGTCTGGCCAAGCAGCCTTGAACGGCTCAAAGCTTTTGATCGCCCACCTTACCCTTTCCTCCTTACCTTTTATAGGCCCTCAGTTAAACTTTATATTCGAGCCATTCAGGCTCCGTACCGAGGCCCTTGGCCCTATTAAATTGCTTCCTGCAGGACTTGCGGAGCGAATCCAGGTTTCATAACTGGCTGCTCAACAGAAAAATCTAAGGCAATTTCTATGTACCGGTGGTCGGAAAATGAATGCTCCTCAAGAACACGCCATTTCCTAACCCACTCACAAGCGCCTTCGCTACAAATAGTGAGGTCTATGACCTCCCTACAGGCTTTAGTGATAAAAGTAGGCTCGTTACCCACGTTACAAACCACCAGGTTAGTTGTTAGTAGGTAGTCAAACAGAGACTCGCCCCTAGCGTTAATATCGGAGCTTCCCCACTGGACGTGATGAGCATTAGCGTCAGCTCCAATAATAAGATGACCCGTGCAGAAATTTTCCACCAGATCTTTCACCTCCTTTTGTGAAGGAGGTTCTTCGGCGTCATAGGGCATGTAGACCGACGCCATCGTCAGCCTGGTGCTGCCGACCGTTAAGCTGGCAGCTGTAACGTCACCATTTGAATAGTTGGGTAAGAGAAAGGTGTTCAGCTCAGGCTTGACCAAGATACAGGTTCTGACCTTGCCCTCCTCATTAGCTCGGATGAGCTTGTACCCCTTAGCCCCCAATCCACAGATCCTTGAGCTATTAACCCAGGGTTCTTGGATAAGGACCACGTCTACGTCGCCTTTATAAAGACGACTGCTTAGGGCAGCTGAGGCTGCTTTAGATTTGTGCAGGTTAATCTGAAGCACCACCAACATGAGAGCGCTTAGACTTCCCTACCACCGTCGTACCGTCGTGGAGGTCTACCCCGTCCCGGGGCCTATCTCTCAACGACAATTTATCTGCACGATTTGGCGTGGCGGAATCTCTACTGTCTGAAGCGGCATCAACGTTAGTGTGCACCGGATTGCCCTCCACCACCGTGCGGTCGAGGTCTTCCGCGTCCGTTAGGCTATCTTCCATCGCCGAGTCGTTCACGGCTTCCTCGCAATTTGACGTGGCGGATACCATACTTTCCGCGTCTGACACCCCTACCTCCTCTTCTGGTCCTTCGATTTCCGAGTCCTTCGAAGCGGCCGGAATGGCAGCGCGTTGTGCATCGCCACGGTATACGTGGATCACGATCTGACCCATTCCATAATGCACTCGTCCGTTGCACCGTTTAAGGGGCTCGAGTGCCTCCTTATTCAAAGTTAAAACCACCTGTCTATGAGGCCCAACCTCACCCTCGACCAGATTGACACTCCAGTCCTGCGTCGGCAGAGACGGATTCCAGGCCTGCAGCATCTCAACAATATTCTCCGGTTCAGCAGGGATGACAGGAATCCATGCCCTTGCCCTTGGCCGGGCCGGAATGTCCTTCCAGTCGACGACCTCGATTTTTGCCCCTGGGTAGACTTCACCCAGTCTTGCAACTGCTGCCTTGTACAGTGCAACAGTTCTTGCATCCTCACACGCGAAAACTTTAATCTGACCCTGGTGCCAACCCGCGTCTGTACCCCGCGGCGGACTACCCGGAGACTCACGCCATATGTCGAGAAGGGCCCTGCCAATTTCGTTCCGGACATACAGCCACCGGTATCTAGGGATGGACCAACGGTCGTTGCCTCGATCAATGACACCTATAAGGATCCTGTCCTTGGTCACTTCAGCAAAGCTGGGTTTGCCCACTACTGGGATATTCTGATGCCGCTTCGAATGGGGATCCACCTCTCCGTCCTATCTCTGGCGTTTGAAGGGATTCCCGTTCAGCCTTTTAGGCGCATAGGGCCTTTGGAAATTTGGTATCAGAGCTTTCGCTTTCTCCACCATCTTCCTTTCATTCAGCGATAGTGTATCCTACGATGCTCCCTCATATTTCTTCAGGATCCTTGCAGCCTTCCTTTTATCCCAGTACGCAAAGCGTCGGGGAGATGTCTTTTGGGAGGAGTTCAGACCCGTAGTTGCCATCGCGGTCTCTCCCTTTGATAGAAGCTTAGTTGCGTCTTCCTTCTCTTTCGGATCACTGAGGCCAGGTCCCGAGACCATTGCCACAGACATTGAGAGGTTGATGTTCGTGCCGGCGCTTGATGGAAGTTTAGCATCCGCCGTTTTCTGCTTACCTGCGTATGCAGCCGCACTGGTGCTGGCTTTCATCAAGTCACTCTCACTTGCTAGCAGTTTCGAGGATGACCGACCCGTAGTTACCATCGTTGTCGGTCCCCCAGTTGACTTTGAAATAGAGCTTGTCCTCCGGCGTTGTGATTTCTCTTGCTCCAGCATAGTTCTCCTCTGCTGCGGAGTAAACGAAGTTATTGATTGTTTTGAATTTTGAGTTGTATTCATCTTGTTCGTACGACCCCTCGCCGGACACGGCCAGCTTGGGGTCAAGGGTGGATTAAGGGGAATGTGTCGTCCGCCACGGCAGAGCCCCATACCGCGGTAAGACCATGGTTACTCTCTGAGGCGGTCCGGTATCAGAGAGGCACCGTTCGACTACAGCCACGATTTGCCTCCCGGCTGCAAACGTCCAATGGGCACGGTATCGCGTAACACCCTGGATTGGGAGGGGGTAGATCTTTGTCATCGCGCCAGCGAGGCTAGGCTGCTCTCGTGATGTAGTGCCATGCGGAGCTATGATCACAAGGGCAACGTAGCCCCGTGGCTATCGACTAAGCCCTCGTACCGCGGCAAGGTATCCACCCTTCACGAGGGATGATATTGATATTGATAACCCTTTTTAGTTTCGCTGTCACTATTTTCAGTCTGTCTTTGCACTAAATTTTCAGTCTGTCTTTGCACTAAATTTGATTCGGTATATTGGCACACGTGCAAGAATCGCTCCACGCCGTCTTTCAACGAGATTTTTTAGTTTCGAATTCGGCATTTCGCCAACGGCTTCTTTAATATTCTTTCGGCGTTCCTTCTGGGCAGCTGCACGTTTCTTTTTAAAATCACCAAATTTCTTTGATCTTTTAAATTTTTCGATGAAATTTTGGTTCTTTTGAGCCTTGTTCAGCTTTTGCTAAACATAAAAAAATTTTTGGGTTAGTCGAAATAAAAAGACTGTTACGTTACAAACAACTTTTGGCTCTGAACAAAGGCATAACTATAAACTCCACTAATATTATAGTTTATATGAAAAATAGACTGGAAATGCTCGAAGAAAAAAATTTTTTCCGGTTTTTTCACTGGCTAGATTTTGCACAAAAAAACTATTTTGAGTTTGGGACTGTTACCCCAGCCAACAATCGGAGTCATAAATGATGCAGAAAGGAGTCCTAAATAGGAGCGTTTGCTTTATGAGCTCATTTATGATTCCGAAATGAGTGTATTTCCCTTCCTGCGATGGTCGTCCGATATGAGTCTGAATAGGAGTCATTTATGACTCGTATTTGCATCAGAAACGGCTCATATAGAGTCTAAATATATATAAATATATGGCTCCTTTATGAAGCTTTTCGGATGCATTTATGACTCTTCAAAAGTCATATGCGGCACATTTTGGGTTCTTAAATGGCGCCTTTTTGGGATTGGGATGGGGGCACTGTAATTGGGGAAGCATACATGAAACTCGGGCAGTAGACATTTTTGTGGGGAGAGTCTTGGAAATGTATATATGTCCTGTAACAACAAAACCAAGTAAGTGTCTTTCCCGTGACATATGCAAAACCCAAGTACATAAGACCAATTTTCTTTGAATGTAACGTTAGAAGCGCTCTTCAATAGCTCATAGTGCATATTTCCCTTTTATTCCCGAATTAGCTTAAAATGCAAGCTTCAGTTTTTCGTACCTCAAATAATGGCTGAGTTATGAACATTTGAAAAGCATTGCTAACGTTACATTCCCAGACATAAGTAGTTGGGAAAATAACTGGGACTTGGATTTGCATTTCTCACCGGAGAACTACTTACTTGGTCTTTTGTGTCACTGGAGATATGTGGTACAAGGCGGCAAAGGATCACTTCTCTTTTGGTAGGAATACTTATGCCATCCACCAGGAAAAAGCTGCAACATACCATAATATAGGTGTCCAGAAACAATTTCAGAATTAAAGTCGAGAAAAGTGTATATTTATCAGGAACAGTTCGCATGTGATGTATTGTGATTGAATTTTTATTTGAAATAAAAAAAATTTCACAAACAAAATATGAATATTTATTCAAAAGCTGTTTTGTTAAATGAAAACTCTCTAAAGTCATATTTTTCATCAAATTGGAGTCCTAAAAGACTACTATATGATCTTATTTCGGACTCATCTCGGACTCCTAAATTATGAGCACTCCGAGAATGTTTGAGGGGACGTTACATAAAAAAATGCGGTCATATTCGTTGTACTCTAAAACTCTCGTTACATTTTTCTCCCCTAAATATTTAATGGATTTAACTTCAACTAACCTAAATCTATCTGGGAAAAGTAAATACAACATTAAAGATAATATTCCTTAGAAGCAACTTACTTTTTCGTTCCGTAATGTAATTTTTTCCATTTTTTTTTTCAAGAGCACCAGAGAAACTATTGCAAACTTTGAAGGAAAATAAGAAATTATGTGATGACACATGGCATACTTTGGCATCTATGTAACCCCAACACAACGCAAAGCACAAGAAATTTGAAAAAAAATTTAATTTCTCTGGTTTCGTTTCTGGCGATATTGGCCATATAAATAATTTAATTGTGACAATAAATAGTTTATTAAATGTAATTAATTTCCTTATTAAATCAAATTAACACGCGGTAATGACGAACAATAAGAATAATTCTTCAGTGGAAACCGAAAAGCAGCATAATCAAAACAAGTGAAATTAAAGTGATAAATTAAATAAAAACAGTTTAAGGTGATATTAAAATTGAAGCCATAATTCTAATTATAATAATAAATAAAACAAATGCCGGGAAGAAAAGTGCTTGAAGAGATGTAACTCCAGTATCACCGAAACATGTGTCGGCTTGTCTGGTTCCTGCAGCGCGTAGGTAAATTTTTCTCAAAAAACACATTTTCATAAAACAAATATTAATAAAAAAGCATTTGTTTCCTAGAACATTATTGATAACATGATTTGTTTTAAATGTGCAAAAAAATTTAGTTCATGTTCGTTTTCGGCATTTTAAGACTTTTCATGGCTTAAAGCATTTTAACGAAATTCGTTGTGTCAATATTTTGATAATTTTTCAATATATAAAAGGCAAACGCGGAAGAATTTATAATAAGCACGCAAATGTTAAGGCTAACTCAAAGAAGCTGTATAAGACTACCAAAATTCCTGCAGAGAGTAGTAAAGGTGATGGACGCTGCAAAATGTTAGGTAAATAACAAACTATCATTAATGCACTGAACCAAAAACGTACATGGTTTTTACGAACAAAGTTTCATAGAAGTTCACGCTGATTTTTCTTAGAATCTAAGAAAAATTACATATAATTTAAAAAAAAATTCTTATTATATATGGAAAAATATGTTACATTTTATTAACGTCAGAACTTCGGTCTTAAAATATAAGAACTAAAATTCATTATTGTTTTGGCTGAATTTGTTCTTAAATGTTACGAATTTGTTCTTAAATTCTAAGAAATTACGTACGTACAATTTTCTCACTATGATTATAAGAACTTTTTCTTATTATTTAGAACTTGTTTCGTAGATTTTAAGAACTATTTCTTATATTTTAGGAAAGTGTCATAGATTGAACTAACATTTTCTTACCTGAGCAGATAGCTGTCACTGTGAAAAATTTTTCATTCATATTAAATGCTGAATATAGTCAAGGCAAATTCGCTATATGTAAATAAATACATAGTTAATTTCGCCTTCAATTTAGTGTAAAAAGGTAAGTTTACTATTTGCCATTAATTTTAAATGTGTTAATCATTTTTTAATTATTTTACAGATGGACATAGACTTTAAAGACACAAACAACACACTACAAGACACAAGAGCCCTGGCAATCGCAATCCTGGTAGCGCATGGCAGCGCTTGTGGCACTAAATGGTAGCAACGAGATTTTTTTTCCCGCCTTTGATGAATTCTGAATACGACACTATTTACTATCTATCTATCCACCCGACGTGTAGATCGTGCCCGAATTCTGGTAGCGCCGTGCCACCCTCTACGTTAGTTCAACTAAGCATTATATTAGCTACATATCGTCGCTCCCAACGAAGACTAGCATGGTTCAGTTAGCGTGAAAGACTAGCACGGTTCGTTGTTTGCGTGGAAAACTAGCTACTGCTACACGCAGAAAACGAAGTGTGTTAGTCTTCCACACAGAGAACGAAGTGGGCTAGTCTTCCACGATAACAACGAACCGTGCTAGTCTTAAACGCAAACAATGAACCGTGTTAGTCTTAGATATATAAAAACTATATACTTTGGCAAATTTTGTTACTACTTTTAAATACAATTTTTTTGTAAATAATATATGTATGTATATATTGCTTCGTTTTTTTTATTTTCTTGGAATAGGTTCGTATATTATAAGAATTATTTCGTAAAATTTAAGAATGGATCCATACATTCTAAGAACGAGTTCGTATAATTTATGAATGGATTGTCATATTCTAAGAATGAGTTCGTACAATTTAAGAATCTTTTCAAACGTTCTAAGAATGAGGTCGTAGTATGTATTGACATATTCTAAGAATAAGTTCGTAGATTCTAAGAATGAGTTCTTGGATTTTAAGTATTATTATTGAAATTTTGTTTGACATGAATATTTACGAATTTTTGTTCTTAAATTCTACGAAAACGTTCTTTGGAGAGCTTTTAATGAAAAAAGTTCGTAAAATATATGTACTTTTTCGTAGAAAATATTTACTTTTTTGGTTCAGTGTGGTATTTTGTTTTTGAAATACTGAAACTGATATGTATAATTTTTTAAAACCTGAAGAAAATGCAGAAATTGTAATAAACACAATAAAAAACGACACTCTATCTGTTTGAAAGTTGGCGGGAATACAAATTGCCATCCGGGTATAGACTGGTAAGTGTCATTGAATGAATATTTTTCTAATAATTTATTTGATTTTATATTATAGATTGAGATAGACTTTACAGTCCTTTTTCCGGCAGCGTCTTCGATTTTAAATACTTGGGACAAACAAAAGTTGTATGCCGTATTGATGTCAGAGTGCCATTTAAATGACAAGGCTATCAAAGATATGCTGAGCGACATCGAAAACTTGAATAAAAGTATGTAAAAAATATGTAAAAAAAAATATCCATCTTAATAATTTTTTTTATTTTCTCTTTTATTTTCAGCTAGCCAAGAGGCCTGCCTATTCTGGGCACTGCACGGTTGCCTTGTGCCGTGGTAAAAAATTATAAGAAAAGGAGTAGACGGCAAAAAACAAGTAACCCGATTTTCAATAAAAGATTCGCAAAATTCATATGTTATGATAAGTCCATCAATCGAGGCTGTTGAAGAGTCCATCAGAGTTTTAACTCAAGAAAAAACCCCTATTCAACCCTTCCTTATCATTATCGGCAAGGATATAAAGAATGTAAATGAGATATTGGTCTATTTCGACGGGATAAAATTTCCTCTTAAAAGTGTAATAAGAGCTTATGATATATGTTTCAAAATATTTCATGTTGTTAACTTGGAATACCTAAAATCATGTGAAATATTTTGGACCTTCACAGAAATGTGTTCTTTTGAAATGCCCGTAAACTCAAATTTTCCGAAGGTAAACATTTTATGTAATGCAATTAAAATCAACAAATAAAGTAATAATAATATATACAAATAATTTGTTTATATTCTACAAAATATATATATTAATAAAAATTAATAAAAAATTTATTTAATTCACTAAAATATCAATAGGTGTAGCGAACATTTTATTAAAAATTAATTAAATTTAATAAAAAAATTAATTAAATTCAATAACATATTAATAGGTGTAGCGAACTTTTTAATCAAAATTTATTAAATTTGATAAAAAAATTAATTAAATTCAATAAAATATTAATAGGTGTAGCGAACTGTTTATTGAATCTGTGTGAAAAATTAATTAATTTATTTATTAAAATTAATAAATTGTACGTCCTGCCAATAAACACGTAATAGAATTCAAAAAATAAATTTAATAAATATTAATTGTGACAATGTACTTTTTTATTGATATTACGTACCTTTTTGGTTCAGTGTAAGGTGCAGCTCTGAAATTTGGAGAGGTTACAGTTTTTAGCTCTAGAAATAAGTTAAAATTATTGGCAGAACTCTAGGTCGGGGTAAAGGGTTGGCAGAAGTCGACAAAGTTGTAAAATTTTTCTTTAAAATTTAATGATAAGGTGCAGTTCTGGCGATTTTGTTTTAACGATAGCTGAAGGTTAAGTATATATAAATATATATACATGTGTATTAGAGTGTCCCAAAATTTCAAAGTTGTTTTATTTAAACGCACGCCCCCTAATTTTGACCATTACGCATCAAAAACCATCCTGACACAGTTTTATGTATGTACCATGAGAGCTTAGAGCTCGAACAGCTTCTGGTACATTGTACCGCATTAGCTTCGTCACTATGCATAATTACATACGTACATAATCATTTACATACTCGCATTCTCCGCACTATATACCAAGATCCCAGGGCCGCCACACATCACTTATTTTCTGATGGATGAAACCAATACTGCTGGATAGTCCTCCCCGAATCTAGAACGAATGTGAAGATTTCAAAGCTGTACCTAGGTCTCGGGCCTGGAAATCGGGGGTCAAAGTCGCAAGAAAATTACCCTAACTTCACTTATTTTCAGATGGATGATTTTCACGTATTTGTCGTAGATTACCACCCCGCGTCAGTATTAAGTGTTTTTAGACCCGTACCATGCATGGTCTAGGCTCCAGCCAGACACCCCAAGCTCGCGGATTTTTCTATGGAAATTAATTCCGTTTTAACAATTTAATGGATTTGGGCAACTTTGGCTGCTTTTAACTACCAAATTAATTCCCATTTTTTTGTAGAACACTGCCATCAAATATTATCAAGCATTTTTAGACATCGTCCCATGGCAAACGTCAGACAGGCACCTCAAAACTCGGGAATTTTCATAATTTTGACTGCGCTTTCACATGTTTGAGCGGGTTGGTCCCACTTCGGCTGCCTTTAAATCTTTACACACGTGTCACAGAATACTACCCTTAAGTAGAATCATGGTACGGGTCTAACAACACTTAATACTGACGCGGGGTGGTAATCTACGACACATATCTCAAAATCATCCATCAGAAAATACTTAAGTGAAGTTAGGGTCTTTTTTTGCGACTTTGACCCACGATTTCCAGGCCCGAGTCCGCAGTGCGTTTATTTTAGGTTATGCTGTTATTCTAAATAAGATAATTTCAAGCAGGGTGCCATCTAGGGACGATTTACGGTGTTCTCAATATTTTTTTAATATTGAGCAAGATATGCCAATATTGGAATCAAATGAAAAGTATTTTTGCCCGTATTCCCGATATGAAAATTTCTAGCGGGGTTGCCACCTATCTAATTTTTTGTTTATATTGAGCAAGATATGCCAATATTGGTATCAAATGAAAGGTATTTTTAGCCGTATTCTCAATACGACAATTTCTTCAGAATTACCACCTAGGCAGTGGCGTGCCTTCCATATAAGCCGAAAAGCCCGGCTTTCCTAGCTAATCCCCTATGAGCTTCAAAATGTATCGTAACCATTTCTGTTTTATCGTTTACATTTGGTTTCTTAAAGGATAACTGGGTTTTATTTCCCTGCCTGCCACCTACTACCTAATAGCTGTTAATAGCATAGAAACATACCTACAGCTTTTCCTGTCACCTGTCGGCTGATAGCTCAATTACATACAATTATTTCAGTGCGTGATGGCCATCTCTTACTTACTTACTTAAAACAGCCTTAAACCGCCTAGGCAATGATGGTCATCTCGCTTTTACGTATTGGCTTTTACCGGGCTTTTAAAACTAGTACGAATCTGTGTGCTGAAGCAATAGTTTTTTTTTTTTTTAATTTGGAAGTAATTTTATATGAAACTTTGAAGCCAGCTTCTGACTAGTGTTGCCATAAGCGAAAACGAAAAAGAAATTTGTTTATATATGTATCTACAATGTTAACGTGCAAAGCGCTATACTCAAAAATTATTGGCGCATATTTTAAAGAAAAAAGAATTCAATAGTGGTAGGTGCTGTAATTTTTTTTTATTTGCTAGGCCCTAAAAAATATAAAAAAAAATGTTTAAGGTTTCTTAGCTTCTGCAATGTACCTAAATGGGAAATATTGCGAATAAAACTTTTCCCTTGGGTTGGAAAAGCTTAAAAAATCTGCAAACAATAACGTGCCTATTAGCGGAACCTAAAAGTTTTAGTTTTTCCCCGTCTGCAAAAGTCGATAAATATCCTGAACTCTTCTTTGTCTGAAATGTTCTCTGGCAGCAGTATGTGCTATCGTTGGGGTTATAAAGACTGGGGCTTGCCTAGATTGAAACACGTAGGCACGCCACTGCACCTAGGGTTGCCAACCTAACCGCATTTTATTTTATTTTTTTCAAACGCGATGAAGGATTCTAACTACACTGACCACCAAGCTAGGTGCATGACCAACAAAGTTTTTTTTTTTAATTTTTCCAGTATTTGCTTTCCTCATATATTTTCCCATTCATTGTTTTCCTAATCTATCTAACTATGTATATTAGGGTGATTCAAATAAAAAAATTTTGTTATTTTTTCGGTCTTACCCCCTGAAACTTTAGGTATTGACGAGAAAATAAGCCTTGCAAAAAATTAGCGCTCTAACTTAACCCTTAGGGGTGCCTATTTTTTTCGCCCTTTCCCATACATTTTGTACGGGGGAAAATGGTATTTTTTTCAAAGAGAATTTTCGTTCAATTTTTGAAAATATTTTTACATACTCTTAAAGTTGAAGCTTTGAAGCTTCCAAAATGGTAAGCCATGTGCGAATATCTTAACTATTAAAATAATTACAGCCTCTTAAAGTTTACTAAATTGTATATGTGTTACTGTGTATGTGTGTGCTATAGTACAAAACTCAGCCATTTTCAAATGGTCACAGGCTAAACAAAATTTTGATATATATAGGGGGCGTGGCACCTCCCATACAAATGGAATTTTTAATTGTCCGTATCTCTGGAAATATTCGGGTTAGACCACTGAAATTTGTTGAGCGGTTGTACGATATCGAGCCCTACCACCTTCATAAAAATTGGGGGTAACGACAAAGGGGTCGTGGCACCTCCCATCCAATGGAATTTTTCGTTGTCCGTATCTCTGGAATTATTTATGTCAGACCACTGATATTTGGTGAAAGGCTGCATGAGATCGAGCCCTACCACCTCC
Organism: Campiglossa producta; assembly: GCA_964058755.1. Taxonomy (NCBI): domain Eukaryota; kingdom Metazoa; phylum Arthropoda; class Insecta; order Diptera; family Tephritidae; genus Campiglossa; species Campiglossa producta. The sequence goes on from CAXKVI010000010.1 coordinate 1,797,563, forward strand.
AAACTGTGGATAACGAAAAATTGGGCGTGGTTCCTCTTATACGAAGGAGATAGGAATATGGATTAAAATAGATATAGGTATCGGGTTAGAGAAACATGCAGGGAAATAAATTTGTGGCAGGACAACGTCTGCCGAGTCAGCTTGTTTTCTATAATTAACCGCGTACTTGAACCACATAGTACATCATTTCCGAGTAGAACGTTTTCTGATATTAATTCGTCTTTAGCAACAATAATTTTTGCATCAAACTTTTGTTCATATCAATAGCAAAACATTTATGGTGTGGTTCGATACGTATTCGCCACCACCAAAACCTCGTAACTTTGTTATTTCGTTTTTGAGAGTGCTTATACGACTAACAAGTGATTTGCGAACGAGCGTACGGATACTCTGCGGGTCAAAAAAAGCATTTGTTTCATGACCATTCACGGTTATTTGTTTAATTATACCGTCGCTTGATTTTTCCGAATTTTTGTACACGACCGGATCATCAATATTATTTACGTTAAAGTCCTTTTTAACCGGGAAATCTTCACTTTTATGTGTCGTGCGTTGAGACTTTGAGCCTCTTTGCTCTCTTTGCGGCTCGGTGCAATTAATAGCTAAATGTCCAAACTTAGCACAATTAAAACACTTTAAAATATTTGTTTATTGTTTGTCGAACTATCAGATTCTTTTACATTTACTGATTGTGTTTTTGTAGCCGAAAAGCTCGTTTTGGATCTATTTACGTTTTGCTGCACGTCGTTATACACACTATAACTCATTATATCTTTTAACAAATCTTGACATCGTGAATACTCACTCGATATTTTACGTTTAAGATCATTGTCATTAACACCATTAATAATATGTCGCGCAATACTGGGTTCTGTTAAATCACCTTTATTACCAAGTGCTAATAGGGCTTTTGGGAGTTAACTTGAGCATAATCTTCATTATAAACTCCCAAAACTGAAGAAGATTTGAGAAGCCACAGCAAAATGTTCGCTGGCAACACTCTTCAGATAAATGAACAAAAATTGCAAGAAATACATCGAAACGAATATTTCTTGTGTTCACCGCTATTTGCCGCTAGATGTCGCTAACAACTGTTTATTTTGCAGCGACATCTAACAAGAAATACAACCAAGCTGACGGGTTGAACGATAGATGTCGCCGAAATATAGTTTTAAACCGCGAGTACTACAACCAAAGCCATCTAGTGCGCCGATTGTTAATCTTCAATTTTGTGTGTGTGAGTGTAAAATCTGATCTGATTAAAGAAGATTTATTGGAGGTAATCTCATGTGTGTATCCATAGCATAACATTTTGTAAAAGTACTCGACCGGCGATTCATTTGCTTGAGGTTTTGTTCGCGAAAGTTTTATATGAGTATCAGCTACGCTAACCGTACACGGAAATTCAGTCAAAAATTTATTTACGAATTGTTGCCAATTTACGAACGCACACTGTAATGACTCATAATTATTGCTGTTCAACAAAAGATGCGCGGCGCGGCAAAATTATGAATTGATTCATTATAATTTATGACACTTTCTTGCCAATTATATGCACTTTTTAGCATTTTTACTAGTGTTCGACCGAATATTAGACCAAGTTTCGGTATTCGGCTAGTATTTTTTATTCGGCTACAGCTTCGGCCTTCGGCAGAAAAAGCCGAATAATCGAGGCCGAATAATAGATGTGTTTAATAACAAAAAAATTGACTGAATTTTACGAGTTTTTGATTTTTTATAAGCGACATAAAATCACAACTTCCAGTAATATTTTTGTGTTATTGAACAGGCCTAAGATTTCGAACGATAACTTACGCGAAATTATTCAATATCGCCTCCTTAATTATACAAAATTCGTTTAAAGTGACATCACTTTCTATTACTTCAGTTCAGACTGTAGTAAGCTGTTCTTTCTTCGTGCATTTCTAGAAACTGCAACATACTTTTTTAAACTTTTTTTATACATTGTTAAAATGCTTTTAACATAAAGACTAACCTCCTTATTCATAAAAAATATAAAAGGTTTATTGATTTCTTATAATTCAAAATTTGTATGGAAATATCATTTTAAAAAGCACTATAAACCAATTTTATTTTTTATGAATATGGGGGTAAATTTTTTTATTTTGGTTTACAACTATGTATGTATTTTTAGTAAGGTTTTTTGGTTATTCAAGAAACAAAAAGAATGAATTGTTATGAAATAACAAAAATCTTTTTTCTTACTTTGGTATTCGGCTTCGGCTTCGGTTTTCGGCCGAATATAAGATAATGCCGAATATTCGGCTACGGCTTCGGCCTAAAATTCCAGTTTCGGTCGGACACTAATTTCTATACGTTTAATAAATTGCACGGAATTCAACGACGTTTCGTTCTTGGGTTGTATTCGGTAACAACTCAACAATATCTCTTATCTTATAAGAACTATAATTCTCATTGTGTGGTGAAAAATAAACACTATTTGGACTACACACATTGCTTTGGTTTCCAATTGGAATTTGTTGAATTGGCGTAGTTGGTATATTTGGCCGCTGCCACGAAACAAAATTTCGCGAATAGCAATTTGTTGTTGTTATTGGTTGTATATTTGCCGCACATGTATACACTGTTGCCATTGGTGACGACGTTAGCGCCGGCTCAAAATTTTGTGCACACGAAGTAACACGCGCATTCACATTTGTTGTTGTTTGTGCATTTATAAACCTTTCAATGTTTTTTTCGGGCGATGATATACGTTGCACAATTGTAATTTCTTCTTCTATTTCACTTGAATAATCGTCTTCATATTGTCCTAATCGTTGCAGAAGTTGGTTTTTATTTCCCGACGTAGGCAAACCAGCATTCCTACATTTTTGTTGCAATTGTTTTAACGTTAGCTTCGCGTTTGACATTTTGTTTTGATCGTATTCTAATAAGGTTTTTCGGTGTGCGAGAGACAACTGAAGCATCAATGCGAATAACGTTCTAAGGGTCAATTTTTTCAAAACCGGTTCTATTGCATATTACCTTTTGTATTGCTCTCCTGCATTGTTCAGATAACAAATTTTCTAAAATTTTGCACGCCATAACTGTAAAAATACATTTAGAAATAGTAGGGTAATATAAAGTGACATACATCATTTTGCATAGAAGCGTCGAAAGATATTCGAAAAGGCACTGGAAGGTCATAAGAAAGGTGTAAACCTGAAAATATGAAAGATATAAATGAAGAAGTTAAGGAGACAGTTGAAACAAATAAATTAAAAAACTATGACTTTAGCGTTTTTTTGCTCTCTTGACAAATTCTGATTTTGTAACTATCTAAGCTGGAGTTAAATGGTGGGCGGCGAGCAGTTTATTATTATTGTTGTTGCTATATTATATGGTTGAGGGAGTTGGCCGGGGTTGCCGGTTCGAATCCCACCTCAACCAAAGTATTTTTAATTTTATTTATTTTATTATTTTTATATTCCATCAAGTCTCATGGACTGTGTTTGGTTCTTTTTAATTATTGGTATGTACCATCAAGTCTAGTGGACTGTGTTTTGGTATTGACACTCTGTATGTATTAATTGGGGCGAGCACTTTGGCTCTGAGAATGCATTGTTGGCTATTCTCACTTCCTTAGAAGACCCCTCAAAATTGTTGGTGGTGAGCACTTGGGCTCTGAGGCATTGGCGACTATTGGCTTACCCCATTTTGCTTGTGAAAAACCACCTGTGTTTTGTTACACCTTATATTTATTATTTGGTGGTGAGCACTTGGGCTCTGAGGCATTGGCGGCTATTGGCTTACCCCATTTTGCTTGTGAAAAACCACATTTTGTGACTGCGACTATAAGCTATGTATTCCGAATATTCCATAAATTATCTGCGAATTACAATATGTAATGCAGATGAAATAAACGAAACCATGTTATGTCGCTTAAACATACTCCCCGCCCTAGACGGCTTAGTCGTCTAGTAAAGAGCCATAGGTGCTGGTTTGATCCGGCTCGAAGGACCATATCTAAGCTGGAGTTAAATGGTGGGCGGCGAGCAGTTTATTATTATTGTTGTTGCTATATTATATGGTTGAGGGAGTTGGCCGGGGTTGCCGGTTCGAATCCCACCTCAACCAAAGTCTTTTTAATTTTATTTATTTTATTATTTTTATATTCCATCAAGTCTCATGGACTGTGTTTGGTTCTTTTTAATTATTGGTATGTACCATCAAGTCTAGTGGACTGTGTTTTGGTATTGACACTCTGTATGTATTAATTGGGGCGAGCACTTTGGCTCTGAGAATGCATTGTTGGCTATTCTCACTTCCTTAGAAGACCCCTCAAAATTGTTGGTGGTGAGCACTTGGGCTCTGAGGCATTGGCGACTATTGGCTTACCCCATTTTGCTTGTGAAAAACCACCTGTGTTTTGTTACACCTTATATTTATTATTTGGTGGTGAGCACTTGGGCTCTGAGGCATTGGCGGCTATTGGCTTACCCCATTTTGCTTGTGAAAAACCACATTTTGTGACTGCGACTATAAGCTATGTATTCCGAATATTCCATAAATTATCTGCGAATTACAATATGTAATGCAGATGAAATAAACGAAACCATGTTATGTCGCTTAAACAGTAACTTAGAGCATTATTCGCGATGATCCTTCAACTATTTTGCTTATATGTTACGGAATATTTGAATTTTGCTTGCGAGTACGAGACAGATATAATGTTTGACTACTTTTGCCAAAATTGAGTATTTCACAACAAAATAAAGATACGAAGTGGTGCACACGATAAATCATGTAGCGATGCACAACTACAAAACTGCACGATTGAATTTTTGCCGTTGAGCTTAGCAACAAAGCGTATGTCGCTGGAGCCCTAAAAATTCTCGGAGTCTCACCAAAAGTATGGTTATGTACGATGGCAAAACGTATGCCGAAACCTACTTTATGATGAAATACATTCACAAAGTTAAACGTTAAGCTTTTGTACATGCACTTTTCGTTTTATAATATTTTAGCGTTTTGTACACACAATTTTTGCACATATGATATTTTATTGTTTATAAACGTTTGAAGGCGATTTAAGTTAGGTTCAAGTGGCTGCCGCAGAGGCACACCTAGGCCAGTATTAAAAGGTCCGTTGTGATACCACCAATACTCGGAAAGTCAGTTCCGGAACCCTGCCATATGGAAAATACCGGTATTATCGGGATTCTCCACATAGCAGAATCCCGGGACTGACGTTCCTAAACCGACACCGTTACTCTTCCTCGAACAATTTAGATGACTTGATGAAGGCCATCAGGTCTTTTATGTCCAGCTCCGTGACCTGGCGTAGGCTAACCACGAAGGGCACGCCCAAAACGCGCATTCTCGCGCCACTTAAAGCCGTAACTTTGTTATTTCGTTTTTGAGAGTGCTTATACGACTAACAAGTGATTTGCGAACGAGCGTACGGATACTTTGCGGGTCAACAAAAGCATTTGTTTCATGACCATTCATTATTATTTGTTTAATTATACCGTCGCTTGATTTTTCCGAATTTTTGTACACGACCGGATCATCAATATTATTTACGTTAAAGTTCTTTTTAACCGGGAAATCTTCACTTTTATGTGTCGTGCGTTGACACTTTGAGCCTCTTTGCTCTCTTTGCGGCTCGGTGCAATTAATAGCTAAATGTCCAAACTTAGCACAATTAAAACACTTTAAAATATTTGTTTATTGTTTGTCGAACTATCAGATTCTTTTACATTTACTGATTGTGTTTTTGTAGCCGAAAAGCTCGTTTTGGATCTATTTACGTTTTGCTGCACGTCGTTATACACACTATAACTCATTATATCTTTTAACAAATCTTGACATCGTGAATACTCACTCGATATTTTACGTTTAAGATCATTGTCATTAACACCATTAATAATATGTCGCGCAATACTGGGTTCTGTTAAATCACCTTTATTACCAAGTGCTAATAGGGCTTTTGGGAGTTAACTTGAGCATAATCTTCATTATAAACTCCCAAAACTGAAGATTTGAGAAGCCACAGCAAAATGTTCGCTGGCAACACTCTTCAGATAAATGAACAAAAATTGCAAGAAATACATCGAAACGAATATTTCATGTGTTCACCGCTATTTGCCGCTAGATGTCGCTAACAACTGTTTATTTTGCAGCGACATCTAACAAGAAATACAACCAAGCTGACGGGTTGAACGATAGATGTCGCCGAAATATAGTTTTAAACCGCGAGTACTACAACCAAAGCCATCTAGTGCGCCGATTGTTAATCTTCAATTTTGTGTGTGTGAGTGTAAAATCTGATCTGATTAAAGAAGATTTATTGGAGGTAATCTCCATGTGTGTATCCATAGCATAACATTTTGTAAAAGTACTCGACCGGCGATTCATTTGCTTGAGGTTTTGTTCGCGAAAGTTTTATATGAGTATCAGCTACGCTAACCGTACACGGAAATTCAGTCAAAAATTTATTTACGAATTGTTGCCAATTTACGAACGCACACTGTAATGACTCATAATTGTTGCTGTTCAACAAAAGATGCGCGGCGCGGCAAAATTATGAATTGATTCATTATAATTTATGACACTTTCTTGCCAATTACATGCACTTTTTAGCATTTTTACTAGTGTTCGACCGAATATTAGACCAAGTTTCGGTATTCGGCTAGTATTTTTTATTCGGCTACAGCTTCGGCCTTCGGCAGAAAAAGCCGAATAATCGAGGCCGAATAATAGATGTGTTTAATAACAAAAAAATTGACTGAATTTTACGAGTTTTTGATTTTTTATAAGCGACATAAAATCACAACTTCCAGTAATATTTTTGTGTTATTGAACAGGCCTAAGATTTCGAACGATAACTTACGCGAAATTATTCAATATCGCCTCCTTAATTATACAAAATTCGTTTAAAGTGACATCACTTTCGATTACTTCAGTTCAGACTGTAGTAAGCTGTTTTTTCTTCGTGCATCTCTACAAACTGAAACATACTTTTTTAAACTTTTTTTATACATTGTTAAAATGCTTTTAACATAAAGACTAACCTCCTTATTCATAAAAAATATAAAAGGTTTATTGATTTCTTATAATTCAAAATTTGTATGGAAATATCATTTTAAAAAGCACTATAAACCAATTTTATTTTTTATGAATATGGGGGTAAATTTTTTTATTTTGGTTTACAACTATGTATGTATTTTTAGTAAGGTTTTTTGGTTATTCAAGAAACAAAAAGAATGAATTGTTATGAAATAACAAAAATCTTTTTTCTTACTTTGGTATTCGGCTTCGGCTTCGGTTTTCGGCCGAATATAAGATAATGCCGAATATTCGGCTACGGCTTCGGCCTAAAATTCCAGTTTCGGTCGGACACTAATTTCTATACGTTTAACCCTAGAATCGTAATACAGTTTTACCCTACGTTAATGCTAATATACGTAAATTTTACGTACTACACCGTTTGGGGCAGTAATTTTAGATAAATGTTTAATAAAAACCTGTTTTTCTTTTGTGTTGATTTTATTAAATGAAAGTACAAAGTTTTTTGGTTTTTAAAACTAAATAATAAGAATTTCTACATACATCCGTCGAATATTTTAATTTGATGCTCACCACACAGGGCAGCTTCATTATGTATTCAAAAAGAGGTAGTTGTCAGCCTTTTTTTTTAAATAGTTACAAAGTTTTAAGTATAAAGGTTCGCCTTTTGGTGAAAAAGTTAAAGTAATTGCGTTTTATTAGGTTTATCACAGAAACTGTTCTTCAATTGTATAGAAAGTTTGGATAATAATACATACTAATGCTAAGACTACGTAAAATTTACGTACACACTTTTTTTGTAAGAACGATAAAAGCGAACCAGGAACTGACAAATGATTAATTATTCACTTTTTAATGAAACAATAAAATGAAGAAAGCACTGCCGAGTGCTCACAGCTATACGGAACTGCGGTAAACTGTAACGGCACTTTTTATGAGACATACACGTAAAATTTACGTATATTACCATTCTAGGGTTAATAAATTGCACGGAATTCAACGACGTTTCGTTCTTGGGTTGTATTCGGTAACAACTCAACAATATCTCTTATCTTATAAGAACTATAATTCTCATTGTGTGGTGAAAAATAAACACTATTTGGACTACACACATTGCTTTGGTTTCCAATTGGAATTTGTTGAATTGGCGTAGTTGGTATATTTGGCCGCTGCCACGAAACAAAATTTCGCGAATAGCAATTTGTTCTTGTTTTTGGTTGTATATTTGCCGCACATGTATACACTGTTGCCATTGGTGACGACGTTAGCGCCGGCTCAAAATTTTGTGCACACGAAGTAACACGCGCATTCACATTTGTTGTTGTTTGTGCATTTATAAACCTTTCAATGGTTTTTTCGGGCGATGATATACGTTGCACAATTGTAATTTCTTCTTCTATTTCACTTGAATAATCGTCTTCATATTGTCCTAATCGTTGCAGAAGTTGGTTTTTATTTCCCGACGTAGGCAAACCAGCATTCCTACATTTTTGTTGCAATTGTTTTAACGTTAGCTTCGCGTTTGACATTTTGTTTTGATCGTATTCTAATAAGGTTTTTCGGTGTGCGAGAGACAACTGAAGCATCAATGCGAATAACGTTCTAAGGGTCAATTTTTTCAAAACCGGTTCTATTGCATATTACCTTTTGTATTGCTCTCCTGCATTGTTCAGATAACAAATTTTCTAAAATTTTGCACGCCATAACTGTAAAAATACATTTAGAAATAGTAGGGTAATATAAAGTGACATACATCATTTTGCATAGAAGCGTCGAAAGATATTCGAAAAGGCACTGGAAGGTCATAAGAAAGGTGTAAACCTGAAAATATGAAAGATATAAATGAAGAAGTTAAGGAGACAGTTGAAACAAATAAATTAAAAAACTATGACTTTAGCGTTTTTTTGCTCTCTTGACAAATTCTGATTTTGTAACTTAGAGCATTATTCGCGATGATCCTTCAACTATTTTGCTTATATGTTACGGAATATTTGAATTTTGCTTGCGAGTACGAGACAGATATAATGTTTGACTACTTTTGCCAAAATTGAGTATTTCACAACAAAATAAAGATACGAAGTGGTGCACACGATAAATCATGTAGCGATGCACAACTACAAAACTGCACGATTGAATATTTGCCGTTGAGCTTAGCAACAAAGCGTATGTCGCTGGAGCCCTAAAAATTCTCGGAGTCTCACAAAAAGTATGGTTATGTGCGATGGCAAAACGTATGCCGAAACCTAGGTTATGATGAAATACAATCACAAAGTTAAACGTTAAGCTTTTGTACATGCACTTTTCGTTTTATAATATTTTAGCCTTTTGTACACACACTTTTTGCACATATGATATTTTATTGTTTATAAACGTTTGAAGGCGATTTAGGTTAGGTTCAAGTGGCTGCCGCAGAGGCACACCTAGGCCAGTATTAAAAGGTCCGTTGTGATACCACCAATACTAGGAAAGTCAGTTTCGGAACCCTGCCATATGGAAAATACCGGTACTATCGGGATTCTCCACATAGCAGAATCCCGGGACTGACGTTCCTAAACCGACACCGTTACTCTTCCTCGAACCATTTAGATGACTTGATGAAGGCCATCAGGTCCTTTATGTCCAGCTCCGTGACCTGGCGTAGGCTAACCACGAAGGGCACGCCCAAAACGCGCATTCTCGCGCCACTTAAAGCCGGGCAGTTGCAGATGAGGTGCTCCACCGTTTCCTCCTCCTCATCATCCTTGCAACTCCTTCAGCATCGTCGGTAGGGCACACCTAGTCTTTCTGCGTGCCTACCAATATGGCAGTGCCCAGTTAATATGCCTATTAATATGGAGATTTCTCTTCTCCTTAGGGCATACATATGGCTTGATCTTTTATAATCCCATTTCGGCCAGGTTTCTTCGGATATCCGGCATCCGAGATTGCAGCCATCATTCGTTGGCTTCGCGGAGTGTATACTCCTTCAGCATTAGCTTGCATGTGGCAAACGGTATACCTAAGCGCTCTTTATCCACCTGCTTGGTCGTGCCCTGCCTCGCCCTACAATTTCCCTCAATGTCCCTATGCCCCGGGACCCATGTGAGGTTCACGCGGTTCTGTTGGGGCATCTCTTGTAGAGATCGACGAAAGCTGAGCGTCAGTTCAGAGTTGAACGAGTAAGAGCCAAGGGATTTGATGGCCGCTTGGCTGTCGCTGATAATAAAAATATCCTGTCCGATAGTGTGTTGGCCTATCCAAGTCGCGGCGTCCATGATTGCTGAAACTTCAGCCTGGAAGACACTGCAGTGATCAGGTAGTCTGAAGGAGAGCTTAAGGTTCAGATCCTTTGAATAAACCCCTCTTCCAACTCTGACGTCTTACTTCGAGCCATCGGTATAAATAGAAGTGCCGCCATGAGTGGCGGGACTCCGATCCGTGCTCTCCCATTCTTCCCTGCTGGGAATGTTTATTTTAAAAACGCTATCTCCGACTGTTGTGGTCGCACAACGATCTGTGCTCAGCGGAAGAAAGCTATAGGATCCCAAAATACTGGCGTGCCCAGTAGTGCTTGCGCCCCAGCCGGACGTTACCCTAGACGCAGAGCCGATGCTGCTGCTACCCGGTGCTCTTCCAGATCGAGTGTCAAAATGCCAAGAATGGCCTGGAGTGCTTCATTGGGCGTTATTCTTAACGCACCGCTTATACGGATCATGCAAGATCTGTGTACTTTACCTAACAGATTAAAGTTTGTTGCCTTGCTCAGCGCAGGCCACCATACCACAACTCCATAGAGCATGATTGGTCGAATGATTGCAGTGTAGATCCATTTGCATATTTTGCGGCTGAGCCCCCATTTTTTTCCAATGGCTCCTTTGCACGTGTAGAGTGCAATACACGCTTTCTTCTGGCGCTGAAGAACATTCTCCTTCCAGGTTAGTTTCCTATCCAGAACTGTGCCTAAGAACTTGGCTTTGTCAGCTAAGTCCAGGCGCACGTCATTCAGTTTTGGTAGTATTAACGGTGGTATTTTATAGCGGTTGGTGAAAAGGGCCAGTTCTACTTTTCACGGGTTGGTGTTCAGTCCGCAGCGCGAGCACCATGAGGAAACCTCTCGCAGTGCTACTTGCATCAAGTCGCACAGGGTTTGTGGGAATTTGCATACGCCACTACCTTCCCGCCCCCCAGCTTGTGTTTCGCAGCAGCGAGTTGAAAGTGAGGTTCCATAAAAGCGGGGAGAGAACACCACCCTGAGGCGTTCCCCTTGTGACATAGCGTGTGTAACATCCACCCTGAATAGATAATCTTTAGTATCCCATAAATCTAGCCTAGCCTCTTTTCGCGGAAGTCATTGATCGATTAGTATTTCATTTCCGGTTTGAAATGACATTGTGCATAGAAAAAAATTCTCCCATGCGATTTTTTTGACAGAAGTGGTAGTACTTTTATCTGCAAACAGTTCTACCAACTGAAGTTTGACCATCAATCAGGCAAGTTGGAAGAACTGCCTTTCTTAATAAATCTGCTTAGGCGCATATAGGACTGGTGCGTTAACTCTTTTCGAGTATAAAATGTTCTTTTTTTAAATACTTTCCTCAAAAGTATTTTTAACTTACGTCCGCTTTTCTTTTTATTTTTATATTAACTATAGTCCCATCAGAGGAATCCCAATAGTTAACTCGCTATACCCCAATTAATCACACACATTACTTTGTACACGATTACAACAACAGGTAATACTTAAACATCGATTAGAGATAAGAGCTATTGTAGTTTCATTAGTTATTTTATTCCCTATCACCCACCCAAAAATAGGATAGTGATAGACCTAAAAAAGCGGAAAATCTGGCTCCCAGCTCTCTCTACTCATAGACGCAGGCCAAATTTCAACAGCCGTAAGTCGCGCGATGGATGGGGATGAATCCACTAAACGCTAGTGGAAAGCAAGCAGTAAAAAGTAAAGAAATTAAAAGTTTGAGGGCTAGATGGCAAAAAAATAAAAATTCGTGTTAAAAATAGACTTAAAAATAGTTTATTTATTTATTTTTATTTATTTATTTATTCAAGCCAAGCAGCATACAAATCTTATAGGCTATGTAAACTTATATATATATACAGTAAGCAATAATACCATAATTCAATGCTATTACTTATAAAAAGTAGTTAAAGAACTCAAAAAGCGATCTTTCGAACCTGAAAAATCTATCTCAATAAATCTGGAGATTCTGTTGAACTCAATTAAGACTCTAGTAATTGGTGCATTTCTCGCATAAAAAAAAAAAAAAAAAAATACCAACATGGAAGAACTCAGAGCTACGAAGAGCTCTAGCTGGAATGTTTATTAAAATCCTTTCAAGGAGTACGGGGCAATCAACAACACCCCGAAACAAATCAAAAATAAATGACAGCGACAAAGTTGTTCTCCTGTGCTGCAATGATCTTAAGTTAATCAACAAGCAAAAAAAATATAAAAAAAATTAAAAAATCAAGAAAAAATGAAAAAAAAACCAAAAATAATCAAAAGTATTCAAAAACGGCTTTTTTTTATTATTTTTTATTTTTTTTTGATTTTTTCTTGATTTTTTTTAATTTTTTTTTATTTTTTTATTTTTTTTTATTTTTTTGATTTTCTTTTGATTATTTTAAAGTTTTGTTGTTAAAAGTGTAAACATCTGTGTATCTTTGTATGCAAATATATACACCTACTTACACTTTGGGGCTCATGGATTTCTACATATGAGAAAAAATGCCAGGTTTAATGGTTATATTGGTTGGAGAGATGATAACACTAGTTTACAAATAAGTAATTTGAAAAAAATACCAAGATATTCATGTATATGGGTGAATTGGCACTGATATGCCAAGCACAAAACATATTTTTTAAATTTTTTGTATGGTAGGTTTTTGAGATATCGGTAATTTTGTGTTTTTTCAGGTATCACTTTATTCAAAATTTATTTTTGCCAATGTTGCAAAAGCGATGGAGCTAAGCGATACCTCGTTCGAAAGGAAATTAAAATACGCTTCTATCGACTTATAAATTGTAATGTAGGGTGGGTCAAACCATCGCTGAGCAATAGATGGCCAAAGTCGAAATTTTGTCGAATTTTTACGATTTTGGAAAAAAAAAAAAGATTTTAAAAATTTTTTTTTTCATGCGAAGTTGTGAAAATCAGAACTGTTTATTTTTTCGAAAATTAGTGTGTTTAATTGCAAACACTTTAAGCGTAATATTACCAAGATCTAGGAAAAACTGTATTTTTGGCGATTTTTTTGTAACTTTCAACATCTCTACTTTTAATAGAATTGTAAAAGGTCGATATCTGAGTATTGTAGATATTCAAAAAAATATTCATAGTATTAGTCATTACTAAGCCAATAAAGTCCAAATCAACCATTTTTTAGAATTTTTGTCGGTCTGTCTGTAAACTAGTGTAATTTGTCCTTTTATATGTAAACGGCTAGTGTCGGACATTTCTCGTTTGATACCCTACGGGTACGGTCGGATAGTTCTATTTGAACACTTATAAGGCTAGGCTCACACTGCAAGCGACTTCGGCAACAATCACACATCCACACATATGTGTTTTAAATGAGCTCCTAGATTTCATCCGCTTTCACCCGAATGTAAACAAACTTTGGCCGCGTTCGAATTTCTCTGATGAGACCGGATGAAAAAGTCGGTTGCAGTGTGAGCGTAGCCTAAGTATGCTACACAAATTAAAACATAGGCATACCAACTATGTCCAAAAGAGACTTGGGCGACGTAGTCATTTATGGGCATTTGACATTTGTTTTACTATCGTACAGTACTATTAACAAGTTGTAAATTACACCGCTACATTCCATATTTTTCATATTAATATTTTATCATCATTATCATTCCATATTACATATAAAAAACAAAAAAACTAATGGCGGCGATATACCAACAGGTTATCATAGCCTCTAACGAGATTTTTAGCCGAGCTTCTCTTTCCAACTTGTGGTGTGTTGCTTTTTGAGTTTTCCTACAAGTTGGCCGGACCTAGAGTTTTTTGCCGACTCCAAACGGCACTTGCAAAGCAAATGAATTTTTTGCTGAGAAGCTTCTCATGGCAGAAATACACCCGGAGAGTTTGCCAAACTACTACCGAGGGGCGACCCCGTTTAGAAAAATTCTTTTTCTAAATAATTTTTGATGTTACTTTTGCCGGGCATCGAACCGCCACGACTTGGTGTAGAAGGCCGAACACTTAACCACTACACCACGGCGGCCGCCATATTACATATACCTTCTTAAAAATAATAGACTGAATGTGCAAAAGCGCCAGTCTTCTGTTTAGGTTGTAGTTCGACCACTTGATGAGAACTAGTACGAAAGATCTCGAGATTTTTCCTCCAGGGATATTTATGTGCATGAATACATGCATTTATATAAAAGAACTTCTTGCTTCACCTATACATTTGCATGTTTGTGCAAGTGAATATTTATGTATGTACATATTTTTCTACAACAGTACTGGAAAAAAATCAAAAAAAATCAAAAAATCAAAAGTAATCATTACTTTTGATTATTTTTGATAATTTTTGAATTTTTGATTTTTTTTAATTTTTTTGATTTTTTTGGATTTTTTTTTTTAATCAATTAAAAAAATAATCATTAAAAAGTGAAAGTAATTGGTAATCAATCATTAGGTGGCTTCTCAAAAAATAATCAATGAAATGCTAATCATTACCGCCCTGCAGTCAAATTCCGAACAACTCAGCAAACATACTAGTTCATTGACTAACCATTTTGTGGCTTATGCATACCAGTTCAATGTTGATTAGTTTTAAAACCAGTCAATGCCAAACTACTCAGCGAAAATTCTAGTTCATTGACTATACATTTTGTGGTGTATTTATACTAGTTCATTGCTGGTTAGCTTCAAACCAGTCAAGGCCAAACTACTCAGCAAACAATATAGTTCAATGACTATACATTTTGTGGTGTATTCATACCAGTTCACTTCTGATCACCTTTAAACCAGTCAAGGCCAAACTACTCAGCAAACAATATAGTTCAATGACTAAACATTTTGTGGTGTATTCATACTAGTTCACTTCTGATCACCTTTAAACCAGTCAATGTCGATCTACTCAGCAAACAATATAGTTCACTGACTATACATTTTGTGGTGTATTCATACTAGTTCATTTCTGATCACCTTTAAACCAGTCAATGTCCAACTACTCAGCAAACAATATAGTTCATTGACTATACATTTTGTGGTGTATTTATTCTAGCTCATTGCTGATTAGCTTCAAACCAGTCAAGGCCAAACTACTCAGCAAACAATATAGTTCATTGACTATACATTTTTTGGTGTATTCATACTAGTTCATTTCTGATCACCTTTAAACCAGTCAATGTCGAACTACTCTGCAAACAATATAGTTCATTGACCATACATTTTGTGGTGTCTTCACACTAGTTCATTTCTGATCACCTTTAAACCAGTCAATGTCGAACTACTCAGCAAATAATATAGTTCATTGACCATACATTTTGTGGTGTATTCATACTAGCTCATTTCTGATCACCTTTAAACCAGTCAATGTCCAACTACTCAGCAAACAATATAGTTCATTGACCATACATTTTGTGGTGTATTTATACTAGTTCATTGCTGATTAGCTTCAAACCAGTCAAGGCCACACTACTCAGCAAACAATATAGTTCAATGACCATACATTTTGTGGTGTATTCATACCAGTTAATTTCTGAATACCTTCAAACTAATCAATTCCAAACTACTCAGCAGACACCTAGCTCGTTTACTATACATTTTATGGATGTTTTTATACTAGTTCTTTGCTGATTACCCTTAAACCAATAAATGCCAATCTAATCAGAAAACATATTAGTATACAACTATAATTTGCTGGGCGAAATCATACTAGTCAGAAAGTTTTCTGAATATCAATTGTAATTTTCTGAATGTCAATTGTATTTTTCTGAATATCAAATGGAAATCCTGAATATGAATTGTAATTTTCTAAATATAAATTGTTACTTTCTGAATATAAACTGAAAAGGTGTAGTCAGAAAAAGCCTAATCTATTTTAGAAAAATACTAATTAGAAAAATTCCATTTCATACTACATTATTATTATAAGGCCTTATTACACCGCAACCATTAGTACGATCTATTGTACTACATGGTACTATGCAAACATTATTTGAAATTTTTGGTTTGCTTCTTTTTTTCTCTTGTAATTCACAGATGCTTTTTCGTGTTTGGCTAAATACAAATATGATGCTGATGTATATATGATCTAGTATGTCAACTGCTATATTTCTTGTGTACTTATATACACAGAAAAAAGGCACTGGTAAAATCTACAATCTCGTGCTGTTATCCTGAATTTGACCAAATTTTGGTTGTTTGAACGGTATTTTTTGTTGAAGTAACTGTATTCAGATCTTTTATGATCCCTCTAGATCTTTTATAATCCCATTTTGGCCAGGTTTGTTTGGATGTTCGGCACCCTTGGGATTGTTGCTACCTTTCGTTGACTTGGAATACACACTCTGTGGCAACAATCCCCAAGGTGCCGGACATCCAAACAAACCTGGCCTAATAAGGAGAGAAATCTCCATATTAATAGGTGTTCTAACTGGGCACTGCCTTATTGCTAGGCACGCAGAAGGTGTGCCCTACCGACGATGCTGTAGGAGCTGCAAAGATGATGAGGCAGAGGAAACGGTGAAGCACCTCATCTGCAACTGCCCGGTCTTAAGCGGCGCGAGAACGCGCTTTTTGGGAGTTCCCTTCCTGGATAGCCTAAACCAGACCGCTGAACTGGACATAAAGGACTTGATGGCCTTCATAAAGTCATCTAAGTGGTTCGAGGAGGAGTAACGGTGTCGGTTTAGGAGTGTCAGTCCCGGGATACTACTATGTGGAAAATCCCAACAAAAATCAAAGCAGCACACTATAAGTTGGAAGAGAAGTTCGGCAAAAGTCTCGTTAGAGGTTATGACAACCTGTTGGTATATAACCGCCATTTTTTTTACGTTGCGGCATAAACTTGAGTATATTGACAACAACAATATAAATTGACTCTAACAATGCTCCTTTAACTCGAGTGTATGGCCCAGCATGAAAGCAGTCTTACTTTGACTCTTTTTGATGTAAACATAAGACTTACTTTTATCTATATATACATATGTGGGACCGGAACTCCGCAGTGGATGACAAACTTAACCTTGAGTAACCTTAATTTACCTTACCTAAAAATACAACACCAAAGCCCCAATTACATAAAACTTTGACAAATGCGCGCCTCGTTTTTGAGCATTTGCAAAAATTTCGCTTCGCTTTACGTTTAAAAAATTTTGAATGAAAGTGGATCCTACAAAGTTGAATACAATTGGGCCTTCACCTATATAATCAAACTTGACGAACGCGGAATTTGAAAGGAGCCATTGCAAGTTGAATTCAATAATTAAATTAAAAATACAATAAACAACATAATTTAAAAAATATAGAAACAAAAAAATTGTGTCAACTTTACCGAGAATCGAACTCAGAGCCTTTAGCTCATTTTTGGCTGTGTATGAACTAGTATATAAACTGGTATAATGCTGATGCAGAGGCTGACTAGTATACCAATTGGTATGGTGCTGATGCAGAAGAGGACAATTGCTTTTCTTTTTCTCTTGTAACTGCTTCTTTTTTACCTTGTAATTCACAGATGCTTTTTCGTGTTTGGGTAAATACAAATAGTCGCTGCTTTCTTAAGAATAAACTGGTATATTGCTGATGTAGAGGCTGACTATGATACTGGTGCATAGACCGACTAGTATACCAACTGGAATGAATGTCAAATTCGTGGACTAGTATGACAAGTGGTACGATCTGAATGGGCATAATGATTAGTATGTCCTGCCGCATAGACTGAGCAGTATGTCAACTGGTATGATTCTGATGTATATATGAACTAGTATATCAAGTGGTAATATTCTGATGCATATATGAACTAGTATGTCAAAGGGTATATTTCTGATGCAAATTTGAACTAGTATGTCAACTGATATGATTATGATGCATAAGTGAACTGGTATGTGAACTGGTATGATTCTGATGCATAAATGAACTACTATATCAACTGGTATGATTCTGACGCATATATAACTACTATGACAACTGCTATGATTCCGATGATTTTTTTAACTAGTCTGTTAATTGGTTGATTCTGATGCATATATGAACTAGTCTGTCAACTGGTATGATTCTGATGCAAATAAGAAGTAGTCTGTCAACAGGTATGATTCTGATGCATATATGAACTAGTCTGCCAACTGTTATGATTCTGATGCATATGTGAACTAGTCTGTTAACTGGTATGATTCTGATGCATATATGAACTAGTCTTTCAACTAGTATGATTCTGATGTATATATGAACTAGTCTGCCAACTGGTATTATTCTGATGTATATATGAACTAGTCTGCCAACTGGTACGATCCTGACGCATATACGAACTAGTATCTTAAATGGTATGATACTGATGTATATAATAACAAGTATATCAACTGGTATATTCCTGATGCAGAGGCTGGCTAGTCAGCCAATTGGTATGGTGCTGATGCAGAGAAGGACAATTGCCATCTCGTAGGACATCCCCGTGTTAAAAATACCAGTTGCTAATATGGAAAAATTACAGAACTCGAACTAGGTGAGGCCGCCCGGCTGACTGGTATTTGATTAGTATAAAACTAGTTAAGTTGACTGCAGGGCGGTTACTAATCAATTATTAACAGGTCTGGGTTAATATGACTTGCAAAGGTAAATTTCGAGTCAAAAATTACTCCCAAGTCTTTAGTTTCACTTACCCTCGACAAGGACGTATTTGATATATGATATGATGTATCAATGACATTGACACGTTTCGAAAAAGTTATATGAAAACACTTACTACGGTTTAGTGTTAGCCGATTATTTTTACACCAGTTAGGGGTGTAAAAGTAGGTCGCCTCCCAGTTGGTGCACCCTGGGTAACGCTAAATGACCTACATAGCCTACACGGCTAGTTTCTTGTATTGCCGGTTCTACGAGAACGGTACCAGTACTTGTGCTGTACCTATCGTGCCGAAACGAACCGGGCCGTTTTCTGACATTTAGGCAGGGCTACACCTCGCTACAACAACAACAACAACACCAGTTAGCTAATTTATCCAAATCTAATTGCATCATTTCCGAATCATGAATGCTATTGATTATAGAATATATTTTAAGTCATCCGCGTACAGCAGAAATCTTACTGTAGAGAAGCAAGCGCAAATGTCATTGATGAACAAGACAAAGAAAAGGGGGCCCAAGATGCTTCCTTGTGGAACATCGGAGCAGGCGACGAAAGGAACAGACCTAACATTGTCAAACACAACCACACAACGGCGATTGTATAAGTAAGATTCAA
The DNA here is from genome assembly GCA_964058755.1 of Campiglossa producta. Classification (NCBI taxonomy): domain Eukaryota; kingdom Metazoa; phylum Arthropoda; class Insecta; order Diptera; family Tephritidae; genus Campiglossa; species Campiglossa producta. The sequence continues at coordinate 1,817,021 of CAXKVI010000010.1, forward strand.
TCCACCTCAGAAAAACAGAATGAAAACTCATCAAAGCTAGTATTTTAGTCAGAATTGAATGTGAAATCCGATCAAATGCTTTAGAAAAATCAGTATACACTGTGTCAACTTGACATCCTGAAGGAAAAGGCTGCGATGCAGTCATCAGAGAAAATAGCCAAGTTAGACACAGTGGAGCGTCCTGGAAAAAAGCCATGCTGTTCTTGGCACACGACATTCTTGACAAAAAAAAAGGAGTTTCTCTTGAATAATGCATTCAAAGAGCTTTGCTGTAGCAGAAAGTTTTGAAATGGGCCTATAATTGCTAATGTCATTTTTATTGCCACTCTTGAAAATAGGTGAGATCAGAGCCAATTTCCACGCATCTATAAAAGTACCCGAAGATAAGGAATTATTGAAAATTAACAAGAGAGGATAAGCAAGGGTATTACACCGCTTGAACAGGTACACAGACAAACCATCAACATCGGTATTTGACGAGGGTTTAAGTCGAGAAATGCCCCATGTACATGTACATCGTCAGTAGACAATACAAGGTTACCAAAATCTAAAGCAGGACGGGTGTTGAAACAAATGTCATCACAATTGCCAGAACCGGATACAAAATTGGCCATAAAATAATCGGAAAAAAGGTTTGCCGCATCACCAGGAGTATCAACCACTCTGTCACCGAGGAAAATAGATGATGGAATATTAGATACAGCCTTCTTCGAGTTAACGAAATTCCAAAATGATTTTGGATTTGATTTCAAGTTTTCTTCACAATTAAAAATATAGTTTCTGTGTAAAAATTTTTCCAGACACGCAAATTTCTTTTCATACTCTTTCATCATCATTTATTGGCGCTTAACCGCCTAAGCGATTTTGGCCGTTTCGTATCAAAGCACGCCAGTCATTCCTTTTTAGCGGTAACGGACGCCAATTGGAAACCCCAAGGGAGTTCAAGTCATCCTCCACCTGTTGTTTCCACCTCAGTCGAGGCCTCCCCCTTCCTCTGCTGCCGAATTCAGGCGACGATAGGAAAACCTTCTGTGCTGGAGCTTCTTTGTCCATTCGCATAACATGGCCCAGCCAGCGGAGTCTTTGGGCTTTAATTCGCTGGACTATGGTCAGATCTGCGTAGAGCTCGTACAGCTCATCGTTAAATTTCCTTCTATACTCGCCGTTGGCATCACGGGAAGGACCATAAATCTTCCGGAGAACTTTTCTCTTTACACTTAACAAAAAGAGCCCTATTTTGACTATTTTTAAATTTACGGAAGAACTTATTTTTCAGATTACGAAGTTTCATCAGGGCAGCGTTATGCCAAGGAACTTTGTATTTCTTTTTTGAAACCACAGGAATGCAGCTTTTACATACATCCACGACGGTAGATCTAAATATCTCAAGAATATTTATGGTATCGAGATTACAAAGCAACTTATCCCAATTAACTTAAAAATCACACCGCTTGAAATTAAAAGAAAAATTTGCTGTAGCATTACCAGATACGGAGTATTTATAAAATTCAATATCAAGAACTAGAGGAACATGATGCATATCCGATTTAGTAATCGGTGAGGTGCATTCATGCAATGTGAAATTTAAGTTGTCACTTAGAAATATCAAGTCTAAAGTTCGTCCAAGATTGTTAGGAAAACAGTTAACTTGTCTTATACCAATACTTAAGAAACTATCTACTAAATGAATTTCAGAAGAACTATTGACATCACATGCAATTAAGGCAGAACTAGAAATAGTCCGGGACCATCTAACATTGCACAGATTGAAATCTCCCAACACGCAGAGGTGATCATCACCAACTTTGTTTATAGCCAATGACGTAATGTTGTCAACGTGTGCGGTATATAGCGCATGCGTACTATTGGGTGGGATATACGATGCACAAATAAAAGCTGAGTCCGAGATACCTCGAATGTGAACACAAATTTGGTCAAGCAAAGGGTTATTATTATCCAGTATTATCTCAGAACAGTGATGTTTGCAATGAACAGCGATGAGAACTCCACCACCCCTTGTACAACCTGTAGAGTCAGAGTTTCTGTCTTTCCGAAAAACGTTGTATAAGTTGGAGTCGAAATATTCTTCGTTGAAAAAACTATTATTTATATTTATAAATGTTCGTTTCTTTCATCTGATCCAACCGATTGCTGGCGGACATCGGTTGGGGAACGCCGTTTTTTGACGTATACTTAAAAGGGCACACAACTATATTTAAAGGCCAAAGCTCAGGCGATAAAAGCTTCGGGTACAAATGGGCATCAACACCAATCTTGAAATTGAGATGTCTTAATGATTTGGGATCAACATCTTTCTTTATGAGGCTACTGCAGACTATGGACGTTTCCTCCATACCCGCATGGCTAGCAATATACTTTTTCAGCTGATCAGATGTTACTGACGTCGAAAATGGCGATAGGTGCAGCCATTTCCTTCTTGAAACAGCGCGCAATTCCGTGTCGTTGCTCGAGCCAATAAATAAAGGTTGAGCAAGGTTACGAGCATAGTTTTTGTTGGAGCTCCTTTCATTATAGTTAGAAGCCCCATCCGCTTTATTTAGAACAATTGAATTCGCATTAGCTGCGTTTACTTTAGCAGCAGTAGAACCGACTTCAGCACTATTTTTATTATTCTGCCTTGACCTTTTTTTATTTCGCACAGTGTCCCAGTCAGCAAGAACAGGCGTCGCATTAACTGCGCTAGTGGTAGAAGCAGCATCACAAGAGGACGGCATATCAGCTGATACGTTAGCAGGTATATCAGCCCGGTTTGAATTGCTAGTATCACCAGCAGTAGCAGTAGGCAATGAAGTTTTTTGTTTATCATTAGCAATAGAGGCAGCAGACGAAGCAGCCGTAGCCGCGGAAACAATAGCATGCGATTTGTTATTGCCAGCAGCAACGGCTGAGTACGGAAGAGAGTGAGAGGCGGAAGAGAGAGAAAATATGCTTAAAAATAGGCTATAAAATATGGTTAAAAAAACGACGTAAAAATATGCTTAAATAGTGGTTTAAAAAGTCTTAAAATTAGGCTAAAAAATGTAGTTAAAAGAACTACTTAAAAATATTGTTAAAAACTGCGTAAAAAGATATCGAAAAACGTTATCAAAAACGGGTTAAAAAATGCATAAAAGTATGTGGAAAAAATAAATAAAAATTAAACTTACTAAAAATTAGGCTTAGGTAGGTAGGTAGAAGTGGCTGCCGCAAAGGCACACCTAGGCCAGTAATAAAAGGCCCGTTGTGATACCACCAAACACTAGGAAAGTCAGTCCCGGGGCCCGGCCATATGGAAAATCCCAGTGCTGTCGGGACTCTCCATATAGCCGAAACCCGGGACTGACACTCCTAACCGACACCGCTACCCCTCCTCGAACCATTTTGATAACTTGATGAAGGCCATCAAGTCCTTTATGTCTAGCTCCGCGACCTGGCTTAAGCTAACCAGGAAGGGAACTCCCAGAGAGCGCCTTCTCGCTCCGCTTAAGGCCGGGCAGTTGCAGATGAGGTGCTCCACCGTTTCCTCTTCCTCATCATCTTTGCAACTCCTGCAGCATCGTCGGTAGGGAACGCCTAGCCTTGCTGCGTGCCTACCAATAAGGCAGTGCCCGGTTAAAACACCTATTAATATGGAGATTTCCTTCCTTTTTAAGGCGTATATGTGTCTAGATCTTTTAAGATCGCATTTTGGCCAGGTTTGCTTGGATATCCGGCACCCTGGGGCTTGTAACCATCTTTCGTTGGCTTCGCGGAGTGTATACTCCTTCAGCATTAGCTTGCACGTGGCAAACGGCATACCTATGCGCTCTTTATCTTGAAGAATCTGCTTGGTCGTACCCTGCCTGGCAAGTTCGTCTGCCCTACACTTTCCCTCAATGTCCCTGTGTCCCGGGACCCATGTGAGGTTCACGCGGTTCTGTTGGGCCATCTCTTGAAGAGATCGACGACAGCTGAGCGTCAGTTCAGAGTTGAACGAGTAAGAGCCAAGGGATTTGATGGCCGCTTGGCTGTCGCTGAAAATACAGATATCCTGTCCGATGGTGCGTTCACCTATCCAAGTCACGGCGTCCATGATTGCAGAAACTTCAGCCTGGAAGACGCTGCAGTGATCAGGTAGTCTAAAGGAGAGTTCTAGGTCCAAATCCCTTGAGTAAACCCCTCCTCCGACTCTGCCGTCTAACTTCGAGCCGTCGGTGTATATAAAAGTGCCGCCATTAGTAGCGGGACACCGATCTATGTTCTCCCGGTCTTCCCTGCTGGGAATGTTTATTCTAAAACAACAATCTCCGACTGTTGTGGTCGCACACCGATCTGTGCTCAGAGGGAGAAAGCTGTAAGATCTTAGAATACAGGAGTGTCCAATAGTGCTTGCGCCCCAGACGGACGTTTCCCTTAGACGCACAGCCGATGCTGCTGCTTCCCGGTACCCTTCCAGATCGAGTGGCAAAAAGCCAAGAATGGCCTGGAGAGCTTCATTGGGCGTTGTTCTTAACGCCCCGCTTATACAGATCATGCTCGATCTGTGGACTTTCCCTAACAGATTTAGGTTTGTTGCCTTTCTTAGCGCAGGCCACCATACCACGACTCCATACAGCATAATTGGCTGGATTATCGCAGTGTAGATCCATCTGCAAATTAGGCTTAAAAATATAGTGAAAAAACTACTTAAAAACAATCTACTACAAAAAAAAATATGTATATACATATATATATATACATATGTTTAAAAAAATGCTTAGAAGGATGCCTTGTTGCACAATTAGCAGTGTTGTGAACAAAGCAACCCATTCATTCGATTTAAATTGAATTTAAAAATTGGATTACAGTTGTGCACAAAAGATATATAGTACCAAGGGCACTTATGAGGTTTTGCACCTAAAGACAATTCGGAAGTCCAGAAAAGTGGAAAACCTATAAAAGCAAAAACAACAACTAAGAAAAATGGGCATGAAGAAATGCTAAGCCAAGAAACAGTGACTTAAGCAAGTGAGGTACATTTTTGTATATAGTTATAAAAATCAAAATGAGTGAGATAAAGTTAAAGAATAAAAAGGAAATAATTGTTTGCAAAATATAGTAGAAAAAAAAATTTAAAAAGAAACAACAAATTTCAATTTGCTCCAACCATGGGCATACGAAAGAAGAAATATAATTAGTAACGTAAAACAAGAAAGAAAAAAAAATGAAAATGAATTAACAAAATGAAAGAAAATTCAAAAAAATGTTTAAAATTAATTTTCATAGTTTTTGCATTTAATTGGTAAAAATTAGCATCACTAGAAATTCTTAATATTCAACTCTAACAAGAATTTAGTGATACCATCAAAACCTGTTTGGCGAAAGAGAAAATGCCAACAACGAAAACATATATACATACATAATTTTTCGTCAACAACTTTAAAGCAGTAGCCGGCAAACAGAGAGGACGCAATATGTGGGAGTATTAGTGTATTACGCTCAAAAATGCTTGTGTGTTGGTGCTATTGCACTGGAAAAAATTTGTATGTTGTATAACTTAACACAAATCTTGACGACGGCCACTAAATTTATATTTAATAAGAAAACATATGTATATACGTATCTTATGTTTTGTGTATACTTGAATTTTTTTTTAAAGATTTTTGAAGAGTGTAACATTTTTTTTTTTAATCTTTATTGTAGTCATGCAAGTGTAAACGTGTTTATGTCGTGCTGCCGGTTTTGTCACTTTTTCTTATAATAACAATCTTTATACACACGTAAAATAGTAAATTTTTCGGGCATTGAAAAATTATCTTAAAGTTAACTCTTTCGCGCGTAATTATTGAATCCCATAAATTTTTCTAATGTCTACGGCTGAAAAAAAAGTGACAAGAAGCACAAAGTTGTTCCCACCAAAGGGTAACACCCCGCTTCATGGAAAAGTCAGAGATGGTGAGAGCCCACAAACGGCACAGTGGCTGAAACAAATGAAACAAATGGAGAGTAAAATGGAGAGCATGATGGCGCATTTGAAAGGTGACATAGAGTAGTGAAGAGCGACTAATGCAGTTGCAGAGTATTAAGACCACGGTCAAACTCTTTGATGTTAGGCTGACTGCTGTAGAGTCTTCGTGTGAAGAAATTGCCGCGCTTAAGACAGAGGTGGCTTTGCTGAAAAATGAGTCGGCTAAGCTAGAGAACGCAGCTGTTGCTACTGACCTCATAATTAACGGCATACCCAATTGTGTAGATAAGAGTTGTTTGGAGATCTTCTCTGACATTTGCAAAGCAGTGAAGCATGAGAAACCAGAAGTCAGAGAAATTTTCCGAGTACCTGACACGAAGCCAAACCACGGTAGCAGCTCCCCACACACATCGACGTCGACTTCTTCGCCCATCATATGCCCGCAGTAAACTCTTTATGTCGGTAGCTGGTTACTGCAAATCCAATAAAAGAGCTCTTACCTTACATGATATTGCTGTTGAAGGTGCTGCGAACATTTACCTGCGCGAAAGTTTGTCGAAAGCAAATCGCGATCTCATGCATTATGCAGCCCAGCTCAAACGCCAAAAACATCTGACAGCTGCTTTTTCTATACGTGGGCAAGTGTTTGTACGTAAAATAGACGGGGAGAAGGCGATTCAAGTAAAGGAGAAACGTGAAATTGACGAAATTGTCGGCACATCATAGAAAAGGAAGAATGGTTTTCTCATGCAGAGATATATTTGTTATGTTTGATTTAAGTTTCACTCAGTATTTTTCTCTCACATCTTTTACCTCTTCTTCAATCTCTCGTGTTTCTTTTTTCGATACTCTTATTTGCTCTAATTCTTACTTACACTTCTTGAGATGTTATAAGCATATCTTCCTCTTTTTCTTGTTTACTTCTTTAATTTTGCTTAGACTTGTTTTCCCTGTACTAATTCTTTGTCTTCTGTTTGCTTATTTTTGCCTTATTTGTGTTGCTAGTCATATTTGCCGATTGGATTGCTTTCATTGAAGTTGTGTATCATTTAACATGACTGTTCAACAAACATTCTGCTCTAATGTTAAACAGAAGGTGATGGTCGATCTACTGTGTAAACAATCGAATGGTCTTAACGTAGTTCATTTTAATGCACGCAGCTTGAGCTCTGATAAGATGGATTATGTTAGATATGTTTTCGATAATTCGTTGGTGGATATTATTGCTGTATCTGAGACCTGGTTCGGTGATCATGTTACTGATTTACAGTGCTGTATCAGCAATTATAATGTTGTGCGAAATGATCGAAAGCACAAAAAAGGGGGTGGGGTTGCTATATATTGCAGAAACTCGCTTAAAATCAAAATTCTTGCTAAATCTGAAGGTTGCGGTACTGAATATATTATTTCAGAGGTTACAGATGGTATAACCAAAGTACTTGTTTCATGCGTATACAACCCGAATAAATGCCAACTGTTAGATGGCTACTTTTCTCAATTATCTGTTCATGTTATTGAGTATGAATATTATGTAATATGTGGGGATTTCAATGTTAACTTACTTGTGCAAGATTCGTATAGTATCAAATTGCGTGATCAGATATCAGAAGCTGGACTAACTATCGTCAATGAAGAAGTACCTACAAGATACGCTAACAACGCTAGGCCAAGCCTGTTAGACTTTTTTATTATCAGTGATCTGACCCTAATTATTAAATTTGACCAACTATTTTTCATATCGGACCATGATTTGCTTTTCTGTACTGTTGATGTAGTGTTGGAACGTCCTGCTGTTGGTGTTTCTCTGTCGTACCGTGATTTCCGCTCTATTGATACCAGAGCTTTGCCCTCTGACTGTAACGCAATTTATTGGAATCAATATTGGAATTAGGAGTCGGTAGACGCAAAGCTCGAGTTTCTTAATTTTCACTTGATTTCCCTTTTTGATCGGCACGTGCCAATACGTAATGCTGAAATTATAAATAAATCTTGCCCATGGTTCACCAAAAAAGTTAGTGTTGCAATCCAAAAACGTAACAAGTTGCATGCAAAGTGGAGAAGGCTAAAGACGAACGCATCTTGGTGGGATTTTAAAGTTGCACGCAACAAGGCAACAGTCATCACTAGGCAAGCGAAAAGATGGTACTGCCAACAAAAATTTAATCCCTCTCTCCCATCTAAGAAGTTATGGAGCAACCTAAAAAGTCTGCGCATCCATGGAAAGAATAATGGGCAATGTGAAATTGACCCTGACATTCTAAACGTTTATTTCACTGCGAATGAAAGTCCCACAAGTACTAATGCTGCTGCTGAGTTACCCTTGCAACCTCTAATACAAAACCCCTTTGAGTTCGTCTGCGTCAGCGAAAACGAAGTGTACAAGGCTGTTATGGCCATCAAGTCTTACGCAGTTGGCAATGATGGTATATACTTGAAATTTGTCAAAATTCTACTTCCGCTTATTGTAGGTACTCTCACTCACGTTATTAACCATATCTTCACTAGTGGCTGTTTCCCGGATGCTTGGAAAAAGGCAATTATTTTTCCAATTCCAAAAAAACCCCATGCGTCCAACATAGACCAATTAGTATCCTGCCATCATTTTCCAAAGTGTGTGAAAATTTGATGGCTGGCCAAATTACAGCGCATGTTCAAAGGCATAATTTGCTTTCTCCACTGCAGTCTGGGTTTAGATCTGGGCACAGTTGTGCTACTGCCATGGTCAAAATCGTAGATGTCATAAGAATGCCGTTTGACAAAGGAGATATAATTATACTCTGCCTCTTAGATTTCTCTAAGGCATTTGACTCAGTGAGCCACTCTCTATTGTGTTGGAAACTAAAGCATTTTTTCGGGTTTTCTGAAAGCTCGTCAAAACTCTTGTTAAGCTATCTAACGGGAAGAGTTCAAAGCGTCAAATGTGATAATGCATCATCTCAGTTTAGAGATATCAAAGCAGGCGTACCTCAAGGCTCTATCCTGGGTCCGCTTTTGTTTAGTATGTTTATTAATGATGTCTTTTCGGTGTGTAAATATGTTAGTGCGCATGCCTATGCTGATGATATTCAGTTATATCTTTCGAATCGTATCGGTCTTGTTGAAGATTTATGTTATAAAGTAAATAGTGATCTCTTTGCTATATTGTGCTGGGCACAAAAAAATGCTCTGTGTTTAAATGCAAGTAAATCATATGTTTTACCTATATGTAAAACTGAAATAGACCCTGTTGACATACCGCCTTTAGCAATTGGGACATCTACCCATGAGATCACTCACAAAATAAAGAACCTTGGGTTTATAATAAATAATAAACTGAGTTGCTGTGATCATGTTAACAGATTAGTTAGCAATGTGTATTTTATCCTGCGTAGGTTGAGAATGTCTGCAACGTTTACGCCACAAGAAACACGCCAAAAACTTGCGATACAATTAATTATACCCCATTTCACATACGCGGAATTAGTATATAGTAAACTTGACATGCGATCGGCCAACAAGGTAAATATAGCTTTCAATAATGTAACGCGTTACGTTTATGGCATAAGTCGTTACGCCCACATATCACCATGGCACGATAAAATCTTGGGTTGTAGTATTACACAATATTTGGCTGCCAGGAACTGTATTTTCATGTTTAAGTTGCTGGAATGGAAAACTCCTAAATATTTGTATGATAAAATTCAATTAACCAGATCTCAGAGACTGAATAACTTAATAACCCCGATCTATAGTACACTTACATCTAGCCGACTGTTTTTCATTAGCGCAGTTAAAATGTGGAACAGGATACCAGAAAATGTAAAATCACAACTAAATAGAAGCAACTTCAGAAAGCTAATATACGAATATTTTAGTGACCTCAATATGACTCTAGCCTCATAACTATAAATAAGCTGCTATTATTCTAATTTCTATTTTCCAACTTTTGCTACTTCCTAAATCTCACTTACTACTTATCTATATCACTTACTGCTTTTAGCTGTTAAGTTCCACTATACTAGTATTAAGTTTGTATCTCATATTTTTGGTTATATATCTCAAATAATGTTTTTTTTTGTATTTCTTTATATAATAATAAGAATGTATCCCGCTGTTGATGTACATATAAAAGACTGGCTAGTCTTAGTTGTACAGTGAAATTAAGTAAATTAATGTAATGGAGTCAGAATTTTTGAAATCGATCACTAAAAATGGGTCGGTTTTGTTTTTTAATTTAAATGTGGTGAATGTGTAGCACGTGTGTATTGAAAGAGATTCCCAAAATATAATTAAAAAAAAAAAAATTATTGTGCGAATTATTGGCATAACTAATTTGTTGGCATTTTTTTTCGTTTTGCTATATCTTATAATCTTTTTGCTCAAATGAGATGAAATTTTCACAGTTTTTTACAATTTTGTCATTGTTTATAATGCAATTTTTTTATTGCAAATTCTTTTCAAGTTTTTTTTTTATAAATTTTTTTTTATGCAAATTTTTTGCAAAATGTCGTTCTGGAGCACCAAAAATTCTGAAAAAAATGCAAAATATTCTTTAAGCTTTATGCAATAACATATAAAAATTTCAAAGTGTGCGGATTTTTTGTTCAGAAGATACAATAAAAAAAAGAAAAAGAAAAGAATAAAAAATAATATAAATAAAATATCAACGAGTCCTCCATATATATTATTGTCTAACTTTGTGCGGTGAAAAAAGTAAGTAAATAACAAAGCAGTTGTGGAAGTATACGTTATCAAGAAATATGAATGACAGCAGTTGTCCTTATATGTGCTAGAACTGAAAACCATTTGCTTCGTGTTTTATTTTCATCGTTATCAGTTGTAGTCATGTCACCCCCAAATAAGTGTTGCAATCCTCACAAAAAGAAGCTGCACAATAACGTTTATAAAAGTGTGAAACTCGTGACAAAACATTGGGAAACTCGTTTTTTTTCATTTCATGGGCAAATACATGTGTACAAGATGTCGTGTTGAATTCAATAAAGTCCCGAACGCTGAAATATTGTTTTCCAATCTTTCCCCCGATTTGCAATTGAATAATTCAATCAATGATGAGACAAGTGACGATGAATATTACAGTACTGATACTGAAAATCTCGATGATTTATCCTTTGATCCCACATTTGAAGGTATTATTTATTTTTTGGTTTAATTTTGGCCAATTTCCAAATGACTATCAATAACTTTACTTATGCCAACAGAAGAAGACATGGAATTATAAATAGAAAAACTGCCTCAGAAAAGTTCACACAACAGTGACAATATTAATGCAAATTTATCGAAAGAAATAAAAAGTGCTTTATCGAAGTAAAATGACCGAATAAAAATAATACAAATACTAACAACCGTCCCATCCCACTGGAGTATTCGAAAAATGAAAAGAGAATTAGGAGTTTCTTTTCATACAGCACGTGTTGCCAAAAAATTACGCTCATCACAAGGTTATGGCTCATATCCTGCTAAAAAAAATAGGCCGTTTACTACCTCAACATATTGTTCTAAAAGTAAAACGCGTTTTACGTTAGTGACGAAATAAGTCGTATGATGCCTGGGAAAAGGGATTGCCGTAAAGTTATCGATGAAGATGGTCATCATGATACTGTACAAAAACGTTTGCTACTGTCAGACATTAAAGAAATTCATAAAGAGTTTTGTACAAAATACACGGACATAAAAATAAGTCCATCTAAATTCACAAAACTTCGTCCACGGAATTGTATTCCCGTAGGAGCTGCCGGGACTCATTCAGTCTGTGTCTGTAAAACTCGTCAAATTATGAAACTAAAATTTATCGCTTTAAACGATTGTTTACGCAAAAGTTCAAAAAAACACATCTTAATTAAAGAAGTCACGAAGGGAATGATGTGCGAAACCCCAACAGCTTCATGTCATTTGCATACATGTCAACAATGTCCTGGTTTGGAAAAATTTATAAAAAATATCAAGGCAGATTTAACAAATAATAACATCGAGACAATTAGCTTCAGACAATGGACGAACACCGACAGGTAAAAATAACGACGAATTGACAAATCTACCTTGCACCAGAACGACATTTTGCAAAAAATTTGCATAAAAAAAAATTTATAAAAAAAAAAACTTGAAAAGAATTTGCAATAAAAAATAGCATTAAAAAAATAGTAAAAAACTGTGAAAATTTCATCTCATTTGAGCAAATAGATTATAAGATATAGCAAAACGAAAAAAATGCCAACAAATTAGTTATGCCAATAATTCGCACAATAATTTTTTTTTTGGAATTATATTTTGGGAATCTCTTTCAATACTCACGTGCTACACACTCACCACATTTAAATTAAAAAACAAAACCGACCCATTTTTAGTGATCGATTTCAAAAATTCTGACTCAATAATAATAATAAATGTAAAGAATTCAGGTTTTTAACGAAATCAAGCAAACGGGCTTTCAAGCACTATGAATTTAGTTTCAAAATGTAAATGTTGTATAACCTATCAGATAACTTACATATTAATAAAAAAAAAACACGATTTGTGTTTATTTGATTTTTCTTTTAAGTTTTTTAAGAATGAATAAGAGTTTGTTTTAAAAATTAAAATGCTGGTTTTCAACGAAATAAACGGGTGCTTCAAGCACTATAAATTTATGTAAGTTCTGTAATACGAAAAGTACCTGTACTAGGTATAACTGAACAAATAAATTTTGACGACATAACCTAAATATTGGCAGAATTATTTTAATTTTTTTTTGTCAACAACTAAAAATAGAGTTTTTTTATTCAAATGTGGGTGTTTAGAAAATAAAGCTTACGTGCACTATGAATTTGTTTACAAACAAAGTTAGGTAAAAAAAATCGGTTTGTACCTCCATCTTATTAATAAAATATATTTTGCATTTATGCTCAGTGTACCAATATAAGCAAGAAATAATAGAAGCAATGCGGTATCGACCTGCTTCAATCAATGCTAGCATAAAACTGAATAAAATTTGATTCTTTTCTGCTCTGCTTGTTGACGTTCGTGCTGTGTGCGTGTAATTACGAACTGTGTACGTGAGATGGCCGAACATACTTCGACTCCCATACAAACTACTGCAACAACCGCACGAAAGACCTTTCTACGCTTTGCTGCTAGCTGGTAAGTGATTATTGCTACTTTTCCTATTTTCGTTGCGTAGGTTTGCTTGTTGATAACAGTGACGTCATTAAAGCTTGACTGTGCGATCACAGTGAGCAGTGGGTTAATTGGCCACTCTTGCATCTTACACGGAAATGTTATCATAGAGCAAACCTCGCTCACACACATACATATGTAAATTGGTTTTCGAGTGATGATCATTATTTATGGTTTTTGGTTTTGGGGTTTGAAATGATTAGACGGTTTTTTTTTATATATATCAATCGATTTTTTTTTAAGTATGGTTTAATATAATTACTGTTGTGGGTTCTTGTAACGCAGCCATTAACATCGGCATGTAAACAACAATGAAGTAATTTTTCTAAGAACATATACCAATAACTCGATAGCTAAATGAATAGCAATTTTTTGTTTTTGTTGTTATTGGTATTTTCCATAATCCATAATTTACAACAACACAATGATATTTTAGTAGTTTTAAGTTTCTTTTTGTAAACATCGGTTAAGGCATTAAACCTTTAACAATTAAGATACGTACACGCATACATAGCTGTTCGAATCAATCCAAATAAAACTAAATAAATATGTGAATTGTACTATTTTACGCACACAAGCGAATATTCAACTAGTCTTATTTACTTCCGTCAGTAATGCTAACAATGTGTGAGTAAAGATATTCACCTCGTTTCCTTAGGCATGGTGAGTAGTCAATTGTAATGTAGAATGTAGTGTGCCTTAGGGGTTTTCCGGGTTGCGAGCCACAAAACCAAATAACAGCTTTGGTTTAAATAAGTTTGGTGAGGTTGAGAACTTCATTTATTGAGCCCCCTCATAATTGTTGTAGTGTAGGATATCGGTCCAGAATGTACATAATTCTAATCGTATTGACGACTTGAATTAATTTTTTTTTGGTAATTAAGTTTTGTTTTAGAGGGACTCTATAATAAAGTGTACTGCTGGTGATAGCTTCGAGGATTGCCAAGAACCTCCCCAGCCACTGAAGCCTAGCCCCTGTCAATGAGTCCCGTCCGGCTTTCTTCGCTGCTACAACAGGTCACATGTCTATCAGCAGGAATATTACATTTTTGGCGCCCAACGTGGGGCCATGCAGGTTTGTTGTTTATGCGCATCCTTCGGATGACAAGAATGTCTTACTAAACTTAAATTGGTTAAACTAGATAACAACTGTTTTGGTCCAAATCTGATTATTAAATTACATTCCATAGTAATTGTTAGTATTTCTATTTTAGTGTCAATTAGGGTGGCTGGATTCATCGAATACTTGGCATAGATCCGAGTATTTTGACCGCTAACCTGATGTTTGTATCTATATAGAAATTTAAAGTTCAATTTTTGCTCAGCTGTAAGCATTTAACCTCAACGTAATTTGGTTGGCTTTTTCACATTATTGACGAAAGGTCAGATATGTTGACCACCTATTAAAATCATTGGATTAGATTCAGTGCTTTTTTTTTTTTTAAGCTTACTGGACGATAAGATATCTGATTAAAAACTGATTCTTCCCGTAAGCATATATTTTCTTATAAACTTTATAAGCAGTTGGAGGTCATAAAATCGATGTTTCCAAGTTTCGAGAAACAAGGGTTAGGCCGTACATCCTTGATCAAACACGAAATTGACGTGGGTGAGGCTAAACCTATCAAACAAAGATTTTACCCAGTTAGCCCGAATGTTGAAAAACTAATGTTTGTGGAAATCGACAGAATGCTAAGTTTAGGAGTTATTGAGCCAGCTGAGAGCCCTTGGAGTTCTCCCATGCGTTTAGTGGTGAAGCCAGGTAAAGTTCAGTTGTGTTTAGATGCGTGCAAGTTAAATGACGTCATGAATAAAGATGCATACCCTTTGCCAAGTATTGACGGTATCTTTGCGAGATTACCGAAAGCCAACATTATAACCAGGCTCGATTTGAAAGACGCGTACTGGCAAATTGAGCTAGATAAAAAATCCAAACCTTTGACGGCTTTCACAGTGCCTGGACGGTCACTATATCAATTTGTAGTAATGCCATTTGGCCTCTGCAACGCGCCGTCAACCATGTGTAGGCTTATGGATGAGATCATTCCTCCTGAGCTTCGGCATTGTGTGTTCGATTATCTCGATGACCTTTGTATCGTATCGGATACCTTCGAATCCCACTTGGCCGTGTTGATACGTATTGCCGAACAGTTCATAAAAGCTAATCTGACCCTGAATATTAGTAAAAGCCAGTTTTGCGTGACGGAAGTCAACTATCTTGGTTATGTCATTGGAAGAGGTGGAATCTCCACAGACGCGGCAGAAGTTGACTCGATTTTGTCATGGCCAGTGCCACGTAACTTGAAACAAGTTCGAGGGTTTTTGGGAATATGCGGATGGTACAGGAGATTTATTGAAAATTTTGCGGAAATAACGTTCCCAATAACTGAGGTGTTGTCGACAAAGAAAAAGTTTGTGTGGACACCAGAGGCACAATTAGCATTTGATAAAAAATCCTGAGTTTTCGAAAAAGTTTTATCTCCATTGTGATGCCAGCGAATATGGGATTGGGGCAGTGTTAATCCAGATGGCCGCAGATGGAACGGAAAGACCTGTCGCGTACATATCGAAAAAACTGAATACCACCCAAAGAAATTATAGTGTGTCGAGAGAGAGTGTCTCGCGGCGATCACGGCCATTGAAAAGTTTCGATGCTACCTTGAGCTACAAGAGTTTGAAGTCATCACGGACCACTCGAGTTTAGTTTGGTTGCTTCGGCAACAAAACCTTAGTGGACGATTAGGTCGGTGGGCTTTCAGACTTCAAGGTTATACGAAGACATTATTAAGTGTTCCCATGACTCGGTATTAGCAGCGCATGGTGGAATGAGTAAAACTCTGGAGCATATACGCAGATACTACTTTTGGCCAGGGTTAGTAAAGCAAGTAAGGGAATATGTTAGGAAAGAGAAACATGTAAGGAGACTAAGGTTCCTAATCATACATTAAGACAACCAATGGGGAATCAATCCATTTCTATGCGTCCATTTCAAAAACTATATGTAGATTTACTAGTTCCCTATCCTAGAAGTAGAAAAGGCAATATAGGTATTTTGATTGTTGTAGACCACTTCAGTAAATATCATTGGATATGCCCTTTGCGTAAATTTACCTTAACAGAACTTTTATTAAAATAAATCTTTCATTCATTCGGCGTTCCGGAGACTTTAATAAGCGACAACGGTGCTCAATTTAAATCCAAAGAGTTCAACGATTTTTTAAAAGAGTATGGAATTCAACACGTCTATACCGCATTGTATTCCACAAAGCAACGCATCCGAACGCGTTAATCGTTCGCTGATAGCAGGGATACGTGCTTACATTAAAACCGACCACACCAAGTGGGACGAACAGCTTAGTGCTATATCTTGCGCATTGAGGAACTCAATCCATAACTGCATTAACTGCACCCCATATGAAGTTTTATTTGGCTACAATATGATTACACAGGCATCGCAATATCGCTTATTAAAGGATCTAGGTATGCTGGAAGAATCTATACTTTAGATAACACCAAAGGATAAAACGGCTTTGTTACGAAACGACTTGCAAAAAGAAATGAAAAAGGCATATGATAAAAATGCAAAACAATACAATCTGCGGGCCAAGCCCGTTGCGTTCAAACCAGGGTGTTTCATCTCCAGAGCCCTCAAAGGGTTAAACAAGCATAACGGAAGTATCATTCGATTTTTTCAATAGCACACAACTGTTTCTATCCTGTCACAATTCATATATGCAAATATTCACATATGTACATGTATAACCAACCTTCGTTAGCTGAAGCAAATCTGTCACCACCTCACGGCACTTTCTTCGTGTTCGTCATCACCACTGGCCGTCTTCGCTTTACACAATTTTGTTTGCTATTGTAGTAACCGCAATCACAATAACAATACTATAATCTTCGAAAAGTCTCTCTGTGCTTTCTTACGACACAGCTTGAACTTCACTTGCAGGAAAAGGCCGGGCACCAGGTCAGTTAAGTACAAATCAACATTGCACTCGCATCGTACCTTCGTAGGAAAATACAGTCCGCTAATCAACAAAACCAAAATAATTAATAAATAAAACTTAAATAAAATCAAAAATTTGTATTTCCTAAAGGAAAGAAAAACACTTCTTTTTCTTCACCATTTTATTGGTCCTTCGAGCCGGATAACGGCTCAAGAGACTTTTTTTGTGTCAATCACCTTGAATTCTAATTTAAAATAGTTTAAAATAAAATATGAGCGACTCGGAAGATGTTGAGGTGCAAATTAAATGTCGAGGACAGTCAACTCAACACCTTAACCACCGCTCATTTGGAAGCAAAGCTGTCTCTTATCGAGCGTTATTATAAATCATATGACGAGCTACAAACGCAACTAGAATTTTTAGATGAGACACAATTGCAAGAAGATCATCGTCCCGCCATAGATGAAAGCTATTGTGCGGTAAAAGCGCGTTACGCAGGCAAATTAGCAAACCTTCGTACAAGTTCATTAGATTCAGCGTTAGTAGTACCCAAGTAGGTGTACAATCATCGTATGTTCCTCGCCCACAAATACACCTTCAAAAATTGAAGTTAACAACATTCAGTGGTTGCCAACGTGAGTGGTTAGATTTCTACAACATGTTTGTAGTACTAGTAGACAAAAATCCTGACCTAGTTGAGGTTGAAAAGTTTCAATATTTTAGGTCAAGCTTAACAAGTGGTGCTGCTAGGTTGCTACAATCGTTAGAGGTGACTAATGCTAACTATCACAAGGCGCTTAAACTACTAGAAGCCCGTTACGACAACAAACGTATAATTTTCCAATCTCACCTGCAGCACATCTTCGATAGCCAATCGTTAGTAAACCCCAACGTTGCCAATATACGTGACTTCATCGACAAATCAGCTCAAACATGCGAGCAATGCAAACAATGGCAAATACTACACAAATCGCTGATGGTATCATTTTATATTTGGTCGTATCAAAATTGAATAGCAATACGCAGATGAAATGGGAAGAGGAAATAGCTGAAAGATGGGATCGAGCAGATCAATCGCAAACGTTAAGACTCCCAACATGGGAAGACTTGGTAAAATTTTTGCAACGCCGATGCCAACTCATCGACATTGTTGAAGGTGGTAAAGATTCACCAAACCCGCGTACCAGCACAGCAGCGCAATCTTCGTCATCTCTGGCAACAAAGCAGCAAAAACCAGAAAAACAATTATCGTTTGTCACCACACACAATCAACAAAAATGCAACTTGTGCAATGAAACTGCAAATCACAATGCCTTTAACTGTGCTACCTTCATTAAGCTTACACCAACTGAGAGGTATGATGTAGCAAAGAAAAAGGGTCTTTGTTTGAACTGCCTGGGTATAAATCACATGTCAAAGGAGTGTCCTTCATCACGTAAGTGTCAAGTTTGCCATGTCAGTCATCACACGCTGCTCCATCGAGGTCAGCCAATAACACCATCGTCGCCACCAACTGCAGTTCCAGCTCAACCATCGTCGCCACCATCGACAACAGCATTACATTCATCATCTAAACCAACAGTTCTTCAGGTATGTTATAACACTGATAACGTTTTATTAGCCACCGCAATGGTGCAGTTGAACAATCCTTCAGGGATTTCGGTGCAAGCTCGTGTACTTCTGGATTCAGCATCGCAGCTACATTTTATGACTGAGCGCATGGCTCAATTACTACGCTTAAATCGCAAAAGACTTCCACTGGAAATCAGCGGTATCGGCTTGTGCGGATCTAAGTCGCAATATATATGCAAGGTGGAACTGCGATCGAACTATGCATCATATACATCCAATATTGACGCTGTCATCGTACAAACTATAACTCCATTCCAGCCAAGAACGACATTGAATATTAGTGCCTGGAAAATACCAAGGAATATTCCCTTAGCTAATGAAGGCTTTAATCGACCAGGCCCTGTTGACCTGCTTATAGGTGCCAGAGTGTTTTACGATCTACTTATGGTCGGTCAAATTAAATTGTGTGAAACACTGCCGCTATTACAGAAAACACAATTGGGCTGGGTAGTCGCGGGGGCTATAACCAATCCTTCCAGCTTATCGTCGGCGTCATTAATTTCGTCTTACAACACGTTACTTGGCACAGATTGTCTCTTGTCCACCACAAAGTCTTCGCAATTAGCGGTTTACGCTTCTCAACACCAAGCAGAATCCTTTGCCCTAGAACCATCCTTTGATGAAATATTGGAGCGCTTTTTGAAATTGGAGCACCAGTCACAACACTTTAAGAAGCTATCTTCGAGCGAAATGGAGTGCGAAACCCACTTCCGCGAAACAACAACGAGATGTCCCACCACAGGTAAATTCATTGTAAGACTTCCATTCAAAGAAGCACCCCAAATGTTAGGCAGTTCACACGACATTGCTCTTCGTCGTCTTTTGTCTACTGAATCAAGGCTACGTCGGAATAAGGTGCTCCAAGTTGACTACACCGCCTTTTTACAGGAGCATGAGGAGCCACTAAAGAAATCAGTCTACCACGATTAGAGCTTTGCGGGGCACTGCTTCTGAGTGAACTATTGGATGCCGTTTGCAAACTACTTCTTTCGGATCCCCAGAACGTGCATTGTTGGACAGACTCAATGGTTGCATTGGCTTGGATTAGAGGTGAGCCATCAAAATGGACCACATTCATCAGCAATAGGGTTTCCATGATCCAAAAGAGTACAGAAAAATTTCATTGGCATCATGTTCCGGGTGAGCTAAACCCAGCAGATATTCTTTCCCGCGGTGCTTCCCCAAAAGACCTGTGGTTCAATGGTCCGAATTTCATCACTCATTACCAGAAAAACATTGGCCACATGCTGCAATTAGCCCGAATGAGTTGCCTGAACAACGCAAGCAGCGAACGGTGTTAGTAACAACGTCTACTGGAGACATTATCGCTGAACTTAAATTTGTCAACAATTACAACAAGGTGCTTCGAACATTTTGCTATGTACAACGATTTATTGATGCAAGTCGTCGAAATAAGCGCCACGATAATATCACCGCCATAGAAATGAACAACGCCCTACACTCCGCTTGCCGTATTCTTCTAGGTCAGGTATTTTGTGACGAACGGAAACAACTCGAGGTAATTCACTATCTGAAAGTTCGTCGTTGGCACAATTTTCGCCCTTCCTTCATGACGGTCTTATCAGAGTCGGTGGCCGGCTCACCAACTCAACCCTTCCGTTCGAAGAAAAACATCCCGTTCTGCTTCCCAAGAAGCATGCCTTTATTGCGTGAACCATATTGCACCTTCATCGGCAACATCTTCATGCTGGCAATCAGGCTTTACACAGTATTATTCGAGGAAAATTTTAGATTATCAATGCAATAAATCACAAATGTTTAACATATTACCGGTTTCGTCCTGTTTTAGCAGAGCAGGTAATGGGCTCCCTTCCAAAGGATAGAGTAACTCAATCTCCTCCATTCGAAGTAACTGGTGTGGATTATTGTGGTCCACTCCTGATGACCCAACAAATACGAGGAAAATCACCTAACAAAGTGTATCTGGCAGTGTTCATCTGCTTCAGCTCCAAGGCTATTCGCTATACGCTTATTTCTCTTTACCGCAGGGCAAGAAGTTTTTCGAAGGAACTTTTCACAGAGTGACTTATCCAAAAATTATAATTCTCAATTTGCACCAAAATTCATTAAATGTCGTGTGAAAGCAAAAATAGGTAATCACTATTATCAGTTGGAAGATTTAACAGGTCGACTAATTGCTACATTTCATGCCAAGGATATTCGGCAATAACTTTCAAAATTCCGACTAACCTTCTTACGCTTAGCTTGAAGGTTACCCAATTTGTAACATCCACCCTGAATAGATAATCTTTACATTTTTGTATATAGTTGGGTAAAGCCATGTGAAGTGTGCACAGGTAAAATCACTTTATCGACGATTTTGAAAACTATCGTTTCAGTGGATAATGGGCCAGACTCAAACCTCGTGCTAAAAATATTTCGTCAAAATTCGTGTCCTTGTTATTGTTATTGGAGGTTGAATTTTTGATCATTTTCAGATCATGATAATATTGAAAAATTATTTTCTCATAAACTACTGCAGATAAATCAATGAAATTTTTTTTTTACTTACAGATAATTGTTTTTACTATATTATAAGTATTTTTATGCGATCTTATTGTTTAAACAATTATACTTTAAATCATTTTTTTTTAAACAAATCATTTTTTTTTTCGTTCTATACGATCAAAAAAATTTCAAAATATGAAAAATAAGGCGTAAAACAGTCACCTTTAATAATCAAAAAAAATTTTTTGTCCATTCATACCATTCCAAAGATATTGCATTTTTTTGTCACCCCTTGCGATCAAATTTTTAAAATAATGATATTTAAAAATTTTTTTTTAAACAAATAACATTTTTTTTTCGTTCTGCATGCTCAAAAAAAGTTGAAAATATGTCAAATAGTGCGAAAAACGGTCATCTTTGGTAATAAACAAATTTTTGTCCTTTCATACCAATCCACAGATTTCTTATTTTTTTGTCACCCTTTGCGCTCTCCCAATGCGAAAAATTATGCAATTCAGATTCAAGATGAAATCCAGGCACACCATTGGTCAAACACTCAAGTAACCATACACCCTTATGTAATTTACTATCGTGCTGATGGTGTTCTACATCACTTATGTTTTGTGATTATATCGGAAAAACTGACTCATGATTCAAGTTCAGCTCACTTGTTCAATACAAGACTTGCGAATTATATGAAAAAAAATTTGGGTCCAGGAATGTAAAAAAATTGTTCTATTACTTTGACGGAGCCGCAGCGCAATACAAAAATAAATTTAACTTTTTAAATTTATATAATCACGAAGAAGACTTTGGAATTGCAGCTGAGTGGAACTTTTTCGCGAGATACCACCGCAGGGGGGCTTGCGATGGGGTGGGGGGCACTGTCAAAAAGCTGGCACGAAAAGCAAGTATGCAGCGTATTGCGGAAAATCACATACGCCACGCTCGAAGTCTTTTTGAATGGGCAGAAAATGCGTTTCAGGCAATAGATTTCGATTTTTGCTCCCAAGTGGATCACGACGGTCATGAAAAGAAATTTCAAAATCGCACAAGTAAAGCCAGAGCAATAAAAAGCACACGGCAATTCCATCATTCTCAACCAATGTTTAACAAAAAGATTCGAAGTCAAATTTTCTCAAGTGATGAATCAAGTGTGGAAAATATTATTTGCATGTAGGCAACGTAAAACAAAAAATTACTCTGAACAATTTTGAATCCATTTTGTACAAGTTATGGTGGAATATGTCAGGTTAATTTGTAACAAAAATATTGTTAAATATGTATGTATGTACCTATGTATTGAATATGTAGGTTTACGTATTGTGAAACAATTACCTTTTTTCCTAATATCTTACAACTAATAAAGATATAAAATATAGACTTAAAAACGTTATCCCTTTTTATTATTTCCTATGCTCATACATTCTGCTAAATGTAAATATGTATGTATGTTATAATTGAAAACAGCTTGATAACAACGACCAATGCAGAACACTATTGTTCAGCACACCACCCAACGGTCTATTTGCATCGCATTGGGAGAGCGCAAAGGGTGACAAAAAATAAGAAATCTGTGGATTGGTATGAAAGGACAAACATTTTTTTATTACCAAAGATGACCGTTTTTCGCACTATTTGACATATTTTCAATTTTTTTTGAGCATGCAGAACGAAAAAAAAAATGTTATTTCTTTAAAATTTTTTTTTTTAAATATCATTATTTTAACAATTTGATCGCAAGGGGTGACAAAAAAATGCAATATCTTTGGAATGGACAAAAATTTTTTTTTTGATTATTAAAGGTGACTGTTTTACGCGTTATTTTTCATATTTTGAAATTTTTTTGATCGTATAGAACGAAAAAAAAATTATTTGTTTAAAAAAAACTGATTTAAAGTATAATTGTTTAAACAATAAGATCGCATAAAAATACATATAATATAGCAAAAACAATTATCTGTAAGTAAAAAAAAATGCATTGATTTATCTGCAGTAGTTTATGAGAAAATAATTTTTCAATATTATCAAGATCTGAAAATTATCAAAAATTCAACCTCCAATAACAATAACAAAGACATGAATTTTGACGAAATATGTTTAGCACGAGGTTTGAGTCTGGCCCACTATCCAATGAAATGACAAGTTTCAAAATCGGCGGGGTTTTGAAAAAAACCAAAATTTTGTGCACACTTCACATGGCTTTACCCAGTTATAAAAATCAAAATCAAAATCAAAGAGATAAAGTTAAAGAAAAAAAAGGAAATAATTGTTTTCAAAATATAGTAGAAAAAAGAAAATTTAAAAAGAAACAACAAAAAGAGAAAAATTTTTTTTGGTTAAATTTCAATTTGCTCCAACCATGGGCATACGAAAGAAGAAATATAATTAGTAACGTAAAACAAGAAAGAAAAAAAAATGAAAATGAATTAACAAAATGAAAGAAAATTCAAAAAAATGTTTAAAATTAATTTTCACAGTTAATTAGTGAATAGAAGCAAAACCGAAAAAAAACAAAGACATATTCGCTTTTGCATTTAATTGGCAAAAATTTCAACTCTATAAAGAATTTAGTGATACCATCAAAACCTGTTGGCGAAAGAGAAAGTGCCAACATCGAAAACAAAGATACATACATAATTTTTCGTCAACAACTTTACAGCATACAAACTACTGCAACAACCGCACGAAAGGCCTTTCTTCGCTTTGCTGCTAGCTGGTAAGTGATAATTGCTGTTTTTATTTATTGTTGCGTAGGTTTGCTTGTTGTTGAGCAAACCTCGCTCACACACATACATATGTAAATTTGTTTTCGAGTGATGATCATTATTAATGGTTTTTGGTTTTGGCTTTTGAAATGATTAGACGGTTTTTTTTTTATATATATCAATCGAATTTTTTTGTTAAGTAAAGTTTAATATAATTACTGTTGTGGGTTCTTGTAACGCAGCCATTAACGCATGTAAACAACAAAGAAATAATTTTTCTAAGAACATATACCAATAGCTCGATAGCTAAATGAATAGCAATTTTTTGTTTTTGTTGTTATTGGTATTTTCCATAATCCATAATTTACAACAACACAATGATATTTTAGTAGTTTCAAGTTTCTTTTTGTAAACATCGGTTTAGGCATTATCTAAACCTTTAACAATTAAGATACGTACACGCATACTTAGCTGTTCGAATCAATACAAATAAAACTAAATAAATATGTGAATTGTGCTATTTTACGCACACAAGCGAATATTCAACTAGTCTTATTTACTTCCGGCAGCAATGCTAACAATGTGTGAGTAAATATATTCACCTCGTTTCCTTAGGCATGGCGAGTAGTCAATTGTAATGTAGAATGTAGTGTGCGTTAGGAGTTTTCCGGATATCATTATTTTGGCCATGGAAAACCATGGTAGGGTGGGTTGCGAGCCACAAAACCAAATAACAGCTTTGGTTTAAATAAGTTTGGTGAGGTTGAGAACTTCATTTAATGAGCCCCCTCATAATTGTTGTAGTGTAGGAATGTACATAATTCTAATCGTATTGACGACTTGAATAAATTTTTTATTTTTTTTGTTAATTAAGTTTTGTTTTAGAGGGACTCTATAATAAAGTGTACTGCTGGTAATGGTTTCGAGGATTGCCAAGAACCTCCCAAGCCACTGAAGCCTAGCCCCTGTCAATCGGTCCCGTCCGGCTTTCTTCGCTGCTACAACAGGTCACATGCCTATCAGCAGGAATATTACACGTGATAAGTCAACCGAGCCCAGTGATGAAACTATTCGTCTACCCCTTAGTAGTTGATCAATAAATCCAATAAGAGACCTGCTTATGCCCCGACTTGTTAATGCGGTGTTTATAGCATCAGATCTTATGTTGTTGAAGGCTCCTTCAATATCTAAAAAGGCCAGGAGACAGTACTCCTTTTCATACAGCCATTTTTGAATAACAGAAACTAGGCTGTGAAGCGCAGTTTCTGTAGATTTCTCTTTGGTATATGCATGCTGATAGCTAGAGATAATAATGCTATCAATAGTAGTGGAGAGGTAGTCATTTATTATCCTCTCGAAGGTTTTGAGTACAAAGGACGAGAGACTGATCGGCCTGTAGTCCTTGGGCTCGTAATGAGACGCCTTCCCCGCCTTAGGAATAAACAATACCGTGTCACTTCTCCAGGAGCACGGAATGTAGCTTAGAGCCAGGCAGGCTGTATAGAGAAATACCAGCCATTTGGCAGATGTCTCCAGCGTGTTTATGAGTTGTGCAGGAATAATCCAGCCTGGCGCGGCAGCCTTGAACGGTTCGAAGCTTTTAACCGCCCACCCAACCTTTTCCTCCATGATGGGTATGTATACAGCCAGGTTTTTTGTAGGTGCTAAGGATTCCTCATGCAAGTTCCCTGGGAAGTGCGTATTCAAGAGCAGATCTAGGCTTACCCCTCCGTGCTGATCCAGGATCCGTCAGGTTTGCGCAAATAGCTTGTGGCTGTTTGAGTTTTTGAGAGCACTCGCCTAAGTCTCGCTGTATCGTCGACATTTTCGACCCCAGTGCCTGCCTCAGAGCTTTTTTGTAGGCCCTAAGTTTAACTTTATATTCGAGCCATTGAGTCTCCGTGCCAAGGCTCTTGGCCTTATTAAATTGTGTCCTACATGATTTGCGGAGCGAGTCCAGGTCGTAGGACCACCAATGCGGCCTATGTTTACCGCGTGGTTTTGGCACTGGGCAAGCCTGCTCTAGGGCATTCGAGAGCGCCGTTGTAAAGGTCTTTACCAGTTCCTCCAACTCCCCTACTGATGAGGGGACTTGTGGGGGCAGTGCTGGTAGGCCCCTAGATAATATTTCATTATGTAGCTGCCATTTAGTGTTACGTGGGTTGCGTTTCATAACCGGCTGCTCAACAGAAAAGTCTAGAACTAGTTCTATGTACCGGTGGTCAGAGAATGAATGTTCATCGAGAACACGCCATTTTATGACCCACTCATAAGCACCTGCGCTGCAAATAGTAAGATCTATGACCTCCCTGTGGGTTTTAGTACAAAACGTGGGTTTGTTACCCACGTTGCAAACAGTGACGTGCCTACGTGTATCAATCAAGGCAAGCCCCAGTCTTTATAACCCCAACGAAAGCACATAATGCTGCAAGAGAACATTTCAGACAAAGAAGAGTTCAGGATATCGACTTTTGCAGATGAGGAAAACTTAAACTTTAAGGCTCCGCTAATACCCACGTTATTGTTTCCAGATTTTTTAAGCTTTTCCAATCCAAGAGAAACGTACAATTCTCATTTAGGTACATTGCAGAAGCTAAGAAACTTTAAATATCTTTTTTAAATTTTATAGTGCCTAAGTAAAAGCCAGATGGCTATCATTGCCTAGGCGGTTTAAGGCTGTTTAAAGTAAGTAAGTAAGATATGGCCATCACGCGCTGAAATAATTTTATGTAAATGAGCTATCAGCCAACAGGTGTCAGGAAAACTGTAGGTATGTTTTTATGCTATTAACAGCTATTAGGTAGTAGGTGGCAGGCAGGGAAATAGAAACCGGATATCTTTTTAAGAACCCAAATGAACATATTGTAGCTCACAGGGGATTATCTAGGCAAGCCGGGCTTTTCGGCTTATATGGAAAGCACGCCACTGGTTGCAAACTACCAGGTTAGTTGTTAACAAATAGTCAAACAACGACTCTCCTCTAGCATTGATATCAGAGCTTTCCCACTGGACGTGATGAGCATTAGCGTCAGTTCCGATAATAAGATGACCCATGGAAAAATTTGCCACCAGGTCTTTTACCTCCCTCTGTGGAGGAGGTTCTTCGGCGTCATAGGGCATATAGACCGACGCCATCGTCAGGCTGGTACTGTTAAACTGGCAGCGGTAATGTCACCATTGGTATAGTTAGGTACTTAGGACTTAACTAAAATACAGGTTATGACTTTGTCCTCCTCGCTGGCTCGGATGAGCTTGGTAGATCTCACCCAGTCTTGCAGCTGTTGCCTTGTACAGTGCAACGTTTTTGCATACTCGCAAACGAATACCTTGATTCGGCCCGGGTGCCATCCCGCATCAGAACCCATCGGCGTGGCATCCGTAGACTCATCCATAATGTCAAGAAGGGCACTACCCAGCATGGCCCAGCTTTTGTGCGGATGAGGATTCTGTCTTTGGTCACTTCAGCAAAGCTGAGTTTACCCACTACGGGGGTGTTCCTCTACGGCTTCGGATGAGGTTTTAAATCCACATCCGATCTCTGGCGTTTGAAGGGATTTCCATTAACCTTCTCTGGCGCATAATTGCTTTGGAAGTTCGGTAAGAGACCTTCAGCCATCTCCACCGTCTTTCCGGCATTCGGCGATAGCGTCTCTTGTAAAACTCCCTCGTATTTCTTCAGGATCCTTGCGGCCGCTCTTTTGTCCAAGTACTCAGAGCGACTGGGAGATGTCTTTTGGGGTGAATTTCGACCCGTAGTTGCCATCGCGGTCGTTCCCTTATTTGGATCTCTGGGGCCAGGTCGTGAGACCACTGTCACAGATGTTGAGGACTTGGTTTCGGTACCGGCACTTACTGGAGGTTTAGCATCAGCTGTTGGCTTCACTGTGTTTGTACCGGTATTTGATTTAGGGATTGCCCCCTTATTATTCAGAGCTAATCGACCCGTAGTTGCCATCGCTGCCGATCTCTCGGCTATTATTGAAATGGAGTTTGTTCTCCGATGTTTCGTTCTCGCTTGCTCAGCATTTTATTCATCTTGTTCGTACGACCCCTCGCCGGGCGCGGCCAGCTTGGGGTGAAGGCAGAATAAGGGGAATGTGTCGTCCGCCGAGGCAGAGCCCCATACCACGGTAAGGCCATAGTTACTCGCCGAGGCGGCCCGGTATCAGAGAGGCTCCGTTCGATTACAGCCACGATTTGCCTCCCGACAGCAAACGTCCAATGGGCACGTGGTCGCATAACACCCTAGATTGGGAAGGGAGGAGATGTCGCGCCAGAGAGAGTCTTGGCTTCTCTCGTGATGTAGTACCGGGCGGCGCTATGATCACAAGAGCAGCGTAGCCCTGTGGCTATCGACTTAAGCCCTCGTACCGCGGCAAGGTGTCCACTAGACCGGGTCGGTGCCCATACAAAAAAAAAAGTTTGCAATTACCCCCCTAGGATGAAAGATTACCCTGCGGCGAATTCGGGATGATAAAAATTTTCATCCTGCGAAAGTCCTAAAAACAGCCAAAATCGATTTTTATTCACAACTTTTTTATTTATAATCCGATTGCATATAAATTTTTTCTCTTCATAGTAATAAACGTCTCAGCAAACCATACACATGTTATCTTTGAAGTAAAAAAAGTATTAGTAAACAAAGAAGTTACGGTGACTTGAAGTTTAATTGCACATGTCAGAAGCATGAATGTTATTCCCTCAACAAGAGATGCCACGGCGTATACGTAA
This sequence comes from Campiglossa producta, assembly GCA_964058755.1. NCBI lineage: Eukaryota > Metazoa > Arthropoda > Insecta > Diptera > Tephritidae > Campiglossa > Campiglossa producta. The sequence continues at coordinate 1,845,589 of CAXKVI010000010.1, forward strand.
CAATCAATTTGTTTCAGTCTTGTCTACACTGATCTACTAAGAACTGCTTTGCTGTGTGTAAGGTTTTGACGACCAGCAGAACAATTACAACTCCCAATATACCAAATACTACACCTGCACTTCGAAATTCGAATCCGATGGTTCCATTCGCCCTTTTTAAATCGTATTGGATGTCTGGTAACATCACAATACTTTTTTATAATATTTAAAATTTTTCGGTTCGTAGGGGATGCAGTGATAACAGGAATTCCTGTTCGATGCAACAATTTTAAAATTTCGGCTGCCACAATTCCCGCATAACTTGAAAGCTTAAGGTTTTTTTTTATACCATAGTTCTTTAAAAAGAGTGTTTAGACCATCGGTCTAAATATACCGGTCGCCTCGTAGTATCTGCCGCGCATTTACTTTTTACTTTTTATCTTTATACCGATAACAGCTCTTACCCCTTCGAATCCTACCAATGTAGGCTTTCGGCGGCGGTACAGAGTTGATTTTTATCTAACCACTCGCTCACTTCTTTTCCGATCATACGAGGAGCACCAGCAGCCAAATCCAGGTAAAATACATTTGTACAATTAAAAATTCTTAAGTGATTTCCATTTAACGTTCCATACATTTTATTAATTTCCACAATAATTAGTGCACATTAATTTCCATATAATTTCGTGTGTACTTTACATTGAAACTAAAGTGTCCATTTATTTCTCACTCCGCCATTGCCATTGGCCGCACGTAACATTGGTCCATCTCACCGGAAATTCGAACCGGCAACCTAAATCCAGCCAATCCAGATTGCTTAAAATCCAGCTACCAAGGAATACCCAGATTTTCTAAAATCCAGCCATTCCAGCACAATTTTATTTGATTTTAATTACCAAGGCACAAAAGTCCGAAGGCAATATTGCGAGCTAACATACCAGCGAATACCATACCAGGGAGTACACACACGTAAACTGCCGCAAACATCACATCACATCGCATACACTGTAACACATCATATCAACACATCACATCAGCATCACTGCTCACCAATCTGCTCACTACAGTCCATCTTCTCAGCCATCGCTAAACTCTTCCATCCCTTAGGATGGCTGGCCAAAGTCATAATAGTAGCCAAAATGATTATGCAAAATATTTGGCTAGAGGGGACTGACTGGGACGAAAGAGTATCTGCTCCAACTTTAGATAGGTGGGACAGCTTTATGCATGACTACAATCAAATTAATAACATTCGGATACCACGATGGGTGTATTTCACGCCATCCAACGACGTGGAAATACACGGATTCTGCGATGCATCCGAAAAAGCCTATGCGGTCACAGTTTTTCTACGAGTCAAAATGAAAGATCAGGTTTACGTTAACCTGCTAATGGCGGAAACAAGAGTAGCCCCAGTGAAGACCATCTCCTTACCCCGATTGGAACTGTGTGGAGCGGTTCTGTTGGCCGAGACTTTGGAATCCGTCATCGAAAACCTGAATTTAGGCACATTCAAAATTCACATTTGGACGGACTCAACCATCGTTCTAGCATGGATCCGAAAAAAACCGTGCTCGTGGTGAACCTTCGTGGCGCACAGAGTCACAGAAATTGTGGAAAAGGTAGGAAATCAAGCCTGGCGACACGTGGATTCCGCATCAAAACCAGCAGATCTGGCCAGCAGAGGACTATCAGCGCGGGATCTACTCGACAACGTTCTGTGGTGGCAGGGACCTTCTTGGTTACAAGAAGACAAGAATAAATGGTCAGCCCAAGAAAAAGAGTAAGAGGAAAAGAGAGCACAAATCCACGAAACTACGCAAATAAACAATAAAGAGGACATCCTAGATAGATTTTCCGATTTTTCAAGGGCTTTGAGGGTCATATCATACGTTATGAGATTCTCTCAAAGAACGAGTCCCAAAACGAAAACCCCGTTTAAAGCGGAGTCTTACCTCATTTCGCCCGTCGAAATCAAGGCTACCACTCAACGGCTCATTTCCATCTACCAACAGAAACATTATTCTGAGGAATTAGGGAATTTAAAATCAGGGAAACCTATTGGGACAAAAATCGAAGTCCTTACCACCTTTTCCCGGGCATTTACAAACACCGGGGAAATGTTCGCCGGACCCTTTGACATCAAGTCCTACAGCGGCAGAGGTTGTCGCATGTCAAAGGGCTACCCTTGCCTGTTCGTATGCTTTACGACCAAGGCTGTTCATCTAGAGGCCACCAGTGACCTTAGTACCGCCTCGTTCCTGGCAGCCTTCGACAGGTTTGTTGCCAGACGAGGATGTCCTAAACACATCCGTTCCGATAATGGAACGAACTTCGTCGGTGCCTCTCGAGCTCTCCGATCCGAGTTCAAGTCTTTTCTAGCGGACGCCCGCAACCAGACCCTTTCCAAATATTGCCACCAAACCCTGACCTGGCACTTTATACCAGCTGGGGCCCCTCATATGGGTGGACTCTGGGAAGCAGGGGTCAAAAGTTTCAAAAACCACTTTAAAAAGATCGCCTCCGATCATAAATTTACCCTCGAGGAATTTAGCACCCTACTCTGTCGAATCGAGTCATGTCTCAATTCGCGACCACTAACGCCCTCGTCCAACGAACCGTCGAACTTGGAGCCACTTACCCCAGGATATTTTCTGGTTGGAGGACATCTATTAGCCCAATAACAAGCAAATGCACTCGTTAAACTTAGTAACGAGGCCAACAGTAACCCTACTGCAGACGGACGAACCGATCTGCCACAGAAGATGACAATGTGCTACAGCAAATTAGCAGCACATCGCCCGAACATAAATTCCCCCACAACAAAGTCAATTGACAGATAAGGAGATAAAAGGCTTCCAATAAACCCACCCCATTAATAAAAAACAGTACCGGGTTTCCAGAAACAAACTACTACCGATCACGTATTCGACAGTCTCCGTTTTGTTTAACTGCGTTATCTCCTCACACTGTCATTGACTTGGTTTTTGAATGAAATTCGTCAATTAAAAATTCAATTTTATGAGGTTTATAGCGCCTTAATGTCAATACACTATCCACTAAAACACGGTTTCTAAAACACATTGGGTCTGTTTACTGATCAAACGGAGGTTCAGAGCAGCTTAGAGCAACTCAGAGCAGAAATGCCATGAAACACTTGAATCTCGATAGTTCCTTTTTATTTGGTTTTTCTTTCTCTAAATCTGCAAATTCACGTATACAAAAACGTTGATTTTCTTGCAAGCTAATTTTTTTGAAGTTTTAAAAAATTTAGTTTTTCCTGACTGACAATTGCTTCTTTGCTCTAACTTACTCAAAAAAAAAAAAAAAGGCTAGAGCAGAAATTTGTGATCTGGATTACTCTACTTTTGTTTTGAGCGTACTCATGAAACAAAAGATAGAGCAACCTAGAGCAAGAAAAGTGTTCGTTAAACCCAATTTTGTGAAATATCTCAATCTGGCGTAAGCTAGAGCAGCCCAATAAACAAACCTTATTACTTTCATAGTTGAATACAAGCACTCACCCGATTCAGCTTGCGCATGTGAAATGCCTGCCCGAACACAAGACCCAGCTGACCAATCGGTTGAAATCATTTTTGGCTCATAGTCACAACCATCAGTTCTGTATGTAGCCCTTACGTAATCACCCACACTAAAGCTCATTAGTTTTGAGTCATCCCCGGCAATAATTTCATTTGTGGTTTCGGCAATTTGTTTTGCTACATAAATCTTCACCAACTAACTGCAAACCTTTAAAATAAAATTTTATGAACTCTGTGTGTTCTCGATTCAAACCAAAATCAAACGGAATTTACCATCCTTATCCTTGCGATTACGCCCCAAATGCTTACGGAGGGCAACAGCCCTTTTGATCATGTGACACAAAGCTTCAGGGATGTCGGGTTTCAAACCAACAGATTTCATGATGCGCAGAATTTTGTTGCCGTTTACAAGGCGTACCTGCGCCACACCATGCGAATCACGAAGAATAATACCAATTTTAGATGGTGTAAGACCCTTCCTTCCCAGTTTCTTAATGTGCTCTTTGACATCTGCATTTAATTTAAGCCATGAAGGCACTGTTCGTCTGTAGGGAAGCGCTGATTGGGATATACCCTTGCCAGGAGCGTGCATACGACCCATCTTTAAAGATTTTTGTACACCCGGCGCATTAAAAATTGGTTCCCACCTGCGCCATGCCTAATAAGGCATACATTGGTGGGGCATATATGAAGCTGCTCGACCTCACTAAACTTTATGTGCCACAATCGAGGTGGCATAAATTTGAGTGCCACATATGTTCAGCTGCCCATTGTTGGGGCATATAGTCAGCTGCCCATTGCTGGAGCATATGTGTAGCTGCTCATTGTTGGGGCATATATGAAGCCGCCCATGAAATCTGAAAATACAAAAAAAAATTAGAATACGCATGTCAAAATGGTTCACTCATGTATGTATCCATCGCTGGGGGCCGGCTACCACAGCGAGTGATACAAACACGTACAAACATATATGTTTTTACGATACACACACCTTTTCATTGTATACTTACCTCCGACAGAATCCTTGTCCACTGCACCACTCCAGCCTTGGCAAGTCCTTGCGAATTTATTAAAATATTATCATGAAAATAAAATAAAACTTACCTCGTGTAATGTGACGTTTTATCCATTGATGGCGCCGGTTTTCGCGCTGCCATACTATCCCCTTTTTTTTAGTACCAAATCGAGCTACCGGATGCAGGGGTACTAAATCCTCCACTTAAGGCCCTATTACACGAAACGCGTCACTGCATCGCACGATATAAAATGTAACCACTTTAGTCAATACTAGCCTGAGTATAAATCTTTCGGTGTACCAACATAAATAAACACCGAGAACTTAATTGAGGAAACAAATAGGCTGTACAAAAAAAATGCGTACCGTCAGCCACGGCTCCGGCAACCATCCGGAATTGGGACGGCGTAGTCCAGGGTTATTTTAATAAGCGCGGCCGAAGGCCGCCAACTCAGCAAGGTATTTCGGACATAAATACCATGGATTCTGCCCCAATTTTGGTATCGGATCCGGGTCATTTTCCGGGGTTTTAACAATAACTTTCACACTACCCTATACAAAAAGATAAAAAAAAAGCGCTTCCGGATTCGTGATCCTGAGGCCAAAATCCGTCTTTTGAGCTATCTCCCATAATTGTAGCTAACTAATTAGCAGTTGACCCCTAAAGTAGACAATACCCATAAAAATATTATATCGTGGCAAATATCCACTCTGACAGTTGCTACCTTCACAGTCGTGATCGTACGACAACGTACACCATTCCCCTAAATTAGTTTCCCCAAATCGTGACACGGTATGGGAAATGTCACCACAATGACGGGGTGAAAAGTGTAAATGTACTATTAGCAGCTGCCGTAGAGCATCTGCCTGGGCCTTAACATCGCAAGAGTACTAGTCACCATCGGTGTGATGTGGCAGCACAAAGCGTGTCAGCTGTTCGCGATCCGTTTGGTGAAACTTAAGGGTGGGTGATTTTAGCCGCTGATCAACGACAGCGCGATCAGCTGGTCATGCGGTCCAAGTGGGGACCGCCTTTAATTATTGAAATGGCCGCTTCTTATCTGCAGCTATGAACACACACTCTAAAAATGCATTAGTTCAGAGGCGCAAGTCCTAAACTTTTACCATTCAGGCCAAAAACAAGTCATTTTAGGACTACTGCAAAGGGCGTGCGGTCGATGAAGTTAGGGCACATATTAAGTGTCCACGCATCTATTTCCTGTTTCCCTTGGATGGCAGGAAATTGTCAAATGACAAACAAAACCAGATCGGAAAAATTGGGCCAGAATCCGAATGGTCCTGCCAGATGGGGGTAAATATCCAAACCCTACCCAAAACTAAGCGAAAAATGCCCAAAATACCCAAAATACCCAATTCAAAAAAAAAAAGGGAAAAATACGTAAATAAGGTCAAATAACACAAAATAACGTTCAAGTACCCTATACATAAATAAGGTTAAAAGGGTCCAATTCCAAAAAAAAAAAACTCCGAATCTGATCAGGGACACAAGCCACCCAACCAGACATACGAGAAACCCACAGTGAATAAGGGGTTTAAGGGTCTTAGAATGACTCGTTACACCGCGATACGCGTCAAGACGGAGGGAAGGTCCCGTCAACAATACCGCGGGATGGCGGTGCTACCGGTGTAGCGAGACGCATCATACTACGCTGCACATTGATGACGCTACCACCCGTCCCTCCACGCATATTCGGGCAAACATCGAACAGCTAGAGGACGGAGAAGGTAAGGTGAACCCTGGTGGCTCGGAAACGCGTCCTTTCCGACCATCTCGCCGTCCCACTGATGTAAGACGGGGTGAGCTTTCCGCTCATCACGCCTTACAGCGGGTCGGACCGCACCTTATCCGGCCCATTCCACCGTCAGCGATACCACCGTAGTACGCCACAGACATCTGCCCGCCACGTTTCGGTCTGGCAGAGCGGCAAATACGCCCGCCGACGACATAATATTGCGGTCATTTGTCGCTATTGGCCCCACCGCGTTAGTATCTATTGAAGCCGGAGGCAGACTTCATATTGTGCGTGCCCTGATCGACCCGTGTTCTCCCACTTCGGCCATTGATAGCGAGCTCGCCATTGATCTCGACTTGGAGCGACTTGGGGGAACGCGGCGGATGAGGTGCACGCTGGTCCTACGAGGACAACATGGGGTAAACCGAAGGATCACTACCCAGGCGACGGTCGTCGTACGAAATCATCGGTTGACCCCATCGTCGAACATCGATGGCACAGTCGCGGGCCATTTCCAATTCATGAAGCTGGCGGACCCTGAATTTTTCCGCGCCTCGCCAGTGCGCCTCGTGTTAGGCGCCGACGTCTACCCCAACATCATGTTGAACGCCACACCGCCATCTCAAATCAACGGACTATTAGCCCAGGCCACAATTTTCGGCCTAACAATATCTGGTTCTTACCAACAATAAGGACGAAAATTTGTATCATCCCAAAGTCACCGCAGGGTCATCTTTCATTCTAGGGGTGGGGGGTAGTTGCAATCTTTTTTTTCGACCTGGTCTAGTGTCCACCCTTCGCGAGGGATTTGCACTGTCTTACTTTTGAGACATATGCGCGATTGGGTTACTTACGATCAGGATGACGTCCATAAAGGAATGGTACACAAACGATTAGATTTAATATAATATAATTAATGAATATTGGTAAATGTTGATTGAAATATAAATTAGTACATTAAAAAGCATATTCGATGAGTAGGCACGGTTGCATTCAGGTTTAGGAAACTGATAGATATTTAGGAGGAATTTGAGGTCAGGCGTGTGAAACATGCTTTCTATCAGCTTTTCGTCTCCGCGTTTGAACAGCTCGGCGGGTTGTCCTTGAACTTTATTGCATGCAATTTCGCAAGAACCGTTTACACGATTCAATTTTCAGAATCAAAAAGAAATTGTATGAAAAATCGATCTTTAAATACAAAACACCCCAGGGTTGCTATTTTTATGAGCACCGGATGAATTTGTTCGGCAAATTTGACGAAATTCCAAATTTGAAAAATGAGATTTGTATAGAGCAAAGCGTAAAAATCGGCACAGCGTAAATGTATTATAAATGTAGCATAAATTACCAAAATTTGTTGCACTTCTTAGCTGAAATAATAGCTATTCAGAGAACTTTCGTGTATCCTACTAATTACACAGTGCTGCAAAATAAATAAAAAATTGAATACACTTTTAAAGCGACCTAGTGGAGATTGTTCATCTGGTCGAAATATATACGAAACACACCTCAAAAGATTTGTAACACCCCCAAAATCTGGTTTTAAGGCCAAAAAACCGTTTTTTCAGAGTTTTCGTTGAAAAAAAATCATTAAAAATCATCCGATTTTGGAATTCTCGACGGTTTTGGATAGAGAATTGTTGACACTTTCGAAATATATATACATAGCAATTCTAACACGAATTTTTTGGGAGATTTCTCCCATTTCCCATTCTCGCAGTCATGAACGCACATTTTTTAAGAATTTGTTCCCTTTTCCCATATCCCAGTATCACAAACGAACTTCGAAAGTTCGAATATGCATTTGGGAAGAAAAGTAGGTATTCTAAACAACAAAAAAAGGGGAGAACTGTCAAGATTATTTTGGGAGATGTTTCTTCAAATGTTTACAGGGGAATTTATAGAAAAATATTAATAATTTGCAATAAATAATTGGAAGTGTCAAAAAATATATATATTTTGTGTTCTTAAGTGAGAGTTCACGGTTTTTTTTGGGAGTGATGTCCTAATTAACAGTCCTTCTCCGGATATGGACCCGGGACACTCCGGAACACTCTTGCGGTACTACCCGACTGTGGCGGTAGCGATTAGGTGTGACCAGTGGAACCTTCTAGGACATCCGTAAGGAAGGAGAAGATGGGTAATGAGAGGTATCATATCCGTGGATGAACCATCGAGTTGCACGTAAATACCTACCTGCGATGGCAACTACGGGTCGGAAGTCCTCCTAACAGACATTTTCCTCTGCATACTGGGATACAAGAAAGGCCGCAAGGATCCAAAAAAAATATGAGGGAGTATCACCGAATGCCAGGAATACGGTGGAATAGCGCAAACTCTGGTACCGAACTCCAAAGCACTTATGCGCCAGAGATCAGACGAGGAGTTAAAACACCCCCGGAGTGGGTAAACCTAGCTTTGCTGAAGTGATCAAGGACGGTGTCCTCATAGGTATGATTGCCCAAGGTAACGACCGCTCAGCCAACCTTAAAGACCAGTAGCAGTACGTACGGAATGAAATAGGTAGCCCCCTTCTCGACGTTATGGCGGGGCCGGTTGGTCCGGCGCGAGGTACTGATGCGGGTCAGATCAAAGTATTCCCTTGCGAGGTTTCAAGAACTGCTGCGCTGTACAATTCAGCAGCTGCAAGTCTACCCAGGGGCAAGAATCGAGTTCGTCGACTGAAAGGACATTCCGGCTCGGCTAAGGGCAAATGCATGGATTCTTTCTAACCCTACATAACCTGAAAAAATTCTCAGGATGCTGCGGATCCTAAATCCGTCTCTCCCGATGCAGGACTGGAGTGTCAATCTGGTCGATCATGCGGTAGGGCCTAACGGACAGGTGGTATTCACTCTGAATAAGGAGGCTCTCGAGATCCACGTATACCATGGCGACGCTGGAGCTGTGAACAACTTGGCAATGGGGACAACCTGCAGGACTGGTAGGACCTCGAGGTCACGGCGCGCCGGCCGTGGTAGCGAAGCCTGCGCGCTGCCATGTTGGTGGTTTAGATAAACCTGCACAAATCTGAAGCTGCTCTAAGTAGTTGTCTTTCTAAAGGCACACTCATCGTGCTGGCCAATATACATATTGCAGGTCGTCGTGACCAGATTATGAAAAAGTTGCGGTGCAATGCTGAACGGTCGCAAACCATAAGACGCTCTAAGGTGTGAACAGCAAAGAGCCACAAAAGTTTAAAGGAAGCTCATGGATTGGTGATTTTGGATCTGCCAGCAGTAGGTATCAGGTAGCGAGAGGGATTCCAAGTATCCTGTGCACATCCACCTCCGGTGATGCCGCTCTAGCCAAGAAATTTGAATTGAAATTGGCGCGAATGTAGGTCCCTTAAGCTAGCAGAACATAAAAGTAACACATGCAAAATTAGGTGCTCGAAAGTTGCTCAAAAGATGCTATAATCCTACAAAAGGTGCTCGTCAACTATTCCCAAAAATCGATGTTCTGCTAGCTTAAGGCTTAAGCTAGCAGAACACTGTGCTTTAACAGTGAAGGATGATAACTACATCAAAAGTGAGTATACAGAAATAAGGTGCTCGAAAGGTGCTCATTAAGTGCCATAATCCGAATTGGGGTGCTCCTCAAATTTTTCGAAAAAAACGATGTTCTGCTAGCTTAAGGCTTAAGCTAGCAGAACACTATGCGTTAACAGTGAAGGGTGATAGCTACATCAAAAGTGACTGTGCAAAAATTAGGTTCTCGAAAGGTGCTCATTAAGTGCCATAATCCGAATTAGGGTGCTCCTTAAGTTTAAGCCTTAAGCCTTAAGCCTTAAGAACATTATGCGTTAACAGTGCAGGGTGATAGCTACATCAAAAGTGAGTATACAGAAATTAGGTGCACGAAAGGTGCTCATTAAGTGCCATAATCCGAATTAGGGTGCTCCTCAACTTTCCCAAAACATTATTTTCAAGTGAGCAGAGCAGTATGCGTAAACAGTTAAGGATGACAATTGCACAAAAGTTAGAATGCAGAAATAGTGTGCATATAAGGTTAGTTATAGACCAACATTATTTTTACGTCAAAATTAGAAGTTAAGCTATTGAGTGCCCATCCCCATAATAAATAACGAATATAGTTAGATACGAAAAATTATGTATTGTCTCTCGTTTTTTCATAATCCTGCAAATCGTCGTATTCTGTCACCTTCCGTCTGGACGAGGGCAAATTGCAGTATAGTGCCCCACTCCCATTTTTCGAGGCTTAACATTTTCTTTCTCTTTATCTACGTATAGGCGCGCTATATGGAGGTGTAAAATGAACCACCCCAACAAGTTCGTATTGCGTACCTATATTTCGCTTCGAGGTAGTGAGGTTCAGCGACTTTAAGGATACTAAAGGCTCAAGGTCTGCGTCGCATACTCCAAAAACATAATGACTCCTGAAATTATTGATATACAAATTTAGGATATACTAACACCCGGATTCTGTGTTGATCTCGTTAAATAACACTGTTTAGTCCATTGGCCTAAATATTACGGCACCCCCTATTGCCGGGTAGTTCACTTTATATATACCGGTAACAGTGCTTTCCTCTCCGGATAATTGCGAACGCTATTATTCGGAGTTAGGTTCGAAGTAACTTTTTCCGTTTATAGTCTTTCACTTATTTTCCGTACGCCGCCAAGCCCGCAGCCAAGTCACCGAAGGTAAGCCCATTTATTTTCCCAATAATACTTTCATATAATTTCCGCTTAATTCATTTGCCACTTATTTATATTTATTTAATCTCAATTTAATAAATATTATTATAACGTTTTAACTAATTCGTTGCTTTGTTTATTTACGTGCGAGAACCAAATCGATAGGTAAGCCACGTAAACATTGGTCCTATCGCGCCAGGAAAAAATTTAACATTCCGGATATTTTTCAAACCAGCACCTAATCGAAGCACTTTTTAATTAATATCATTGGTACACAGCGAAGTTTAATTGGGAAACCATCAAAAAATTATTTTATTGAACAACAAAGGCAATTCAACGAGTATAAACTCAGCGACAAAGTCATCCAGCGTATTCACAACACACATATACAGTCCGCTATTAACGAATACACATCTTATCGAAGATCACATCACCACAACACATATACAGTCCGCTATTAACTCATCATATCGAAGATCACATCATATACATATACAGTCCATTTTAATCACGCTATCATATCACATCATCTTACAGTCCTTAATATAATTTCCTTTCACATTGGTTTACACATTTTATTAAGGTAAGTGGTTGATTTTAGTGCACGCATTTTTTTTTTTTTTTTTGAATACGTAGGAACGTATCGCGAGTGAATGTGTGATATCCATTTGCAAGTCAAAGTAAGAGGAAGTTTTCGTGTTTAAAACACAGTTAGCGCCTTTTGACTATCGATTGAGTCCCCCACCAGTGGTAAGACTCCTCCGACACAGCTCAAGGCAGACAGTCAGTTGAGCATTTCTTAAACAAAGAACCACTGCACTGTGCAACCTCACTAGGTTTTCCATCTACTTGTCCAATAAATATTCACTTCCACTTGGTTGATGTATTTGCAAATAAATAGCCCAATATTCACTCATTTGTAAAAAACAAAATTTCACTTCAACCACATATATACACTTTCGTCGAAATTGGCACTGGCATTGGGTGGCTTGTGGTCATTATTGATAGCGAAAACAGTCCATTAATTTGTTGTAAAATCGTTTTTTATATACACATACTGTACTTTTTACAATCTTTAATAAATATTATTTCCACTACAGCATAAACCAATTGCGTTAACTTTTCACTTTGGTTGGCTATTCGGCAGTTTTTACACAGACGTTCAAATTGGCGTTAAGGATACATTAAATCCGTTGCCAGATTTTTTATCTATTTTCAACTTTCAACCATCCACTAGATCTGCATTCCGATCATATCTTTTAACCTTTAACTTTGATACACTAAATCTGCTTCCAGATTTCTAGCCAAGATTTCATGGCCAACATTTAGGGACATGTTCACGGCCATATATATATTAAACAAACGCCTTACAACTGTTGAGAAATTATACCACCTCAACCAGAAAACCCAAGGGGAGGCAAAGGAAATAGTACGTAGGTGTCCATTGACTAATGAAGGCTTTACAACAGCCCGGAAAAATTTGAGCGACAGGTACGAAAACAAGCGTATCCTGGTTAATACCCAATTGAAGGCCCTTTTTAATCTAACATCTGTTACTAGTGAATGCGGAACAGCAATAAAACAACTTCAACGGGACATTAATAATTGCATCTCATCTCTCACATGTCATCAAATTGACATATCCAACTGGGATGCAATCATTACATACTTATGTTCCACCAGACTACCGGAATGCACTCTGGCTCTATGGGAACAAACCATAGAAACTAAAACCGAGATTCCCAGATGGGAAGATATGGACAAATTCCTGTATAATCGGTTCCAAACGTTGGAAACCGTATCCGACCTTAAGGGTAGCCAAGCGTCAAAAGCACCCAATACAAGGTCAACACCAAAGAAACTTGGCGTTTACCAAGCCAGCGTCCCCAAACCACCATGCAAGATGTGCAATAGTACAGACCACAAATTAAGAGATTGTGGTAGATTCCTCGGAATGACCCCGACAGATAGGATATCTTACGTTAAGGGCAACCGTTGGTGCTTGAACTGTCTGTCAGCTGGATACACCGTGACACGATGCGCTAGCCGATTCAGATGCAGCATTTGTCGTTCAAGGCACAATACTTTGCTCCACCTGGCAGAAGCTCAGCCAAACGCAACAACTCAGACGTGGCGTCGAAACACCACAGATGATAGGCCCTCCACGTCACAGCAAGCACGAACAGAGCTGGAATCTAGGAATACAAGAGAAAATGTTAATTATACTCCATCTTGTCATGCAAATACAACTAAAGGAGTATTGTTAGGAACAGCACGCGTTAAAATCCACTATAATGGAGTGGATTTCTCAGCCAGAGCACTTATTGACTCCGGTTCTGAATGCTCTTTCATAACCGAAAGGTTGAAAAGGAGAATAAACCTGCCTTCTAACCGCCGGAACATCCAAGTATCGGGTATAAACAATACGCCTTCAGCGCAGGTCAAAGAGTCGTGCTCTATTACAATAGGTTCCCTAATCGACCCATTAATTGCAATTGACACAATGGTCCTAGTGCTTCCGCAACTGACAAGGGATCTTCCGACTTGCCAAGTCAGCGCACTGACCCAACAAGCTTTCCCTGACCTGATTTTGGCGGATAAGAGGTTCTTCATTAATGAACCAGTCGACCTCATCCTGGGGGCGACATTTACGCAAAAATAATATTAAACGGTATAAGAAAAAACGTTATGAACACGTTACTAGCTCAAGAAACCGTCTTCGGTTGGATATTAACCGGCCGAGCAGAAACAGCACAACCAACCAATAAGAGGGTATCCTTTTCCAACGAAATAAGCCTGGATAAGCAGTTAACCGCATTCTGGGAATTAGAACCTCAATCAACGGACTGTTATTTCTTGCCTCATCATGCTGTCATAAAGGAAGAAAGCACAACTACCAAAGTCCGGGTGGTATCCAATGCATCATGTCCCACTGTCAATGGCACAAGTCTTAACGACGTGCTATATACAGGCCCAGTACTACAGGCCGACTTAACCATCCTACTCCTTAGATGGAGATTCTTCAAATACGTATTCAATAGTGACATCGAAAAGATGTACCGTCAGATATGGGTCAAACCTAATCAGACCAAGTTCCAAAGGATAATTTTTCGAACCAAACCCGGGGACCCTATCACAGTCTACGAATTAAGAACGGTAACTTTCGGAGTTAATTGCGCTCCGTATCTCGCGATCCGAACGCTGCATCAACTGGCAGACGACGTACAGACCACGTTACCTATCGCATCAACCATTCGGCGCACAAGTATGTACGTCGATGACGTTCTTTCCGGGGGGCATAGTATCGACTCGGCAATTAAAGCTCGCGATGAGATCACGCATGCCTTACAGTCCGCTGGTTTCTCCCTTCGGAAATGGACATCAAACTGCAGCAAAATACTTCAAGCTATACCTAAACCGCATCGGCTGAACGAGGACTTATTGGAGTTCAAGGACTCAAGTACGGTCAAAACCCTAGGAATCCATTGGAACGCACATTCGGACTACTTTTATTTCGCGGCTAAACTAATTGAAAATAGGGACAGCATAACCAAAAGAGCAATACTCTCAGCCATCGCTAAACTCTTCGATCTATTAGGATGGCTGGCTCCAGTCATCATAGTAGCCAAAATAATTATGCAAAACATCTGGTTAGAGGGGACTGACTGGGACGAAAGAGTATCTGCTCAAACGTTATATAGGTGGCAAAGCTTTATGTCTGATTATAACGAAATAAACAATATTCGCATACCACGATGGGTATATTTCTCGCGACGCTTCAGAGAAAGCCTATGCAGCCACAGTTTTTCTACGTGTTCAAACGAAAGATCAAGTCTACGTTAACCTGCTAATTTCAAAAACAAGAGTAGCCCCAGTGAAGACCATTTCCTTACCCCGATTGGAGTTATGCGGAGCGGTTTTGCTAGCCGAAACCTTAGAAACCGTCATCGAAAATCTGAATTTAGGCACATTTAAAATTCACTTGTGGACTGATTCAACCATAGTCCTAGTATGGATCAGAAAACCACCGTGCTCGTGGTCAACGTTCGTGGCGCACAGAGTTACAAAAATTGTGGAAAAGGTGGGAAATACAGCTTGGACTCCGCATTAAACCCAGCTGATCTAGCCAGCCGAGGGCTATCAGCAAGGGACCTAGTCAACAACGTTTTGTGGTGGCAGGGACCTTCTTGGCTACAAGAAGACAAGACTAAATGGCCAACCCAAGAAAAAGAGTATGGTACAAACATCGAGGAAAAGAGGGTACAAATCCACACAACTATGCAAGTAAACAACAAAGAGGACATCCTAGATCGATTTTCCGATTTTTCAAGAGCTTTGAGGGTCATATAATACGTTATGAGATTTTCTCAAAGAACGAGTCCCAAAACCAAATCTACTTTTAAAGCGGAGTCATACCTGATTTCGCCCGACGAAATTAAGGCTACGACTCAAAGTCTCATTGCAATCTCCCAACAGAAACACTATTCGGAGGAATTAGGGAATTTAAAATCCGGGAAACCCATCGGGACAAAAAGCGAAGTCCTGCCTCTCAACCCCGTCATCGATAGCGGTAACATCTTGCGGGTGGGCGGCCGTCTGTCTGCATCCCTTGACCTGCCTTATAGCGAACGTCATCCAATTATCCTGCCGTACACGTGTCACTTTACTCGTCTCCTGGTCCAGTTTGTCCACAAGATCTCCTTACATGGGGAAAATCAAATAATGCTGCGGCTTATCCGCTCACAATACTGGATTCCAAAAGTTAAAAATATGATCAAAACCATTATCCATAACTGTAAGGCCTGCACCATCTTCCGACAGCGAGTGCAGACCCAATTAATGGGGGGAAGGTCCCCGAACGCATCACCTTTTCCCGTGCATTTACCAACACCGGGGTAGATTTCGCCGGACCCTTTGACATCAAATCCTACAGCGGCAGAGGTTGCGCATGTCCAAGGGTTACGTCTGCCTGTTCGTATGCTTTACGACCAAGGCCATTAATTTGGAGGCCACCAGTGACCTTAGCACCGCCTCGTTCCTGGCAGATTTAGACAGATTTGTTGCCAGACGAGGATGTCCAAAGAACATCCACTCCGACAATGGAACAAACTTCGTCGGGGCCTCTCGAGCTCCCCGCTCAGAGTTCAAGTGTTTTCTAGCGGACGCCCGCAACTAGACCCTTTCCAAGTATTGTCATCAAACCCTGAACTGGCATTTCATACCCGCAGGTGCTCCTCATATGGGTGGACGAGAATCGCGCTTCACTCGTCAACAGATGGGAAAAACTCAAGGCATTACACCAAACGTTCTGCAAACGATGGAAAACCGAGTATCTCATCGAACTGCAGAAACACGTCAAATGGAAACATCCACAAGTAGACTTAAAACAAGGGGACCTAGTCGTCCTAAAGGAGGACAATTTGCCTCCCAACGAATGGAGGCTAGGGCGGATCGCGAACCTTCATCATGTACCTGACAACCGAGTTCGAGTCGTCGAACTAGACACTGCGCGAGGCCGAACTACGAGACCAATCGCAAAATTGGTCCTACTTCCACCCGTTGGTGGGGAGGACGGAAGGGAGTAATATTCCACTTCTCCATCTCCCTAATTCCACTTCTCATTCATTTTAGAATTAGGGAACCTCGCGGTATCAAATAGCCGCAACCAATACACCACTAACCCTTCCCCAAAAACAACAAAACCATCATCATCAAGCAAGCATACAGGAGTCAAATGAGGACAGATTGCTCAACTCCCAACCATCAAAAACAAGGATAAAAATCGACATTCAAAAGTTCAAACGTTTTCAGTTCAACATAAAAAAAAAACCTTTCATTTCGTTGTAATCAGAATCCAAATCTCAAGGATTTTACTAATTTTGTTTTTTTGGGTTAGAGTATATTTTTCCATACAAAAAGTGATCAAGAAAAAAAAGATTTGGTTTTGGTTTGAGGCTAACGCAACCAAACTCAAACTTGTAAAAGTCAAACAGAAACAAAAGTTTTTGATTTTGGTTTTTGATGCTAACGAAACGAAACAAACTTCGAAATATCAAATAGATAACGAAATGAAATATTTTTTTTAACATTTTTTTTGATAACGTTAATATCAAAAATTTTGGTTTATTTCGTTGTGCAACCTTGGTATGTACTACCAAGTAATTTATTTGGAGCCCACTCATGCAACAATACTACCTACATCTATATACTTGATGGAAACACTCACCCGAGTACGCAGTTCGCAGCAAAGGATTGGCGTTTGACCCATTTTTCGGGAAAATCCCCTAGTGCATTAAATAAAGGAAATGTGAGTCTTCCAAATAAGGCTTGGCTTTATAATAATACCCCTTTTTTTTTAATGTAAAAGTACATATAAGAGATGTTAAAATTTTATTAAATTTGATTTGCATTAAAATTTAGGCAAACGATTTTAAAAGTGGTTCGTCTATAAGTTAGTCCAAATTGGTCGGACTTAAGCCCTCTTGCAGAAGCCGCTATCCAAAATATTTCGATGCGTTTCCGGCTCTGCATCCAACGATGAACTTCAGCAAGAACTTAAAGAAGCACGCGAAAAAGTTGAGACCGTTCGTCAATCTTCCAGTGCAACAAGTCATTACACCTATACCGTTAAATTAATGCGCGCGGAAAATGCACTAAAGCCATCCAAACAAAATTGCGCAATGAAAATAATATGCAAAATCTTAAAGGTGCATCTGTAGAGCTAATTGTGAGCTATCTGTTAAAAGGTATTATATCATTGGCGCTCTTCATAATAACTTTACGCAATCCACTCACCTGCAGCACTCGCACTCTGCTCAGAATCGGACAGTGCATTATTCATGTCCTGTGGCTTGATAAATTGCGACATAACTTAATGCTCACCAGAAGTATCATTCTTCGTTTAAATAATCTTAATCCCTTTTCTATAAAGCGCACTTAGGCAGAGAATTTTGCATTTATACGCTTTGCGAACAAATCAATTTTATCTTGGACTTAATTATGACCACGTCGCTAGTCCGCTGTGAGCAATACGATTCCCTCATTAACATTTTTTTTTCCTCATCTGTACATTTTTTCAGCTTTTCAATTTATTATTTTTCAATCCACTATTCCACCGACCATCCCGCAACGTGAAAAATAAAAGGAAAAGAAAATTTAATTAAATTAAAAGAATACAAATACCATTTACTACTTACCTCGTGTAAAATTTTTCCTGAATGACAGTCCATGCATGAGAGTTCCGGTGAGTGCTGCCACACTAAAATTTTTTTTGTACCAAACCGAGTGACATAGGAAGTAATAGTACATTTACACCGCACCAAATTTGCTAACTGAAGTGTAATAGTACATTTACACCGCACCAAATTTGGTGGATTTGGCGAAAAAATTGCAAATTTGGCGTTTGTCTTCCATACAAATCTAAGTTCACACTGAACTAAAAACTACACGTCAAACATAATATTTGATAAATTTAGACACAAAATGATGAATTTAGTATCATGCATGGCCAAAATAATGATTAAATTTTACCTAAAAGGACGCTTGTTTTACGAAGTTTCGGCACGTAGTTAAGTGTCAATCCAACTACCTCCTGTTCCCTTGGGTGGCAGGAAATGGACAAATGCCAAATTTATTTATTTATTTATTTATTTATTTAAAGTCGACACAAACATAGAGCGGTCGACATAAAAGATATACACATAGGAACAAAAGATAAAAAATTACATAATTACATGCAAATTTCCAAAAAAAAAAAACAAAAAAAAAAGAAATTGTGTTTACAATATAATCTTAATTCGAAAAATACAAAATATTATAATACAAAAACCATCGATCGAGCCTTTTATATCAAATAAAATTATGTTGGACTTCATGGGACTCGATTATACACTGTCGGAATGCTTTAGATGCCGATCGGCACGCTGTCGGAATGCTCAGGGATTCCGAACAGTATGGCGTCGGAATGCATTCGATTCCGATCAGCGCAGAGACGGCAGGTCGTGATACTAACCCAAATATTATTTGACGTTGTTGGAATGCAATCGATTCCAGTCAACTCAGTAGGCGGCAGTCCAAAGACCCTTCGGAGGAATGTATTAGATTCCAGTCTGCGCGTGACAGAACGTATTACAAATAGAGTTATTTACGTTGTTGGAATGCAATAAATTCCAATCAACTCAATCAGTGACAATCCAAAGGTTGGAGAGCACTCGTTTTCAATCCTTATCACTCGGTAAATTGTGTGTGAATATTTCAAGAGCAGTGTACCCGGTTCATCATTCTGTTTAGGCTAAATAATCAAATATTGCATTACGCAAAGTACTGAAAGTACATTGAATACTAATACAGCTATACAAGTCATTGTAGTATGAGCACCAAATGCGCAGAGGATCGTGTTTGGCAAAGTTTAGACGACAAATGGGCAAGTGAAAGGGAACGTAATATCGGGATATTCTGACAGGTACAGCGAAATTCAATCGGCCGAGAAGTTCGGAAGAATCTATCTCACCTATTATCAGTTCATGGAGGAACATTACTCCAAGTAAAATGCTTCGATTGATGTTGAAAGTTTGCAATTAAAGTGAACTTGTTGGGTCCTGTTTGAAAGATAGCTTGTCAGCCATGTCAAAAGTCGAAACGGAAACCCCTCAGATCAAGTTTATGAATAAGAAGTTCATGATTGACACAGTCAAATGCCTTACTGAAGTCAGTATAGATGACACCCGTTTGCTTCTTCTTCATAAAGTCATCAATTACTAGCGAGGTAAATACTAGCAAGTTGGTTGTGGATGACCGTTGACGTATAAAACCATGTGAGAGGGAGATAATAAAGAAGTGCACTGATATTGAAGTTGGCTTGTAATAATCTGTTCGAACATCTTAGGAATGGCTGAGAGCTTAGCTATTCCCCTGTAGTTTTCGATATTTGACCTACTACCTTTTTTATGCAGAGGTATAATAAGATGTTTTCCATAGTGATGGACTCAAGAGATAGTTTTAATAATTTTAAGATTGGCCCAGATAAATTTTCAGCACAATACTTAAGTATACAGCTGGGAACACCATCGGGACCCGGAGAAAAGTTCGGTTTCAATGTTTTAAGACCCTGAAGAACAATACCATTATCGATAACAGGATTAAGAACGCAATTTGAACTTTTCAGGTGATAGGGATAAGGACTATTTTGAAAACGTGTGGATGAATAAGTCGACTGAAAGAATTTCGAAAAAAGTTCTGCGATATCATCATCAGTAGTGGCACTTTTCATGAAGATGGATATCCCGAAGTTTTTCGTTTCGAATTAACAAAGCTGTAAAATCGTTTCGGGTTGCGAAAAAACTGAGTTTTACAGAGAACTAAGTAAACCTTATAGCATCGTTGATTAAGAAAATTAAATCTGGAACGAGCAACTAAATATTTAGAGAGATCGACAGATAACCCAGATTTTTTAAATCGCTTATAAAGCCTAGATCTAATGTTGTTAAGTCTGATAAGCTGTTTTGAGAACAATTGAGGCTTACTCTTGCCAGTATTAATGTAACGGAAAGGAACGCAATTATCGAAAAAGCTATCGAGGGACGTATCCAGCAAGCTGTTAACGCGAGTCTTACTGCTATGAATTCAATATTAGTGTCAATGTCCAATAATATCAACTCAGATGATAGGCTTGAGTCCACGGCAATGAGGACGCCTCCGGCCCTGGAGTTTCGGTCACGCCGATAAACAACATATTTATTTGAGACAACCTCAGAATTAAAATTATCTGGCTTTAACCAGGTCTCTGTAAAAGCTACTACGTGTGCAGTAAAAGTGAAACTGTTGAGATAGAATTTTGATCGTAAACGACAAGACGGGACGAGTCGAAAATAAATTTTTTTGCTGCTCTTGCAGTGACGATCATTTACTTTTGAACTTTCTGATTCTGTTACAGCCGTCTTTTTTCTGAACAAATGTACAATAGAATGCTCCGGCCAAAAATCAGGCGAAAGTACCGTATCAAAAAAGGCGTCAGGAACTAATATACGAAATGATGAAATATCTCTTTCATAGCTGAAATTAAACTTATAAACATTGACGCTTCTACTAGGTGCAATACCAAGTTTTGAGCAAACATAGTTCATGATATCGCTCTCAACCAACGATGAATGTAGTCTCGATACAAAAATGGCCTTACGACGTGGTACGGCAGTCACCTCTCTGGGGGCATCAGATTGCCCGCCTGAAGCAGGTCTGGAGTGAACTATTGTAGGACGGGGGACAGCTAAGACGTTACTTGTTGTGGGTATAGCGCCAATACTGACAGTTGTGGTTGTAACAACCGAAGCTGACAAAGTCTTCGCGAACGACACGCTAGCTGTTTTAGGTATTGCACCAGTACTACCAGTTGTGTTTGTAGACACCGAGGCTGACGAATCTCAGTAATCGAAGTTAACGGGGGCTCTGACGCAGGTATAGATGAAGGTGTAATTGGTGAGGTCAAAGAGATTAACATCGGCGAATGGGAGCCAATAGCGGTGCGACTATTACAGGACATAGGTCCAATCTGCTCTGAAAATGAGAGAGTTCCTCTGACGACCAGCAGAAACACCAGAAGACTCATTCTCTATCTCTTTAGTGACCTCCTCAACAGGCAATTGAGCAGAACTTTGAGGAAGACTTGGAAACAAATTATCGCTCCCATTGGTACTTTTATTGTTGTTACTGTTGTTAGGCTGGCATTTCTTCCGTTTGGGTGATTCGGAAAGCATTTTCAATTCCAAAGCCTTGAATCTTTCAAAAAGATCACGGAAACCCACGAATATGTTGCTGAACTCCTTTTGGGTTTGTCTCATGAAGGCACGCATTTCATTTTCAACAGTGCGGCAATCATGACAGCTCCAAGTGAGTCCGACTTTGCTGGATATTAAGTCCACGACTCGACCACCTAGATTTGTGAACCCAGCACAAGAAACGTGAGCCATGTTTTCACATAGCCAACAACAGACATAAACTTCGGCTTGCGATATCTTCTTCTGGCTAGGACACTTTTTGTAACAGCAGTCCAACATAGTGAAACAAAAAAGAACTCAAACAAAAACACTAAAAGATAAGGTAATCAATTTCACGCAAGCGTATCCGTGAAATAAACTTTATGATTTAAATAACTTACTAGCTGGGAGTTATTTTGGAGCACTGCACAACTGGAAAACAGCTGAGTTTTAAACAGCGAAACAGAGGACGCAAAAGAATATGCAAAAAGCGCCTAAATGACTTGCAATTAGCAAATATTATTGTACACAAACAGAATGGTTGAACCGCACGAAAATGCACAAATATTCATGAAATTCACTGTTATTGTATATGTTATCCACTTATAACTTATTATGATATTGTTATATGAATTATAAAAATATCTAACTTGTTTATAAAAGTAAAATAAACAAAAATCTTGAAGAGCGATAAAAAACACATCGAATAGCTAAAAAGGTTGCCAGATTTTTGATGCAAAAAATGCCCAAAATACCCCGAAAATACATAAATAAGGGCAAAATTACCCAAAAATCCCAATATTATCCTAAACTTGACGGGAAAATATGCAAAGATAGAAAAGTCAAATGAAATGTATCACTCCGAATAGCCAAACCACGTCGACAAGCCACCCAACATACCGAAACACAAAACAATAAAATTTAAATTCAAATTCCAGGATGACTGGAGTTGCAAACAAAAGAAGCAAGACAGAGTCGCGCTCCAACGGCTTCTCTATTTTGTGCCGGCTGTGTCAAAAGGCACACAGCATCCGGCTCTGCCCGATTTATCGGGGTATGTCAAACGTAGAGCGACTAAGGGTGATCATCGATGCACGCTACTGCACCAACTGTCTGTCGTCATTCCACCAACGACAGACATGCCCCAGCGAAGCCCGATGCCACCGATGCAATGAGCCACACCACACTTCGACGCACACCGACGACGCAACTCGAAGACAAGACCACGACGACGACGATGAAATCAGCTCTATCGATCCACGTGACGCCGCACACAATGTCCTGGGCGGAAGAGGTCGCCGCTGAAGAAATAGAGAGGAGGGAGGACCCAACTGCACTCCAGATGCCAATGAAACATCTCGGCTCGGAGCGCTCTTCGATCCTTGCGCTCTTACGTCGGTAATCGATGCTAAACTAGCAAGGGACCTGGGTTTGGAACGCCTCGGCACGAAGTATGTAACCAAATGCACTTTAGTTTTGCGCGGAAAGTATGGGGTGAATAAAGAAGTAACGACCCAGGCCACCGTGGTGGCCCAATATTCCCGGCTCAGTAACAGCGCCATTCCAATTTTTGAAGCTGGTCTTCACCAGTCCGGCTCGTAATTTTGGTAGTTGTCCTTGCTATTTATGTTTATTTATCGATGACAGTAGCGGTCAAATCGTTATGATATCTGCTCAAATCTTCTTAATTTTTGGGAGTTTATAATGAATATTATGCTCAAGTTAACTCCCAAAAGCGGAGTTAATTCGGAATTCGCGCTAATGTATCAGCCGTATTAGAGTGCCCCAATCGTGTCAAAATGTATGACCAACCCCAGTAACTTTGTAGGGCCGACCCATTCATGCCAGTGGCATATCCCCTGAGACCCCACCTGTGGGGTCCCCATACAAAAATTTAAAAAAATCACACTTTTTTGCACTTTACGTGAAAAATAAGTTAAATAAGTCATTTTTCTCTTAAGAACTTTATAAAACCTTATGATTTTACTGATTTTTTCATAAAAAGTGCCAAAAATGGTTATTTTTTGAAATTTTTGAACGAGTAACCCCCAGATGGGGTTTTAGGGGGTGTGCCACTGGCATGGGTGGGTCAGCCCTTCAAAGTTAGTGGGGGTCGGTCCAGTGGCGTGCCTACGTGTTTCAATCAAGGCAAGCCCCAGTCCTAATAACCCCAACAAAAGCACATACTGCTGCCAAAGAACATTTCAGACGAAGAAGACTTTTGCACACGGGGAAAAACTTATACATTTAGGTTTCTTCAATAGGCAAGTTATTGTTTTGCAGATTTTTTAAGCTTTTCCAATCCAAGGGAAAAGGTTTACTTGCACTATTTCCCATTTACATACATCGCAGAAGCCAATGCTCACTTTCACAACGAAAATTTATATTTTTAACTCAGAGTTAATGTCAAATTAATTATTTTATAATGCCTAGCAAAAAAAAAAAATATTACAGCAATCACCACTATTGAATTCTTTTTTTCTACTTTAAAATATGCACCAATAATTTTTGAGTAGAGCTCTTTGCACATTAACATTGTAGATATGTATATACATATCCAGTTTGGCTTTAAAGCTTATAGTAACAACAGCACGAAGCTGGCTTCGTAGTTGCATACAAAATTTCTTCTAAATTCAAAAAAACTGTAGCTTCAAAAAGACATTTTAGTAAGGGATTTGAAAGCCAGGTAAAAGCCAATAAGTAAAAGCGAGATGGCAATCATCGCCTAGGCGGTTAAAGGCTATTTTAAGTAAGCAAGTAAGAGATGCCATCATATGCGCTGAAAAAATTTTATGTTAATTGTTTTGCTATCAGCCGACAGATGGCAGGAAGAGCTTTATTTATATGTTTATGCTATTGGCAGTTAGTGAAACCAAATGTAAACGTTAAAGAAATTGTTACGATACATTTTTGAAACATATTGTAGCTCATAGAGGATTAGCTAGGCAAGCCGGGCTTTTCGGCTTATATGGAAGGCACGCCACTGGGTCGGTCATACATTTGGGCACGATTTGGGCAATCTAAATGGATCAACTTAGGATTTTTCAAACTTTGGCGCTCAAGGTCAAAAGTACAAATTCGGGACATCAGAATTGGTTTTAAAGGTATACTTCCTTCGGCAAAGTATCTTATTTTGATCTCTTAAATACGATTTTCTTTGTCACTTGGGCGATTTTGAAATCGGTCCTCTTAATTACGCACAGTACTTGGTACCAAAATGTTAGGTTTTGGCTTATGCTGCATATCTTGAAAACTTGAAGTCCTTTCCAAAAAATAAAATTGGCATAATTAAGTAGTAGTTCAATATCGATGATATATAACCAAAAAATATCATTCATTGTCAATTAGTGCCAAAAAAATTACGTCAAAACCGGAAAACCGAATGAAATTTCCAAAAATTTCAACTTCTGTCTTAAAAAACATATCATACTTTTTTCAAATGAGTAAAACACTGTATATATTTCAAAAGATAAGGTAATCAATTTCACGCAAGCGTATCCGTGAAATAAACTTTTATGATTTAAATAACTTACTAGCTGGGAGTTATTTTGGAGCACTGCACAACTGGAAAACAGCTGAGTTTTAAACAGCGAAACAGAGGACGCAAAAGAATATGCAAAAAGCGCCTAAATGACTTGCAATTAGCAAATATTATTGTACTCAAACAGAATGGTTGAACCGCACGAAAATGCACAAATATTCATGAAATTCACTGTTATTGTATATGTTATCCACTTATAACTTATTATGATATTGTTATATGAATTATAAAAATATCTAACTTGTTTATAAAAGTAAAATAAACAAAAATCTTCAAGAGCGATAAAAAACACATCGAATAGCTAAAAAGGTTGCCAGATTTTTTATGCAAAAAATGCCCAAAATACCCCGAAAATACATAAATAAGGGCAAAATTACCCAAAAATCCCAATATTATCCTAAACTTGACGGGAAAATATGCAAAGATAGAAAAGTCAAGTGAAATTTATCACTCCGAATAGCCAAACCACGTCGACAAGCCACCCAACATACCCAAACACAAAACAATAAAATTTAAATTCAAATTCCAGGATGACTGGAGTTGCAAACAAAAGAAGCAAGACAGAGTCGCGCTCCAACGGCTTCTCTATTTTGTGCCGGCTGTGTCAAAAGGCACACAGCATCCGGCTCTGCCCGATTTATCGGGGCATGTCAAACGTAGAACGACTAAGGGTGATCATCGATGCACGCTACTGCACCAACTGTCTGTCGCCATTCCACCAACGACAGACATGCCCCAGCGAAGCCCGATGCCACCGATGCAATGAGCCACACCACACTTCGACGCACACCGACGACGCACCTCGAAGACAAGACCACGACGACGACGATGAAATCAGCTCTATCGATCCACGTGACGCCGCACACAATGTCCTGGGCGGAAGAGGTCGCCGCTGAAGAAATAGAGAGGAGGGAGGACCCAACTGCACTCCAGATGCCAATGCAACATCTCCTTGCGCTGTAACGTCGGTAATCGATGCTAAACTAGCACGGGACCTGGGTTTGGAACGCCTCGGCACGAAGTATGTAACCAAATGCACTTTAGTTTTGCGAGGAAAGTATGGGGTGAATAAAGAAGTAACGACCCAGGCCACCGTGGTGGCCCAATATTCCCGGCTTAGTAACAGCGCCATTCCAATTTTTGAAGCTGGCGGATCCAGATTTCCACCGGTCTTCACCAGTCCGGCTCACATTAGGCGCAGACGTGTACGCCGGTATCATGGTTGCCGGCACACCACCGTCAAGCGTAGGTGGCCTCCTGACACAAGCCACCATATTCGGCTTGGTGGTGTCGGGGGAGAATCAGCAATAAAATTACACAGCTCGGCCTTCAAAAAGTAATGTGCACTAAAATCAACCCACGTCCATTTCTAACATCTTCCTTTATTCACAGGCGAACGCTATTATTCGGAGTTAGGTTCGAAGTAACTTTTTCCGTTTATAGTCTTTCACTTATTTTCCGTACACCGACAAGCCCGCAGCCAAGTCGCCGAAGGTAAGCCCATTTATTTTCCCAATAAGTAATACCTTCAAATAATTTCCGCTTAATTCATTTGCCACTTATTTATATTTATTTAATCTCAATTTAATAAATATCATTATAACATTTTAACTAATTCGTTGCTTTGTTTATTTACGTGCGAGAACCAAATCGATAGGTAAGCCGCGTAAACAAACACTGTACAACAGCCAAAAACTCGCAGAAGGTTTCTCATCGGTTTCTAAAGCTTTTAAGTGTGCTAAATCCGAATCTGAAGTCAGCTTTTTCGGGTCACCTTAAGTTTTCTCTCCAGAGGATAGTTTGTTCAGAAATCGGTAGTAGTAAAAAAAAATTTTTATTTATTTTAAAACTATTGATTAATAACTTACTATGCCCCAATTTTTCGCACTATGGAACATCTGTATGCCGCCAAAATTAAAAACCAAAATTAAATTACTGTTCCTTGACTCCAGATAAATAGTTAAATTATTTAAAACAAGTAAGGAAAGCTGTCTTCGGCTGTGCCGAAGGCTATATACCTTTCATGAATAAGCGTCACGATTTTCACTGTTCGATCCCCAGTACAGCCTGTTTCAATTTAACTATATTTACTATACACATTACACATCTTTGTTATAATTTAAAAAAAACTTACAAAATAATAGGATCCGAGTTATCGGAACAATCGATTGTATGGAGGCTATATATTATACGTGTTCAATTGTACTGACTTACACTATACACATTACATATGTAGAAAGTACTAAAAGTGCAATATTTTACGTTCCTATCTTTTTAAATGCGGAAGTATTGGCCAAAAATCCTTATATCGGAACAACCGGATGTATGGGGCTATATGTTATATTTACCCGATCTTCTTGATTTTCCTCTACACACTACATAAATTGAAAGTACTCAAGTTGCCAAGTTTTATGTTCCTATATTTTTAATTGCAGAAGTTTTGGCCAAAAAACCTTATATCTGAAAAATCGGTTGTATGGGGGCTATATGTTACATTTGCCCGATCTTGTTGATTTTCCCTATATACACTACATAAATTGAAAGTACTCAAGTTGCCAAGTTTTATGTTCCTATCTTTTTAATTGCAGAAGTTTTGGCCAAAAAACCTTATATCGGAACAACCGGATGTATGGGGCTATATGTTATATTTACCCGATCTTCTTGATTTTCCTCTACACACTACATAAATTGAAAGTACTCAAGTTGCCAAGTTTTATGTTCCTATCTTTTTAATTGCGGAAGTATTGGCCAAAAAACCTTATATCGGAACAACCGGTTGTATGGAGCTAAATATATGTTATATTTACCCGATCTTCTTGATTTTCCTCTACACACTACATAAATTGAAAGTACTCAAGTTGCAAAATTTTATGTTCCTAACTTTTTAATTGCAGAAGTTTTGGCCAAAAAAACCTTATATCTGAACAATCGGTTGTATGGGGGCTATATGTTACATTTGCCCGATCTTGTTGATTTTCACTATATACACTACATAAATAGAAAGTACTCGAGTTGCAAAATTTTACGTTCCTAACTTTTAATTGCAGAAGTTTTGGGAAAAAAACCTTATATCTGAACAATCGGTTGTATGGGGGCTATATGTTACATTTGCCCGATCTGGTTGATTTTCACTATATACACTACATAAATAGAAAGTACTCGAGTTGCAAAATTTTACGTTCCTAACTTTTTAATTGCAGAAGTTTTGGCCAAAAAACCTTATATCTGAACAATCGGTTGTATGGGGGCTATATGTTACATTTTCCCGATCTTGTTGATTTTCACTATATACACTACATAAATAGAAAGTACTCGAGTTGCAAACTTTTACGTTCCTAACTTTTTAATTGCAGAAGTTTTGGCCAAAAAACCTTATATCCGAACAATCGGTTGTATGGGGGCTATATGTTACATTTGCCCGATCTAGTTGATTTTCACTATATACACTACATAAATAGAAAGTACTCGAGTTGCAAAATTTTACGTTTCTAACTTTTTAATTGCGGAAGTTTTGGCCAAAAAACCTTATATCTGAACAATCGGTTGTATGGGGGCTATATGTTATACTGGTCCGATCTTGTCAGTTCCGACAAATGATTCCTATATTACAAAATGGTGGCCACATACAAAATTTCAGCCAGATATCTCAAAAATTGAGGGACTAGTTTGCGTTCAAACAGACAGACGGACAGACGGACATGGCTAAATCAACTCATCTCGTCATCCTGATCATTTCGGTATACTTATTGATGGGTCTATCTCTTCTTCTTCTCATATTTACAAACATCGGACCAAAGTTAGAATACCATTTCATGTTCATGAAAGGTATAAAAACAACCCTCTGGAGAGAAAACACAGAGTTACCCGGAAAAACTGTCTTCGAACAGCACACCCAAAAGCTTCCGAGACCGTTGAGAAACCTGGTGGGATTTTCAAAAACTTCAATTTTGTTGTACATTGTAATCAAGAAAAAAATATTTGTATCAAGTTTTGAATGTTGCGCCCAAAAAATTTTACTTATTACAATTTATTTTAAAGAATTATGTTTTAGACATAGGCCCGGAAAAATTTATTTAAAAAGTTGAGGAGCACCCTAATTCGGATTATGGCACTTAATGAGCACCTTTCGAGCACCTAATTTTTGCATAGTCACTTTTGATGTAGCTATCATCCTTCACTGTTAACGCACAGTGTTCTGCTAGCTTAAGCCTTAAGCTGGCAGAACGTCGCTTTTTCTAAAAAGTTGAGGAGCACCCTAATTCGGATTAAGGCACTTAATGAGCAACTTTCGAGCACCTAATTTTTGCACAGTCACTTTTGATGTAGCTATCACCCTTCACTGTTAACGCATAGTGTTCTGCTAGCTTAAGCCTTAAGCTAACAGAACATCGTTTTTTTCGAAAAAGTTGAGGAGCGCCCTATATCGGCTTATGGCACTTAAAGAGCACCTAATTTTTGTATACTCACTTTTGATGTAGCTATCATCCTTCACTGTTAACGCACAGTGTTCTGCTAGCTTAAGCCTTAAGCCAGCAGAACATCGTTTTTTCTAAAAAGTTGAGGAGCACCCTAATTCGGATTATGGCACTTAATGAGCACCTTTCGAGCACCTAATTTCTGTATACTCACTTTTGATGTAGCTATCATCCTTCACTGTTAGCGCACAGTGTTCTGCTAGCTTAAGCCTTAAGCTAGAAGAACATCGATTTTTGGAAAAGTTGACGAGCACCTTTTGTAGGATTAGAGCACCTTTTGAGCACCTAATTTTGCATGTGTTACTTTTATGTCCTGCTAAAATTGTTCTGCTAGCTTTAGGGACCTCGCGAATGTTTTAATAAAACACTACCAGTTAATTTATTTAATTTAATTTATTAATAACATGTGAAAAAACATCACAATGGTTAATTTTTAAAATGTAAACAAAATTTTTTCCTACATTGAATTAAAGTTGTACATTTAACGAGAAATGTCAAATTTGTTCGAAACAGCTGATTCGAACTTCGAATTAGTGTTCCCAAAATTTTTGGGAAAGATCTTCTCCCAGGGAGTTCGAAATTGGGAGAATTCGTTTTTGGGAGAAACAAAAATACGTTTGGGCACGATTTGGGCAATCTAAATGAATCAACTTAGGATTTTTCAAACTTTGGCGCTCAAGGTCAAAAGAACAAATTCGGGACATCAGAATTGGTTTTAAAGGTATACTTCCTTCGCAAAGTATCTTATTTTGATCTCTTAAATACGATTTTCTTTGTCACTTCGGCGATTTTGGTACTTGGTACCAAAATGTTAGGTTTTGGCTTATGCTGCATATCTTGAAAACTTGAAGTCCTTTCCAAAAAATAAAATTGGCATAATTAAGTACCCTACTAGACACATATCAGTCATTTGAATAGTCAAATGTCAGGTATGGCTGAATGAAATCTATTTCAGGCCGTAGTGCAAAGTTTCATTCAGGTTGCCAAGAGCGACATTACAATCCTGAATAAACAATTTGTATACGTGTATGGTTTTGCGTCTCTTTCTTACTAATTGAATACTGTATAAGGCTCTCTTTATCTTTGTCCGGGCACTTTTCCTTCATTCGTGACATAGATGTCAGTCAGGCAGAAGTGAACAAAGCTGAACAACAACAACAAGAAACATACAACAACAGGAAACCTACAACAACAACAGGACACCTACAACAGCAACAACAAAACTATATATGTTTATAAATGAAAACACACCCGATTTCTAGTTTGTATTTATTTTTAATTAGGGCTATGTACATATATAATACAATACATTAGCAAGGATGCTTGTGGCAATTGATTTGGCGCTTCCGCATAAGCACATCCGGACGTTGAAGCCGATGAAGGGAGCTGAGCGTTCGTGATTGCATTTGCGGTTTTGCCTTCAAAATTGTGATGATAAAACAGCTTAAGGATTAAAGTTGCTGATTGTTTCCCAATTTCGTAGCACATTGGTGCGCAAAACACGAAAACTTAACACACAAATATTTTTCTCAAATTTTTAAAAATTAAAATAAACGAAAAATTTCAAATAATTTTTTTCTCTGACACTAAAAGTCAAACTAAAAGGAAACAGAAAAAGATTGTTTGTAATTGTGTAGGTGTTGTCAAAAGGGTTGTAAGTGTATTGGAGTTTCCTACAGCATGCTTTAGCAGGGTAGTAGTTCAATCTCGATGATATATAACCAAAAAATATCATTCATTGTCAATTAGTGCCAAAAAAATTACGTCAAAACCGGAAAACCGAATGAAATTTCCAAAAATTTCAACTTCTGTCTTAAAAAACATATCATACTTTTTTCAAATTAGTAAAACACTGTATATATTTCAAAAGTGTCAGCAATTCTCTACCCAAAATCCTTGAGAATTTTGAAATCGGTTTAAAATTGGATTTTGATAAATTTTTTTTTACCAAGAAACTTAAGAAAATGTTTTTTGGCCCTAAAACCAGATTTTGGAAGTGTTAGAAATCTTTTAAAGGGCGTTTCGTGTATAACTCGACCAGATGAAAAATGTCTACTAGGTCGCTTCAAAAGTGTTAAATGGCTGTAGCACTGTGTTATCAGTAATGACATGTATTATTCACAACTGAAATAAAATCAGAGTTCATTCTAATTTCAGCCAGCGTTTCCGATGATTTGTTTTCGGGTCTTAAGAACCTGCATACGTTAATTCTACACAATAATCGAATTTCTTTGGTGTCGAACAATCTCTTGAAGAATCTAACACAGCTAACTACATTGGACTTAAGTACAAATTGGATTGCGAAGGTAGGTTCAATCATTTATTTTGCACTTTTATTAAGTCGTAAAATTTTTCTGATGGTAGATTGACGAAAACTCATTTTCTGGCCTTTGTAATCTACGTGAGTTGTTATTAGGACAAAACTATCTGTCTGAGATACCGGATAACATATTTATCAATGTTCATTCCTTGATAAGCCTGAACTTATTTTACAATAATCTAACTTCGATCGAGACCAATGACTTTCGAGGACTTATAAACTTAAAAAATCTGATGCTAAATAACAACATACTAACGAAAATTGCAGGTGATGCTTTCATACCAATGCGGAACTTGGAAAAGATGTGCGTATTTGCATTAATAGTAATCACCTTTTGTTATATTAATACTGTCAACCCCTTACCACTGGTGGGGAGAAGTTGAACAGTTTGTTGAATTTAAAAAGAAACCTAACAGTTTGAGAGGTTGTAAGCCTTCTCGTGAGAGTCAAAAGACTTCTAATTTATTAAAATATGTACAAAGGTTTATATACAAAATCTTAAATCAATGTTCCTATTTTAAATGTATTTGTTTGTGTGAAGTAACAAAAGGGCAATCAAAAAAGGGACTGATACTACCCTGCAGTCAACTTAATTAGTTTTATACTAATCAGATACCAGTCAGCCAGGCGGCCTCAACTAGTTCGAGCTCTGTAATTTTTCCATATTAGCAACTGGTATTTTTAACACGGCGATGTCCTACGAGATGGCAATTGTCCTTCTCTCCATCAGCACCATACCAATTGGCTGACTAGTCAGCCTCTGCATCAGGAATATACCAGTTGATATACTTGTTATTATACACATCAGTATCATACCATTTAAGATACTAGTTCGTATATACGTCAGAATCATACCAGTTGGCAGACTAGTTCATATATACATCAGAATCATCCCAGTTGACAGACTAGTTCATATATGGTTTAGGCTATCCAGGAGGGGAACTCCGTTCTCACGCCGCTTAAGGCCGGGCAGTTGCAGATGAGGTGCTTCACCGTTTCCTCTTCCTCATCATCATTGCAGCTCCTACAGCATCGTCGATAGGGCACACCTAGCCTATCTGCGTGCCTACCAATAAGGCAGTGCCCAGTTAGAACACCTATTAATATGGAGATTTCTCTCCTTTTTAGGGCGTGAATGCCTCTAGATCTTTTATGATCCCATTTCGGCCAGGTTTGTTTGGATGTCCGCCACCTTGGGGATTGTTGCCACCTTTCGTTGGCTTGACGGAGTGTCTACTCCTTCAGCATTAGCTTGCATATGCCGTTTGCCGAAGGAGTTGCTGAAGGAGTACACACTCCGTCAATCCAACGAAAGGTGGCAACAATCCCCACCACCTTTCGTTGGCTTGACGGAGTGTCTACTCCTTCAGCATTAGCTTGCATATGCCGTTTGCCGAAGGAGTTGCTGAAGGAGTACACACTCCGTCAAGCCAACTAAAGGTGGCAACAATCCCCAGGGTGCCGGACATCCAAACAAACGTGGCCAAAATGGGATCATAAAAGATCTAGAGGGATCATAAAAGATCTGAATGCAGTTACTTCAACAAAAATTACCGTTCAAACAACCAAAATTTGGTCAACTTCAGGATAACATTGCGAGATTGTTGATTTTACCAGTGCCTTTTTTCTATGTATATACACCAGAAATATAGCAATTGACATACTACACCTTTTTCAGTTTATATTCAGAAAGTTCCAATTGATATTCAGAAAATTACATTTCATATTCAGAATTTCCATTTCATATTCCGAAAGTTACAATTCATATTCAGAAAGTTACAGTTCATATTCAGAATTTCCATTTCATATTCAGAAAGTTGCAATTGATATTCAGAAATGTACAATTCATATTCAGATAGTTGCAATTCGTATTCAGAGTGTTCATTTCATATTCAGAAAGTTGCAATTGATATTCACAAAATTAAAATTGATATTCAGAAAATTAAAATTGATATTCAGAAATCCAAATTTATATGAAAAAATTTTAAATGCGGAGTACAAAGAGATTTTCTGAATATGATTTGGAACTTTCTGAATATCAAATTTAATTTTCTGAATATCAATTTTAATTTTCTGAATATCAATTGCAACTTTCTGAATATGAAATGAACACTCTGAATATGAATTGTAAATTTGCAACTTTCTGAATATGAAATGGAAATTCTTAATATGAACTGTAACTTTCTGAATATTAACTGTAATTTTCTGAATATTAATTGTAAATTTCTGAATATCAATTGGAAATTCTGAATATAAATTGTAACTTTCTGAATATCAATTGTAATTTTCTGAATATAAAATGTAACTTTCTGAATATAAACTGATAAAGGTGTGGACCATATATACATCAGCATCATATTTGTATTTACCCAAACACGAAAAATCATCTGTGAATTACAAGAGAAAAATAAGAAGCAAGCCAGATATTTCAAATAATGGTTGCGGTGTAATAAGGCCTTATAATAATAATGTAGTATGAAATGGAATTTTTCTAATTAGTATTTTTCTAAAATAGATTAGACTTTTTCTGACTAAACCTTTCTCAGTTTATATTCAGAAAGTAACAATTTATATTCAGAAAATTACAATTGATATTCAGAAAACTTTCTGAATATAAACTGAAAAAGGTGTAGTATGATTTCAACCCGAGATTCATACATACTTGCATACTAGTACGATTTCGCCCAGCAAATTATTATCTATTATATTAATAGGCTAACAAATTTTACATATAAATATTTGCCAAGCTTAAACCCATACTAAATATCAAGGTATGAAACCGATTAAAATAAAGTTCCGGTTTCGGTTACGGTTTTCTAGCGTGTTTCGGTTTCGGTTCCGGTTTCGTTCTTCAACATCTATTTCGGTTTCGGTTACGGTTTCGTTCCGGTTTCGGTTTCCAAATAAAAACACCAACACAAAAAAATTGTGCTACTACAAAACTCAAATGTCGCTGGCTTCGTGAGCAAATGTCGTAAGTAAATTTTTTTAATTAGATTTTAATGCAAACTATAGTACAGTTAAAAATACACCGTTTTGCATTGAAATCTCATTAAAAAAAATGGACTTACGACATTTGCTCACGAAGCCAGCGATATGCATCTAAATGCAAAATAAGTCTGAATTTTTATAACTTTACTCCAGTGGTCATGATGAATTTTCTCCAATATATGGTAGGTAATAAATATTACTTCCGCTGTTTATGGAAAAAACTTTCTTTAAAATAAGTTAAAAAAATTAACTCTACTTTTTCTATTAGAAAAATGTTAAAATGGAACGTTAATACGAGAGATGCTTTCTGAGAAGGCCACTAAACATTTTTTTTTTCGGATGTCATACCTACATTTTTTCGATGGCTTCATTCGCTTAGAGTTCAATTATTTCGCAATTTTGATATTGAGGTCAAAAAGTGTCTTGCTTAACCATCTTCCATGAAAATTATTCAGGGTAGCCTCTTTTAAAATAAAATATGTGTCCACAAAAAAATTCAAAACCGTTTGGAACCGGTTTCGGCTTTTGAAACGGTTTCGGTTTCGTTCTTTTTCAGGAAAAAATAACGGTTTCGGTTTCGGTTTCGGTTTTGAAAAATGAATCGGTTTTAATCGGTTACGGTTACGGTTACGGTTTCGGTTTCAGTCCTTGCTAAATATGCATAAATATTTATGAAATGCATATGGATTTGTTGGCATACCTCTAAGGCAGTGCACAATTATCTAATATATAACCAATCCTGCTTCATTTATCTGTAATAAGCGAATGAAAATTTCACATGCCACTTGAATTGGTTATCTGACAATCAATTTGTACATGAAGCGATAGCCCAGTGGGAAGCGTCGGGGGTAGTGGTCGAGCGGTTAATGGTTCAAGTACAGCTATCGGCCAATTTTTTTTTTTTATTTTTTGTCATTGAAAATTGTTTTTATTTTTTCAATATATAAAAATTTCTTATCTTGACTTTTTTAAAATTTTTATGTTTGTGATATCTATTTTCGAGAAAAAAATTGCTGAATATTTTTAGTTGACGGAAAGCATATGCATACATACCACCCATTATAGAAATGCGATAACCGCTTATTCAATTTGGGTTTTTTTGTCTAATTTTTGATGATATAAGATCGAAGTTGCGAAATTTTTTCAAACACAGTAGTCTATTTATCGGACTTCGGTAGATTACTTCTATAAATTTTAGTGATTTCTACCGTTTGAGACAAAGTTGCTGATAGAAAAATCGACAACACATTTAATATGTACTTAAATTTTGAACTAAATCAAGTGGTTAGCGGTCGTCTTAAATTTTACTGAAGGCAACAACTGATTTCTATTCATATGTACATATGTATTAACTTTTAAAAGGGCAGATTTGCAACCCGAGCCCCAAACAAGACTAGACCAAATTGAATAGAAAAATTAATAAATATTTTTTGTTTAAATCAAATAGGTAGGTAGGTTCAAGTGGCTGCCGCAGAGGCACACTTAGGCCAGTTTTGAAGGCCCGTTGTGATACCACCAACACAAGGAAAGTCAGCCCCGGGACCCAGCCATATGGAAAATCCCTGAGTTGTTGGGATTTTCCACATAGCAGAATCCCGGGACTGACACTCCTAAACCGACACCGTTACTCCTCCTCGAACCACTTAGATGACTTTATGAAGCCCATCAAGTCCTTTATGTCCAGTTCCGCGATCTGGCTTAGACTATCTAGGAACGGAACTCCCAAAAAGCGCGTTCTCACGCCGCTTAAAGCCGGACAGTTGCAGATGAGGTGCTCCACCGTTTCCTCCTCCTCATCATCTTTGCAACTCCTGCAGCATCGTCGGTAGGGCACACTTAGCCTTTCTGCATGCCTACCAATGAGGCAGTGACCGGTTAATACCCCTATCAATATGCAGATTTCCCTCCTAGTTAGGGCATAAATGCGTCTAGACCTTTTAAGATCCCATTTTGGCCAGGTTTGTTTCGATATCCGACACCCTGGGGATTGCAGCCATCTTTCGTTGGCTTGACGGAGTGTGTGCTCCTTCAGCATTAGTTTGCATGTGGCAAACGGCATACCTAAGCGCTCTTTATCCCGAAGAACCTGCTTGGTCGTGCCCTGCCTGGCAAGCTCGTCTGCCTTACAGTTTCCCTCAATGTCCCTATGTCCCGGGACCCATATGAGGTTTACGCGGTTCTGTTGGGCCATCTCCTGAAGAGATCGACGACAGCTGAGCGTCAGTTCAGAGTTGAACGTGTATGAGCCAAGGGATTTGATTGCCGCCTGGCTATCGCTGAAAATAGTGATATCTCCTCCGATAACACGTTTGCTTAACCAGGCCGCGGCGTCCCGGATTGCCGAGACTTCCGCCTGGAAGACGCTACAATGATCAGGTAGTCTGAAGGAGAGTTCAAGGTCCAAATCCCTTGAATAAACCCCTCCTCCAACTCTGCCGTCCAACTTCGAGCCGTCGGTGTATATGGAAGTGCCACCATTTGTTTCGGGACACCAATCCGTCCTCTCCCAGTCTTCTCTGCTGGGAATGTTTATTTTGAAGCAGCTATCCCCGACTGTAGTGGTCGCACAACGATCTGTGCTTAAAGGGAGAAAGCTGTAAGATTCCAGAATACTGGAGTGTCCAATAGTACCCGCACCCCAACTGGAGGTTTCTCTTAGGCGCAGAGCTGATGCCGCCGCTGACCGAAACCCTTCCAGATCAAGTGGCAAAATGCCCAGAATGGCCTGGAGGGCTTCGTTGGGCGTTGTCCTTAGCGCACCGCTTATACAGATCATATTGGATCTATGGACTTTCCGCAACAGATTCAGGTATGTTGTCTTGCTCAGTGCCGGCCACCATACGACGACTCCATACAGCATGATTGGGCGAATGATGGCCGTGTAGATCCAACTGCATACTCTAGGGCTGAGCCCCCATTTTTTGCCAATGGCTCTTTTGCATGTGTAAAGAGCGATGCAAGCTTTCTTCTGGCGCTGAAGAACATTCTCCTTCCAATTCAGTTTCCTGTCCAGAACTATGCCTAGAAACTTGGCCTTATCCGACAAGCCCAGGCGCGTGCCATCTAGTTCTGGTAGGCTTAGTGGCGGTATTTTGAACCGGTTGGTGAAGAGGACAAGTTCCACTTTCCCCGGGTTGATACTAAGTCCGCAGCGAGAGGACCACCTCGAAACCTCTCGCAGTGCTACTTGCATCAGGTCACACAGAGTTTGTGGGAACTTGCCTCTGAATGCAATAGCTAAATCGTCTGCGTATGCCACTATCTTCCCGCCCCCCCAGCTTGTGTCACGTAGCAACGAGTTGACTGTGAGGTTCCATAAAAGCGGGGAAAGAACACCACCCTGGGGCGTTCCCCTTGTGACATAGCGTGATAACTCGACCGTACCAAGTGAAGAAGCTATTTTCCTTCCTCTTAGAAGTTGGTCAATTAATCCAGTTAGAGGTCTATCTACGCCCAGATTAGTTAGAGCGGAGTTGATCGCCTCCGGGCTTATATTGTTGAAAGCCCCCTCAATGTCTAAGAAGGCCACGAGACAGTAGTCCTTTTCACACAGCGATTTCTCAATGACAGATACTAGGCTGTGCAGAGCAGTTTCTGTTGATTTACTCTTGGTGTATGCATGCTGATAGCTAGAGATAAGGTTGCTATCAATAGTCGTTGAAAGGTAGTCGCTTAGTATCCTCTCAAAGGTTTTGAGTACAAAGGACGAGAGACTGATCGGTCTGTAATCTTTTGGCTCGTAGTGGGATGCCTTCCCAGCCTTAGGGATAAACACTACCGTGGCGCTTCTCCAGGAGCCCGGAATGTGGTTGAGAGCCAGGCAGGCTGTGAAGAGAAATACCAGCCATTTAGCTGATGTCTCCAACGTGTTTATAAGTTGCGCGGGGATAATCCCGTCCGGCCCGGCAGCCTTATACGGTTCAAAGCTCTTAACTGCCCACCTTACTCTTTCCTCAGTGATGGGTATATTTACTGCCAGGTTTGTTGCAGGTGCTAGTGGTGCATCATGCAGATTCCCCGGAAAATGTGTATTCAAGAGCAGCTCAAGGGTTTCCTCTTCCGTGCTGGTCCAGGATCCGTCAGGCTTTCGCAAATAGCTGATGGTTGTTTGACTTTTCGAGAGGACTCGTCTAAGTCTCGCTGTGTCGTCGACCTTTTCGACGCCAGTGCAGAAATTTCTCCACGAGGTTCTCTTCGCCTGTCTCAGAGCTTTTTTGTAGGCCCTTAGTTTAGCTTTATATTCATGCCAATGAGGCTCAGAGCCGAAGCTCTTGGCCTTGTTAAATTGTTTCCGGCATGATATTCGGAGCGAGTCCAAAACGTAGGACCACCAATGTGGCCTGTGTTTACCGCGTGGTTTTGGCACTGGACAAGCCTGTCCTAGAGCATTTGAGAGCGCCGATGTAAATGTAGTAACAAGATCCTCCAGCTCCTCTACTGATGAGGGGGCTTGTGAGGGCAGTACTGGTAGGTCTCTGTCTAATATTTCATTGTGTAACTGCCAATCAGTGTTACGTGGATTGCGCTTCATGATTGGTTGTTCTACAATAAAGTCTAAAACCATTTCTATGTAACGGTGGTCGGAGAAAGAATGTTCTTCCAGGACCCGCCATTTTCTGACCCACTCATAAGCGCCTTCACTACAGATAGTGAGGTCTATGACCTCCCTGCGGGTCTTAGTGATAAAAGTAGGCTCATTACCCACGTTGCAAATCACCAGGTTGGTTGTTAAGAGGTAATCAAACAGAGACTCGCCCCTGGCATTGATGTCGGAGCTCCCCCATTGGACATGGTGAGCATTAGCGTCCGCTCCAATAATAAGATTACCCGTGCAGAACTTTGACACCAGGTCTTTCACCTCCGTTTGTGGTGGGGGTTCTTCGGCGTCGTAGGGCATATAGACCGACGCCACCGTCAGGCGGGTGCTGTCGACCGTTAGACTGATAGCGGTAATATCACCATTGGTGTAGTTAGGTAGGAGAAAGGAGTTCAACTCAGACTTGACCAAAATACACGTTCTGACTTTGCTCTCCTCGCTGGCTCGAATGAGCTTGAAGCCCTTAGTCCCCAATCCGCAGATTCTCGAGCTATTGACCCAGGGTTCTTGGATGAGGACCACATCCACGTCGCCTTTAGAAAGACGACTACTTAAAGCAGCCGAAGCCACTTTAGATTTGTGCAAATTAATCTGAAGCACCACCAACATGAGAGCGCACAGACTTCCCTGCCGTCCCCATATCGTCGAGGTTTGCTCCATCCCGGAGGTTGCCTATCAACGACGAGTTGTTCCGATTAACTGCCCGATGTGGCGTTGCAGGAGTCCTGCTGCCTGTAGCGTTAGATGTTAGTCGCTCAGCGTTGGCTGCTACCACCGTGACGTCGAGGACTTCCTCGTCCTGTAGGCTGTCCTCCATCTCCGAGTTGTTCACAGCACTATCGCCAAGAGACGTGGCGGATAACATGCTTTCCGCATCGGAATCCTCCGCTTCCTCTTCTGGTAATAAGTTTTCCGGTTCCCCCGGAGCAGCCGAGAAGGCAGCGCGCTGAGCATCACCACGATATACGTGGATAACGATCTGGCCTACGCTGTAGTGTACTAGGCCATTGCACCTTTTGAGGGGCTCGATTGACTCTTTATTCATGGTGAACACCACCTGTCTGTCGGGCCCTACCGCATCCCCGACCAGATTGACACTCCAGTCATGCGTTGGGAGGGACGGATTCATTAGCCGTAGCATCCCGAGTATTCTCTCGGGTTCGTCAGGGATGGCCGGAATCCACGCCCTTGCCCTTGGACGAGCTGGAATGTCCTTCCAGTCGACGACCTCTATCTTTGCGCCTTGGTAGACTTCACCCAGTTTAGCAGCTGCTGCCTTGTACAGTGCTACGGTTTTTGCATCCTCGCATGCGAGTAATTTAATTTGGCCCTGGTGCCAACCCGCATCCGTTACTCGTGCCGAACTACCCGGAAACTCCGGAGCAACGTTGAGAAGAATGTTGCCGAGTTCATTTCGTACGTAACGCCACCGGTCCTTGGGGATGGCCAGACGGTCATTGCCTCGGTCAAGGACGCCTATAAGGATCCTGTCCTTGGTTACCTCAGCAAAGCTTAGTTTGCCCGCTCCAGAGGTATTCTGATGCCGCTTGGGAGGGGGAATAAACTCCAGATCCGATCTCTGGCGCTTGAAAGGGTTAACTTTTAACCTCTTTGGCATGTACGAATTTTGGAAATCCGGTATCACAGCTTTCGCTAGCTCTACAGATTTACTGGAATTCGGCGACAGTGATTCCTGCGGTACCCCTTCATACCTCTTCAGGATCTTTGCAGCCAATCTTTTCTCGTGGTATGTGAAGCGGCGGGGAGATGTCTCCCTGGAGTGCGGACCCGTAGTTGCCATCGCGGTCGCTCTCCTTGCCGACATCTCAGTTGCAGCTTCCTTCTCCTTCGAAACTCCGAGGCCAGGTCGTGAGACCGCTGCCACAGACGTAAAGATACTGGTTTTCATATCAGCGGTTGATGGGAGTTTAGCATCCGCCGTTGTCCGCTTAGCTGCGTTGGCAACCGCACTGGTGCTAGCTCCCATCAAGTCAATTTTATTCGATAGAGGGTTGGTTGACCGACTCGTAGTTGCCATCGCTGTCGATCCCCCCCTTGATTGTGGAACGGAGGTTGTCCTCCGGCGTTGTTGTTGCTTCCTCGCCTGCTCCTCCATAGCTCTCCTTTGCTGAGGAGTGAAATTTGGCGTTGTTTGTTTTTTAGATTTTTCGTTTTTATTCAGGTTATTCGAGTTCATCTTGTTCGTACGACCCATCGCCGGACAAGGCCAGCTTAGGGTCAAGGGAAGAGTAGGGGAAAATGTGTCGTCCGCCGCGGCAGAGCCCCGTACCGCGGTAAGGCCATGCTTACTCTCTGAGGCGACCCGGTGTCAGAGAGGCTCCGTTCAAATACAGCCACGATTTGCCTCCCGGCTGCAAACGTCCAATGGGCACGGTTTCGCGTAACACCCTGGATTGGGAGGGGGAAGATCTTTGTCGTCGCGCCAGAGAGGCTAGGCTGCTCTCGTGATGAAGTGCCGTACGGAGCTATGATCACAAGGGCAGCGTAGCCCTGTGGCTATCGACTTAAGCCCTCGTACCGCGGCAAGGTATCCTCCCTTCACGAGGGTTAAATCAAATAAAAAATCCATATAAATTGTCTTAAATATTGCTAAGTTATGGTTAAAGAAAAAAGCTAGAAAATCCCCAAACTTTTTTTGACCTAACCAGAATTTGTAATTTACGCCCTGTAAAAAGATTTAAAAACACGCCTGTATAATAAATTTCTATAAAAAGAACTCATTTTCTGCAAAATGAACCTTTCAATCTTTCACTCAACAAGCTCCTCCTTTTATTAGAGAAACTATTTTCATTCTCTCGCTCATTGCCCATACAGCTTGAATTGGTGATTTGAGAATAAATTCGTAGATAAAGCAGTAGAGCAGTGGTTAGCGCATCGGATAGCGAGCGAACTGTTATAGGTTCGAGAACAGCTCCCGGCTACAATATTTTTTTTTTCATTGAAAATAGTTTTTTCTTTTTTAAAACATCTTTAGGTATATGAGTATTTCTAATCTTGATTTTTTATAAGCTCATTAAAATTCCTTAAGACATATTTTTATATTTGTGATACTTTTTTCGGAAAAAACTTACTGCGAATAATTTCATAAATATACATACATACCACCCATTCTAGAAATGAGATAACCGCTTATACAATTTGGGTTTTTTGGTAAGTTTTTCCGAAAATTAAAATTTTTTTCAACATACCCTCATATTCATAAAAAATAAAATTGGTTTATAAAGCTTTTTAAAATTACATTTTCATACAAATTTTGAATAATAAGAGCTTAATAAACCTTTTATATTTTTTATGAAAAAGGGGGATATTGTTCTGTTTATCGGACTTCGGTAGATTATTTCTATAAATTTTGAAATATAAAAATCCATAATTTTTCACAGGTCCTTAAATTTTGTACTAAACGAAGTGGTTAGAGGTCAACTAAAATATTACTAAAGACAACAACTCATTTCTATTCATCCAGATTTACAACCCGAACACCAAACAAGTCTAGACAAAATTTGACCACTTTTGAATAAAAAAAAAAAAATCAATATAAATGTCTTTTTAAATATTTCTAAGTTATGGTTAATGAAAAAAGCTAGAAAACCCTCAAACTGTTTTTCCAAAAGGCTACATTTTGCCCGGTTTCAATATACCTACATACAGTAGTCTATTTATCGGACTTCGGTAGATTACTTCTATAAATTTTAGTGATTTCTACCGTTTGAGACAAAGTTGCTGATAGAAAAATCGACAACACATTTAATATGTACTTAAATTTTGAACTAAATCAAGTGGTTAGCGGTCGTCTTAAATTTTACTGAAGGCAACAACTGATTTCTATTCATATGTACATATGTATTAACTTTTAAAAGGGCAGATTTGCAACCCGAGCCCCAAACAAGACTAGACCAAATTGAATAGAAAAATTAATAAATATTTTTTGTTTAAATCAAATAAAAAATCCATATAAATTGTCTTAATTATTGCTAAGTTATGGTTAAAGAAAAAAGCTAGAAAATCCCCAAACTTTTTTTGACCTAACCAGAATTTGTAATTTACGCCCTGTAAAAAGATTTAAAAACACGCCTGTATCATAAATTTCTATAAAAAGAACTCATTTTCTGCAAAATGAACCTTTCAATCTTTCACTCAACAAGCTCCTCCTTTTATTAGAGAAACTATTTTCATTCTCTCGCTCATTGCCCATACAGCTTGAATTGGTGATTTGAGAATAAATTCGTAGATAAAGCAGTAGAGCAGTGGTTAGCGCATCGGATAGCGAGCGAACTGTTGTAGGTTCGAGAACAGCTCCCGGCTACAATATTTTTTTTTTCATTGAAAATAGTTTTTTCTTTTTTAAAACATCTTTAGGTATATGAGTATTTCTAATCTTGATTTTTTATAAGCTCATTAAAATTCCTTAAGACATATTTTTATATTTGTGATACTTTTTTCGGAAAAAACTTACTGCGAATAATTTCATAAATATACATACATACCACCCATTATAGAAATGAGATAACCGCTTATACAATTTGGGTTTTTTGGTAAGTTTTTCCGAAAATTAAAATTTTTTTAAACATACCCTCATATTCATAAAAAATAAAATTGGTTTATAAAGCTTTTTAAAATTACATTTTCATACAAATTTTGAATAATAAGAGCTTAATAAACCTTTTATATTTTTTATGAAAAAGGGGGATATTGTTCTGTTTATCGGACTTCGGTAGATTATTTCTATAAATTTTGAAATATAAAAATCCATAATTTTTCACAGGTCCTTAAATTTTGTACTAAACGAAGTGGTTAGAGGTCAACTAAAATATTACTAAAGACAACAACTCATTTCTATTCATCCAGATTTACAACCCGAACACCAAACAAGTCTAGACAAAATTTGACCACTTTTGAATAAAAAAAAAAAAATCAATATAAATGTCTTTTTAAATATTTCTAAGTTATGGTTAATGAAAAAAGCTAGAAAACCCTCAAACTGTTTTTCTAAAAGGCTACATTTTGCCCGGTTTCAATATACCTACATTTTTTTTTCAAAAATCAAATCAAAAATCAATATAAAATGTCTTTTTAAATATTTTCAAGTTAGGGTTAAGGAAAAAAGCTAGAAAACCCTCAAACTGTTTTTGCATAAGGCTAGATTTTGCGAGGTTTAGCCACTTTTGAATAACTTTTTTTGTTAAATCAACATACCCACATTTTTTTTTAAATCAAATCAAAAATCGATATGAAATGTCTTTTTAAATATTTCTAAGTTACGGCTAAGGAAAAAAGCTAGAAAATCCTCAAAGCCTACATTTTGCCCGGTTTCACCACTTTTTAATATTTTTTTTTTTTTAATCAATG
The DNA here is from genome assembly GCA_964058755.1 of Campiglossa producta. Taxonomy (NCBI): domain Eukaryota; kingdom Metazoa; phylum Arthropoda; class Insecta; order Diptera; family Tephritidae; genus Campiglossa; species Campiglossa producta. Next base: position 1,890,579 of record CAXKVI010000010.1, read on the forward strand.
TACGTACTATTTTTTTCAAAAATCAAATCAAAAATCGATATAAAATGTCTTTTTAAATATTTCTAAGTTATGGTTGAGGAAAAAAGCTTAAAAACCCTCAAACTGTTTTTGCATAAGGCTAGATTTTGGCTGATATTACCACTTTGAATACATTTTTTTTTTAATCAATATACCTACATTTATTTTTTTAATCAAATTAAAATGTATTCTAAATATTGCTAAGTTATGGATAAAGAAAAAAGGTAGCAAAACCTTTAACTGTTTTTGCAAAAGCCTAGATTTTCCCTAACCAGCATTTGTAATTTACCAACACTAAATAATAATTTTCTATAAATAGAACTCATATTTCTACAAAATGAATTTCATTCTTTCACTCAATAAGCTCCTCCTATTATTAGAGAAATTATTTTCACTCCTTCGCTTATTGAGTACTTCGGTCCATTATCTATTATATTAATAGGCTAACAAATTTTACATATCGTCACCTTAATTCACAAAGGCCCTAACTGACATAAAAAAAAATTTACAGGAGAAGCAAAAAACAAAATTTTTTTTACATTGAACGCATGTAAATATAGCTTTGTAAATTTGGAATATCTCCGTTATTACTGTTAGTAACTCCTTGAAATTTGATGTGAGTGTGTATTTAACAATATTATACTTAAATATGTAAAAAAGTCATTTTCGAAAAATGTGTCAATTAGGGCCTTTGTGAATTAAGGTAACGATATAAATATTTGCCAAGCTTAAACCCATTGAATACATTTTTTTTTTAATCAATATACCTACATTTTTTTTTTTAATCAAATTAAAATGTCTTCTAAATATTGCTAAGTTATGGATAAAGAAAAAAGGTAGAAAAACCTTTAACTGTTTTTGCAAAAGCCTAGATTTGCCCTAACCAGCATTTGTAATTTACCAACACTAAATAATAAATTTCTATAAATAGAACTCATATTTCTACAAAATGAATTTCATTCTTTCACTCAATAAGCTCCTCCTATTATTAGAGAAATTATTTTCACTCCTTCGCTTATTGAGTACTTCGGTCCATTATCTATTATATTAATAGGCTAACAAATTTTACATATCGTCACCTTAATTCACAAAGGCCCTAAGGGGTCGTGCATATATGACGTCACGCGATTTTTGGTAGTTTTTGACCCCCCCCTCCCCCCATGTCACACCCAGTCACAAACTCCAGACCCCCCCCCCCCCCCCCCCCCCTCGAACGTCACATCACACCCTTAATAAATATAAATTCAATATTTATTTGACATAAAATAAGGTCCGAAACCGATTAAAATAACGTTCCGGTTTCGGTTTTGCAACGTGTTTCGGTTTCGGTTCCGGTTTCGTTCTTCAACATTTATTTCGGTTTCGGTTACGGGTTCGTTCCGGTTTCGGTTTCCAAATAAAAACACGAACAAAACCAAATTTTACTACTAAAATACTCAAGTACCTATGTAGCGGCCATGATGAAATTTCTACAATATAATAATACATTTTATTAACGCTATGCATGGATGAAATTTCTGCAAAACGAATTCCTACAATTAACGCTAATGTTTTATAAGAAAAATATTAGAATGGAAGCTAAATTAAATGTTAAAATCGTCAAAAACATTAATATGAGTGGTGCTTTCTGAGGCAAGTCTGAACATTTTTTTTTCGGATCTCGTAAACTTTTTTCGATTGCTTCATTCAACTATAGTCAAACTTCCCTTTTCAGAATTTTTATACTGAGGTCAAAACGTGTCTTTGTAACCTTGCTCGACAATCTTCCATGAAAGTTTTCAGGGTACCTATTTGTAAAAGAAAATACCTATGTGCCCAGTAAAAGAAGTGGTACATTAAAAAAATTCAAAACCGTTTGGAACCGGTTCCGGCTTTTGAAACGGTTTCGGTTTCGTTCTTCTTCAGATCAAAATAACAGTTACGGTTTCGGTTTCGGTTTTGAAAAATTAATCGGTTACGGTTACGGTTTCGGTTTTAGTCCTTGACATAAAATCTGATACATGTTTAGAATATTTATATTAATTATTAAATAATATTTGCCAATCGAAAGAATGAAAACATGCCAAATTTGAAAACGTTCATGGACGTTGCACGCTAGAAAACATGCAAAAAATAACGTGACATCACGTAAGTGCTACTCCCCCCCTCCCCCCATGTCACACTTCGTCACAAATCGCAGACCCCTCCCCCCCCCCAAAGAGCGTGACGTCATATATGCACGACCCCTAACTGACATAAAAAAAATTTTACAGGAGAAGCAAAAAACAAAATTTGATGTGAGTGTGTATTTAACAATATTATACTTAAATATGTAAAAAAGTCATTTTCGAAAAATGTGTCAATTAGGGCCTTTGTGAATTAAGGTAACGATATAAATATTTTCCAAGCTTAAACCCATACTAAATATGCATAAATATTTATGAAATGCATATGGATTTGTTGGCATACCTCTAAGGCAGTGCACAATTATCTAATATATAACCAATCCTGCTTCATTTATCTGTAATAAGCGAATGAAAATTTCTCATGCCACTTGAATTGGTTATCTGACAATCAATTTGTACATAAAGCGATAGCCCAGTGGGAAGCGTCGGGGGTAGAGGTCGAGCGGTTAATGGTTCAAGTAGAGCTATCGGTCAATTTTTTTTATTTTTTGTCATTGAAAATTGTTTTCAATATATAAAAATTTCTTATCTTGACCTTTTTAAAATTTTTATGTTTGTGATATCTATTTTCGAGAAAAAAATTGCTGAATATTTTTAGTTGACGGAAAGCATATGCATACATACCACCCATTATAGAAATACGATAACCGCTTATTCAATTTGGGTTTTTTTGTCTAATTTTTGATGATATAAGATCGAAGTTGCGAAATTTTTTCAAACACAGTAGTCTATTTATCGGACTTCGGTAGATTACTTCTATAAATTTTAGTGATTTCTACCGTTTGAGACAAAACTATCGCATAAATTAGTGGCTATTTGTTAAGCACAATCTCATCATCCGATTATTCAAGTGCAAATTAAAAACTCGAAATCCGAATATTTGCATGGCATTTGCCATAAATAATTTTGGAAAGGGCTGCTGTAATTTAATATTTTTATTATATAATAACAGCCACTATTTTTTAAATTCTTTGATGGCCTCATTTTGCCTATAGATGAGTTTTTAATGTATACATTTAAGTTGGTCGAGGTTCGGCCACGGGCCTAAAGGCAGCTAATGACAAAAAGTTGATCAGATGTTTGAATAAGTTCAACTATTTTAAATTGGTCGAATTTCGACCACGATATACTAGTTATTATTAATAATTTTTGAACTTCTCTGGTTTTCTTTATCGTTTGCTCATATAATTTAAGACACTATGCAGCCTGATAATTTTCAGTTGAAATTTGTAAATGTTGTATCAGTCTAGAGAGTCGTTGTTTGATTATTTGTTAACAACTAACCTGGTAGTTTGCAACGTGAGTAACGAACCTACGTTTATTACTAAAACCCGTAGGGAGGTCATAGATCTCACTATTTGCAGCGAAGGCGCTTATGAGTGGGTCAGAAAATGGCGCGTTCTCGATGAACACTCATTCTCCGACCACCGGTACGTAGAATTAGTTCTAGACTTTTCTGTTGAGCAGCCGGTTATGAAACGCAACCCAAGTAACACTAACTGGCAGCTACACAATGAAATACTATCTAGGGACTTGCCAGCACTGCCCCCACAAGTCCCCTCATCAGTAGGGGAGTTGAAGGATCTGGTAAAGACCTTTACAACGGCGCTCTCGAATGCCCTAGAGCAGGCTTGCCCAGTGCCAAAACCACGCGGTAAACATAGGCCGCATTGGTGGTCTTACGACCTGGACTCGCTCCGTAAATCATGTAGGACACAATTTAATAACGCCAAGAGCCTTGGCATGGAGACTCAATGGCTCGAATATAAAGTTAAACTCAGGGCCTACAAAAAAGCTCTGAGGCAGGCGAAGAGAGTATCGTGGAGAAATTTCTGCACTGGGGTCGAAAATGTCGACGATACAGCGAGACTTAGACGAGTGCTCTCAAAAACTCAAACAGCCACAAGCTATTTGCGTAAACCTGACGGATCCTGGACCAGCACGGAGAGGGAAACCCTAGAGCTGCTCTTGAATACGCACTTCCCAGGGAACTTGCATTAGGAACCCCTAGCACCTACAACAAACCTGGCTGTACACATACCCATCACGGAGGAAAAGGTTAGGTGGGCGGTTAAAAGCTTCGAACCGTTTAAGGCAGCCGGGCCAGAAGGGATTATTCCCGCACAACTCATAAACACGCTGGAGACATCAGCCAAATGGCTGGTATTTCTCTATACGGCCTGCCTGGCTCTTAGCTACATTCCGTGCTCCTGGAGAAGTGCCACGGTAGTGTTTATTCCTAAGGCGGGGAAGGCGTCTCATTACGAGCCCAAGGACTATAGGCCGATCAGTCTCTCATCCTTTGTGCTCAAAACCTTCGAGAGGATAATAAATGGCTACCTCTCCTCTACTATTGATAGCAACCTGATCTGTAGCTATCAGCATGCATACACCAAAGGGAAATCTACAGAAACTGCGCTTCACAGCCTAGTTTCTGTTATTGAAAACCGCTTGTGGCCTTTTTAGATATTGAAGGAGCTTTCAACAACATAAGCCCTGATGCTATAAACACCGCTTTAACAAGTCTGGGCATAAGCAGGTCTCTTATTGGACTTATTGATCAACTGCTAAGGGGCAGACGCATAGTTCATCACTGGGCTCGTTTGACTTATCGCGCTATGTCACAAGGGGAACGCCTCAGAGTGGTGTTCTCTCCCCGCTTCTATGGAACCTCACTGTCAACTCGATGCTGCGAGAGACACAAGCTGGGGGGGCGGGAAGGTAGTGGCATATGCAGATTACTTAGCTATAGTATATAGGGGCAAATTCCCACAAACCCTGTGCGACTTGATGCAAGTAGCACTGAGAGAGGTTTCCTCATGGTGCTCGCGCTGCGGACTGAGCATCAACCCGGGAAAAGTAGAACTGGTCCTTTTCACCAACAGCTATAAGATACCAACGCTAATACTACCAAAACTGAATAACGTGCACCTGAACTTGGCTGACAAAGCCAAGTTCTTGGGTACAGTTCTGGATAGGAAACTAACCTGGAAGGATAATGTTCTTCAGCGCCAGAAGAAAGCGTGTATTGCACTCTACACGTGCAAAAGAGGCATTGGAAAGAAATGGGGGCTCAGTCCCAAAATATGCAAATGGATCTACACTGCAATCATTCGACCAATCATGCTCTATGGAGTTGTGGTATGGTGGCCTGCGCTGAGCAAGGCAACAAACCTTAATCTGCTAGGTAAAGTACACAGATCTTGCATGATCTGTATAAGCGGTGCGTTAAGAACAACGCCCAATGAAGCACTCCAGGCCATTCTTGGCATTTTGCCACTCGATCTGGAAGGGCACCGGGTAGCAGCAGCTTCGGCTCTGCGTCTACGTCCGGCTGGGGCGCACTACTGGACACGCCTGTATTTTGGGATCCTATAGCTTTCTTCCGCTGAGCACAGATCGGTGTGCGACCACAACAGTCGGAGATAGCGGTTTTAAAATCAACATTCCCAGCAGGGAAGAATGGGAGAGCACGGATCGGAATCCCGCAACTCATGGCAGCACTTCCATTTATACTGATGGCTCGAAGTTAAACGGCAGAGTTGGAGGAGGGGTTTATTCAAAGGATCTGAACCTTGAGCTCTCCTTCAGACTACCTGATCACTGCAGTGTCTTCCAGGCTGAAGTTTCAGCAATCATGGACGCCGCGGCTTGGATAGGCCAACACACTATCAGACAGGACGTTTTTATTTTCAGCGACAGCCAGGCGGCCATCAAATCCCTTGGCTCTTACTCGTTCAACTCTGAACTGCCACTCAGCTGTCGTCGATCTCTACAAGAGATGGCCCAACAGAATCGCGTTAACCTCACATGGGTCCCGGGGCATAGGGACATTGAGGAAATTGTAGGGCAGACGAACTTGCGAGGCAGGGCACGACCAAGCAGGTTCTTCGCGATAAAGAGCGCTTAGGTATGCCGTTTGCCACATGCAAGCTTATGCTGAAGGAGTACACACTCCGCCAAGCCAACGAAAGATGGCTGCAGGATGCCGGATATCCAAAGAAACCTGGCCGAAATGGGATCATAAAAGATCAAGACAAATTTATGCCCTAAGGAGAAGAGAAATCTCCATATTAATAGGCGTATTAACTGGGCACTGCCTCATTGGTAGGCACGCAGAAAGACTTGGTGTGCCCTACCGACGATGCTGTAGGAGTTGTAAGGATGATGAGGAGGAGCACCTCATCTGCAACTGCCCGGCTTTAAGTGGCGCGAGAATGCGCTTTTTGGGGAGTTCCCTTCCTGGTCAGCCTACGCCAGGTCACGGAGCTGGACATAAAGGACCTGATGGCCTTCATCAAGTCATCTAAATGGTTCGAGGAGGAGTAACGGTGTCGGTATAGGAAGGTCAGTCCCGGGATTCTGCTATGTGGAGAATTCCGTTAATACCGGGATTTTCCATATGGCAGGGTCCCGGAACTGACTTTCCTAGTGTTGGTGGCAGTGGCGTGCCTACGTATATCAATCGAGGCAAGCCCCAGTCTTTATAACCGCAACGAAAACCCATACTGCTGCCAGAGAACATTTCAGACAAAGAAGAGTTCAGGATATTTATCGACTTTTGCAGACGGGGAAAAACTTAAACTTTTAGGTTCCGCTAATAGGTACGTTTGCAGATTTTTTAAGCTTTTCCAATCCAAGGGAAACGTTTTATTCGCACTATTTCCCATTTAGGTACATTGCAGAAGCTAAGAAACCTTAAATATAGTTTTTAATTGTATAGTGCCTAGCAAATAAAAAAAATTACAGCACCTACCACTATTGAATTCTTTTTTTCGACTTTAAAATATGCGCCAATAATTTTTGAGTAGAGCGCTTTGCACGTTAAAATTGTAGATACATACATAAACAAATTTCATTTTCGTTTTATCGTAAGTTTGGCATTTATAGCGTATGGTAACCATTGTTTATCACTATTATTAAGGTATACAATCATGGTAACACCAGCCAGAAGCTGGCTTCCAAGTTTTTTTATAAAATTACTTCCAAATTCAAAAAAAAAACAATTGCTTCAGCACGCAGATTCGTACTGGTTTTGAAAGCCCCGTAAAAGCCAATAAGTAAAAGCGAGATGGCCGTCCTTGCCTGCGGTTTAAGGCTGTTTTAAGTAAGTAAGAAAGAGATGGCCATCACGCACTGAAATAATTTTATGTAAATGAGCTATCAGCCGGCAAGTGGCAGGAAAAGCTGTAGGCATGTTTCTATGCTATTAGCAGCTATTAGGTAGAAGGTGGCAGGCAGGGAAATAAAAACCGGATATCCTTTTAAGAACCCAAATGAACATATTGCAGCTCATAGGGGATTAGCTAGGCAAGCCGGGCTTTTCGGCTTATATGGAAGGCACGCCACTGGTTGGTGGTATCACAACGGGCCTTTTAATACCGGCCTAGGTGTGCCTCTGCGGCAGCCACTTGAACCTAACCCTAACCTATCAGTCTAGCAGCTTCTCCTTTCAAATATAAACGAAGTCGTAACATTTTTTCAGCGCTTGACAATTGTTCATTTTTGTGGACCATATCTTGGAACACATTATAAAAATTTGGCCATTCTTTTATTTCCCCACAAAATGTTGGAATTTTCAGTTTTTTCAATTCCAAATTAGGGCGATAAATAAATTTATGATCAACCTCCTTTTTAATTAAACCCTTTTTAATGATTTCAAGTTTTTTGAAATATTCAGCCACTACTTTATCGTAGGCTTCATCAACTTTAATATTTTTTGCTGGCTCAGTGCTATAAATATTCTTTACGTCAGAGAACAAATTTTCTAAGTATTTACATTGAATGTTGCTGATTTCGCCCTCTAAGATTATTTCAGACAAAATGGTTGCAAAATTTTGTATTTTCCTCATTATTCTCTGACTAGAATTATCGGTTGTTTTTATTTGTCCTGTGAGCTTACCGAACCCTGAAGGGCCGGGCCCCTGCTTTTGAACCGGCTGAAATGATACTTCAGCAGAAAGAGCTTTTCTGTAACCCTGGACTATTTCTTCAATCATTAAAGTGGTGCTATTATATTTGTCACTCTTGAAATAGTCCTCACTTCCAATGCCATCTGCTAACAATTTTTCGTTGTTAGAGTCTAGCTCCTTTTGAAACTTCCCGACAGTTTTAATTATATCTTTGGCCTTGCAGCCGCACTGTGTATTTGAAGAATTTTTTCGCTTATGTCCATCTGGGACTCAAGGACTTTCCCTCTATTAATTCCCATTTTTAGGGTTCAAAATGATTACAAGTTGATAGAAAAATGCTTTCGGCTAATTTTCTTTTAAAAAATAACAAACTTTCAGTTTTTTTTATTTTTTATTTTTTAATTCTTACACTTGCACTTGTTTTTTAACTTCACTTGTTTTGCCTGTCAATAGCAGGACTTTTTCACCGCCTAACTTGTAGGGCTTTTTTTTTTAATTCCTAGACTTGTTATTCTCCAAAGGAATCGTTGGAGGAAATTGTTTTGGTCGCCCGGTTGACCTTGCTGTGCCTCTACTCACAGCGGGTTGTATTCCTTTGGATTACAAGTCTAAGTATTTTTTTTTTAAACTTCACTGCACTACTAGCTGTATAGCCGCTAGTACGCGTAAATGCACTTTTTTACTTTAAAAAAAAAATTTTTTTTTTTTAACCACAGGATTTTTTTTTAAAGAGTTTTTTTATTTTTGCTTAAAATACATTTACTGTATTTGTATTTTATACACACGGCTCAACGGCTTTAGGCCAAAAATGTTATATTAATACTGTCAACCCCTTACCACTGGTGGGGGGGAAGTTGAACAGTTTGTTGAATTTAAAAAGAAACCCAACAGTTTGAGAGGTAGTAAGCCTTCTCGTGAGAGTCAAAAGACTTCTAATTTATAAAAATATGTACAAAGGTTTATATACAAAATATTAAATCTATGTTCCTATTTTAAATGTATTTGTTTGTGTGAAGTAACAAAAGGGCAATCAAAAAAGGGACTGATACTAATCATACTTTTACGATCAGTTGGTCTCTGTTGCTAGGAAAGTCAGTCCCGGGGCCCGGCCATATGGAAAATCCCAGTGCTGTCGGGACTCTCCATATAGCCGAAACCCGGGACTGACACTCCTAACCGACACCGCTACCCCTCCTCGAACCATTTTGATAACTTGATGAAGGCCATCAAGTCCTTTATGTCTAGCTCCGCGACCTGGCTTAAGCTAACCAGGAAGGGAACTCCCAGAGAGCGCCTTCTCGCTCCGCTTAAGGCCGGGCAGTTGCAGATGAGGTGCTCCACCGTTTCCTCTTCCTCATCATCTTTGCAACTCCTGCAGCATCGTCGGTAGGGAACGCCTAGCCTTGCTGCGTGCCTACCAATAAGGCAGTGCCCGGTTAAAACACCTATTAATATGGAGATTTCCTTCCTTTTTAGGGCGTATATGTGCCTAGATCTTTTAAGATCGCATTTTGGCCAGGTTTGCTTGGATATCCGGCACCCTGGGGCTTGTAGCCATCTTTCGTTGGCTTCGCGGAGTGTATGCTCCTTCAGCATTAGCTTGCACGTGGCAAACGGCATACCTATGCGCTCTTTATCTTGAAGAATCTGCTTGGTCGTGCCCTGCCTGGCAAGTTCGTCTGCCCTACAGTTTCCCTCAATGTCCCTGTGTCCCGGGACCCATGTGAGGTTCACGCGGTTCTGTTGGGCCATCTCTTGAAGAGATCGACGACAGCTGAGCGTCAGTTCAGAGTTGAACGAGTAAGAGCCAAGGGATTTGATGGCCGCTTGGCTGTCGCTGAAAATACAGATATCCTGTCCGATGGTGCGTTCACCTATCCAAGTCACGGCGTCCATGATTGCAGAAACTTCAGCCTGGAAGACGCTGCAGTGATCAGGTAGTCTAAAGGAGAGTTCTAGGTCCAAATCCCTTGAGTAAACCCCCCCTCCGACTCTGCCGTCTAACTTCGAGCCGTCGGTGCATATAAAAGTGCCGCCATTAGTAGCGGGACACCGATCTATGTTCTCCCAGTCTTCCCCGCTGGGAATGTTTATTCTAAAACAACAATCTCCGACTGTTGTGGTCGCACACCGATCTGTGCTCAGAGGGAGAAAGCTGTAAGATCTTAGAATACAGGAGTGTCCAATAGTGCTTGCGCCCCAGACGAACGTTTCCCTTAGACGCACAGCCGATGCTGCTGCTGCCCGGTACCCTTCCAGATCGAGTGGCAAAAAGCCAAGAATGGCCTGGAGAGCTTCATTGGGCATTGTTCTTAACGCCCCGCTTATACAGATCATGCTCGATCTGTGGACTTTCCCTAACAGATTTAGGTTTGTTGTTTTCTTAGCGCAGGCCACCATACCACGACTCCATACAGCATAATTGGCTGGATTATCGCAGTGTAGATCCATCTGCAAATTTTGGGGCTGAGCCCCCATTTTTTGCCAATGGCTCTTTTACACGTGTAAAGTGCAATGCACGCTTTCCTCTGCCGCTGGATGACATTCTCATTCCAGTTAAGCTTTCTATCTAGAACTGTGCCTAGGAATTTGGCTTTGTCCGCTAAGTTCAGGCGCACGCCATCTAGTTCTGGTAGGTTCAACGGTGGTATCTTGTACCGCCTGGTATAAAGGACAAGCTCCACCTTTCCCGGGTTGATGCTAAGTCCGCAGCGAGAGGACCATGAAGAAACTTCTCGCAGTGCTACTTGCATCAGTCACACAGGGTTTGTGGGAATTTGCCCCTATATGGGACGCTAGTTTCTACAAAAACTGGTAGTTGTAAAAAAAATTTTTAATTTACAAAAAAAATGTATTACTTTTTTTTAATAAATTAACAAATGCAACTTATTTTCCTGTAGTCAAGGAACTATACTTTAGTTTCGGTTTTTTATATTTGACCACATACAGATTGTACAAAAAATTGGGGGTTAGTTTGTACAAAGAACGGTAGTTGTAAACAAAACTTTATAAATTTTATAAAAAAAAGTTTTATAATTTTTTTTAAAATAAATTAACAAGTACAACTAACTCTTCTATAGCCAAGAAACCATAATTTAATTTTGATTTTTGAATTTGACCGCAAACAGATGTTGTAAAGTACAAAAAATAGGGGCTAGTTAGATCGGTAGTAGCAAAAAAAAATTGTATAATTTTAAAAAAATTTAAAATTTTTTTTATTAAATTAACAGGTGGAACTAATTTTCTGTAGTCAAGGAACCATAGGTTAGGTTAGGTTCAAGGGGCTGCGCAGAGGCACACTTAGGCCAGTTTTGAAAGGCCCGTTGTAATACCACCAACACAAGGAAAGTCAGACCCGGGACCCGCCCATATGGAAAATCCCTGATTTCTTGGGATTTTCCACATAGCAGAATCCCGGGACTGACACTCCTAAACCGACACCGTTACTCCTCCTCGAACCACTAAGATGACTTTATGAAGGCCATCAGTCCTTTATGTCCAGTTCCGCGATCTTGCTTAGGCTATCCAGGAAGGGAACTCCCAAAAAGCGCCTTCTTGCGCCGCTTAAAGCCTGGCTGGTGCAGATGAGGTGCTTCACCGTTTCCTTTTTCTCATCATCTTTGCAGCTCCTACAGCATCGTCGGTAGGGCACACCTAGCCTTTCTGCGTGCCTACCAATAAGGCAGTGCGACGTTAGAATACATATTAATATGGAAATTTCTCTCCTTCTTAGGGCGTGAATGCCTCTAGATCTTTTAAGATCCCATTTTGGCCAGGTTTGTCTGGATATCCGGCACCCTGGGGATTGTTGCCACCTTTCGTTGGCTTGACGGAGTGTGTACTCCTTCAGCATTAGCTTGCATTTGGCAAACGGCATACCTAAATGCTCTTAGGGTAGGTTATATTAGGTTCAAGTGGCTACCGTAGAGGCACACCTAGGCCAGTATTAAAAGGCCCGTTGTGATACCACCAACACTAGGAAAGTCAGTTCCGGGACCCTGCCATATGGAAAATCCCGGTATTAACGGAATTCTCCACATAGCAGAATCCCGGGACTGACGTTCCTATACCGACACCGTTACTCCTCCTCGAACCATTTAGATGACTTGATGAAGGCCATCAGGTCCTTTATGTCCAGCTCCGTGACCTGGCGTAGGCTAACCAGGAAGGGAACTCCCAAAAAGCGCATTCTCGCGCCACTTAAAGCCGGGCAGTTGCAGATGAGGTGCTCCACCGTTTCCTCCTCCTCATCATCCTTACAACTCCTACAGCATCGTCGGTAGGGCACACCAAGTCTTTCTGCGTGCCTACCAATGAGGCAGTGCCCAGTCAATACGCCTATTAATATGGAGATTTCTCTTCTCCTTAGGGCATAAATTTGTCTCGATCTTTTATGATCCCATTTCGGCCAGGTTTCTTTGGATATCCGGCATCCTGGAGATTGCAGCCATCTTTCGTTGGCTTGGCGGAGTGTGTACTCCTTCAGCATAAGCTTGCAAGTGGCAAACGGCATACCTAAGCGCTCTTTATCCCGAAGAACCTGCTTGGTCGTGCCCTGCCTCGCAAGTTCGTCTGCCCTACAATTTCCCTCAATGTCCCTATGCCCCGGGACCCATGTGAGGTTCACGCGATTCTGTTGGGCCATCTCCTGTAGAGATCGACGACAGCTGAGCGTCAGTTCAGAGTTGAACGAATAAGAGCCAAGGGATTAGATGGCCGCCTGGCTGTCGCTGAATATAAAAATGTCGTGTCCGATAGTGTGTTGGCCTATCCAAGCCGCGGCGTCCATGATTGCTGAAACTTCAGCCTGGAAGACACTGCAGTGATCAGGTAGTCTGAAGGAGAGCTCAAGGTTCAGATCCTTTGAATAAACCCCTCCTCCAACTCTGCCGTCTAACTTCGAGCCATCAGTATAAATGGAAGTGCCGCCATGAGTGGCGGGACTCCGATCCGTGGTCTCCCATTCTTCCCTGCTGGGAATGTTGATTTTAAAACAGCTATCTCCGACTGTTGTGGTCGCACAACGATCCGTGCTCAGCGGAAGAAAGCTATAGGATCCCAAAATACAGGCGTGTCCAGTAGTGCTTGCGCCCCAGCCGGACGTTTCCCTTAGACGTAGAGCCGATGCTGCTGCTACCCGGTGCCCTTCCAGATCGAGTGGCAAAATGCCAAGAATGGCCTGGAGTGCTTCATTGGGCGTTGTTCTTAACGCACCGCTTATACAGATCATGCAAGATCTGTGTACTTTACCTAGCAGATTAAGGTTTGTTGCCTTGCTCAGCGCAGGCCACCATACCACAACTCCATAGAGCATGATTGGTCGAATGATTGCGGTGTAGATCCATTTGCATATTTTGGGGCTGAGCCCCCATTTCTTTCCAATGGCTCTTTTGCATGTGTAGAGTGCAATACACGCTTTCTTCTGGCGCTGAAGAACATTCTCCTTCCAGGTTAGTTTCCTATCCAGAACTGTGCCTAAGAACTTGGCTTTGTCAGCCAGGTTCAGGTGCACGTCATTCAGTTTTGGTAGTGTTAGCGGTGGTATCTTATAGCGGTTGGTGAAAAGAACCAGTTCTACTTTTCCCGGGTTGATGCTCAGTCCGCAGCGCGAGCACCATGAGGAAACCTCTCGCAGTGCTGCTTGCATCAAGTCGCACAGGGTCTGTGGGAATTTGCCCCTATATACTATAGCTAAGTCGTCTGCATATGCCACTACCTTCCCGCCCCCCCAGCTTGTGTCTCGCAGCATCGAGTTGACAGTGAGGTTCCATAGAAGCGGGGAGAGAACACCACCCTGAGGCGTTCCCCTTGTGACATAGCGTGATAAGTCAACCGAGCCCAGTGATGAAACTATTCGTCTACCCCTTAGCAGTTGATCAATAAGTCCAATAAGAGACCTGCTTATGCCCAGACTTGTTAAAGCGGTGTTTATAGCATCAGGGCTTATGTTGTTGAAGGCTCCTTCAATATCTAAAAAGGCCGCAAGACAGTACTCCTTCTCATACAGCGATTTTTCAATAACAGAAACTAGGCTGTGAAGCGCAGTTTCTGTAGATTTCCCTTTGGTGTATGCATGCTGATAGCTACAGATCAGGTTGCTATCAATAGTAGAGGAGAGGTAGTCATTTATTATCCTCTCGAAGGTTTTGAGCACAAAGGATGAGAGACTGATCGGCCTGTAGTCCTTCGGCTCGTAATGAGACGCCTTCCCCGCCTTAGGAATAAACACTACCGTGGCACTTCTCCAGGAGCACGGAATGTAGCTAAGAGCCAGGCAGGCTGTATAGAGAAATACCAGCCATTTGGCTGATGTCTCCAGCGTGTTTATGAGTTGTGCGGGAATAATCCCGCCTGGCCCGGCAGCCTTGAACGGTTCGAAGCTCTTAACCGCCCACCTAACCTTTTCCTCCGTGATGGGTATGTATACAGCCAGGTTTGTTGTAGGTGCTACGGGTTCCTCATGCAAGTTCCCTGGGAAGTGCGTATTCAAGAGCAGCTCTAGGGTATCCCTCTCCGTGCTGGTCCAGGATCCGTCAGGTTTGCGCAAATAGCTTGTGGCTGTTTGAGTTTTTGAGAGCACTCGTCTAAGTCTCGCTGTATCGTCGACATTTTCGACCCCAGTGCAGAAATTTCTCCACGATACTCTCTTCGCCTGCCTCAGAGCTTTTTTGTAGGCCCTGAGTCTAACTTTATATTCGAGCCATTGAGTCTCCGTGCCAAGGCTCTTGGCCTTATTAAATTGTGTCCTACATGATTTTCGGAGCGAGTCCAGGTCGTAGGACCACCAATGCGGCCTATGTTTACCACGTGGTTTTGGCACTGGGCAAGCCTGCTCTAAGGCATTCGAGAGCGCCGTTGTAAAGGTCTTTACCAGATCCTCCAACTCCCCTACTGATGAGGGGACTTGTGGGGGCAGTGCTGGTAAGTCCCTAGATATTATTTCATTGTGTAGCTGCCAGTTAGTGTTACGTGGGTTGCGTTTCATAACCGGCTGCTCAACAGAAAAGTCTAGAACTATTTCTACGTACCGGTGGTCGGAGAATGAGTGCTCATCGAGAACGCGCCATTTTCTGACCCACTCATAAGCGCCTTCGCTGCAAATCGTGAGATCTATTACCTCCCTACGGGTTTTAGTAATAAACGTAGGTTCGTTACCCACGTTGCAAACTACCAGGTTAGTTGTTAACAAATAGTCAAACAACGACTCTCCTCTAGCATTGATATCGGAGCTTCCCCACTGGACGTGATGAGCATTGGCGTCAGTTCCGATAAGAAGATGACCCATGGAAAAATTTGCCACCAGGTCTTTTACCTCCCTCTGTGGCGGAGGTTCTTCGGCGTCATAGGGCATATAGACCGACGCAATCGTCAGACTGGTACTGTCGACTGTTAAACTGGCAGCTGTAACGTCACCATTGGTATAGTTGGGCAAGAGAAATGCATTCAGCTCAGACTTAACTAAAATACAGGCTCTAACCCGGCCCCCTTCGCTGGCTCGAATAAGCTTATAACCCTTAGTCCCCAAACCGCAAATCCTTGAGCTGTTGACCCAGGGTTCTTGGATGAGGACCACATCTACGTCGCCTTTAGAGAGACGACTGATTAAAGCAGCCGAGGCTGCTTTAGATTTGTGCAGGTTTATCTGAATCACCACCAACATGAGAGTGCTCAGACTTCCCTGCCACCGCCGTATCGTCGAGTTCCACCTCGTCTGGAGGCTTATCTTTCAACGACGATTTCTTCAGACCACGGTTTGGCGTGGCAGAGATCCTCCTAACTGTGGCAGTGTCAACTGTGGTGCGCTCAGGACTAGCTGCTATCACTGTGACGTTGAGGTCCTCCCCGTCCAGCAGGCTGTCTCCCATCTCCGAGCTGTTCACTGCTCCTTCGCCATTTGACGTGGCAGATACCATACTTTCCGAGTCGGACATCTCCGACTCCCCTTCCGGCACTGCGATGTCCGAGTCCTCCGGTGCAGCCGAAATAGCAGCGCGCTGTGCATCGCCGCGGTATACGTGGATCACGATCTGACCCATGCCGTAGTGCACTCGTCCATTGCACCGTTTAAGGGGCTCGAGTGCCTCCTTATTCAAGGTGAAGACCACTTGCCTATCAGGCCCTACCGCGTCCTCGACCAGATTTACACCCCAGTCCTGCGTCGGGAGAGACGGGTTCATGATCCTCAGCATCCTGAGAATTCTCTCAGGTTCAGCAGGGATAGCAGGAATCCACGCTCTTGCCCTTGGCCGAGCCGGGATGTCCTTCCAGTCGACAACCTCGATTCTTGCCCCTTGGTAGATCTCACCTAGTCTTGCAGCTGCTGCCTTGTACAGTGCAACAGTTTTTGCATCCTCGCAAGCGAATACCTTGATTCGGCCCTGGTGCCATCCCGCATCAGAACCCATCGGAGTGGCACCCGGAGACTCATCCATAATGTCGAGAAGGGCATTACCGATAGCGTTCCGGACGAACCGCCACTGGTCTCTAGGGATGGCCCAGTTTTCATTACCTCGGTCAATGACGCCTATGAGGATCCTATCCTTAGTCACTTCAGCAAAGCTGAGTTTACCCATTATGGGGGCGTGTTGCTGCCGCTTCGGGTGAGGTTTTAAATCCACGTCCGATCTCTGGCGTTTGAAGGGATTTATATTAACCTTCTTTGGCGCGTAATCGCTTTGGAAGTTCGGTAAGATAGCTTCAGCCATCTCCACCGTCTTCCTAGCATTCGGCGATAGCGTCTCTTGTGAAATACCCTCGTATTTCTTCAGTATCCTCGCGGCCGCTCTTTTGTCCAAGTACTCAGAGCGACTGGGAGATGTCTTTTGGGGTAAATTTCGACCCGTAGTTGCCATCGCGGTCGTTCCCTTATTTGGATCTCTGGGGCCAGGTCGTGAGACCACTGCCACAGACGTTAAAGACTTGGTTTCGGTACCGGCACTTACTAGGGCTCTAGCATCAGCCGTTGTTGGCTTCACCGTGTTTGTACCGGTACTTACTTTGGGGATTGCCCCCTTATTATCCAGAGCTGATCGACTCGTAGTTGCCATCGCTGTCGACCTCTCGGCTGATGAAGAAATGGAGTTTGTCCTCCGACGTTGCGTTCTCGCTTGCTCCAGCATTTTCCTCCTCTGCTGGGCAGTATACATGGTTGTATCATTATTATTAAGGTTTTTATTACTTTTTTTCATCTTGTTCGTACGACCCCTTGCCGGGCAAGGCCAGTTTAGGGTCAAAGGAAGAGTATGGGGAATGTGTCGTCCGCCGCGGCAGAGCCCCATGCCGCGGTAAGGCCATAGTTACTCTCCGAGGCGGCCCGGTATCAGAGAGGCTCCGTTCGATTACAGCCACGATTTGCCTCCCGGCTGCAAACGTCCAATGGGCACGTGGTCGCATAACACCCTGGATTGGGAGGGGGAAGATCTTAGTCGTCGCGCCAGAGAGGCTTGGCTTCTCTCGTGATGTAGTACCGGCGGCACTATGATCACAAGGGCAGCGCAGCCCTGTGGCTATCGACTTAAGCCCTCGTACCGCGGCAAGGTGTCAACCCTTCACTCTTTATCCCGAAGAACCTGCTTGGTCGTACCCTGCCTGGCAAGTTCGTCTGCCTTACAGGTTCCCTCAATGTCCCTGTGTCCCGGGACCCATGTGAGGTTGACGTGGTATTGTTGGGCCATCTCTTGAAGAGACGACAGCTGAGCGTGAGTTCAGAGTTGAACGAATAAGAGCCAAGAGCTTTGATGGCCGCCTGGCTGTCGCTGAAAATAACGATGCCGATAGCGCGTTTACTTATCCAAATCGCGTCATCCAAGATTGCTGAGACTTCAACCTGGAAGAGGATGCAATGGTCAGGTAGTCTGAAGGAGAGCTCAGGTTTCAGATCCCTTGAATAAACCCCTCCTCCAACTCTGCCGTCTAGCTTCGAGCCGTCAGTGTAAACAGAAATGCCGCCATTACTAGCGTGGCAGCGATCCATCCTTTCCCATTCTTCCCTGCTGGGAATGTTTGTTTTAAAACAGTTGTCTCCGACTGTTGTGGCCGCACATCGATCTGTGCTCAGAGGGAGAAAACTGTAAGATCCTAGAATACTGGAGTGTCCAGTTGTGCTTGCGCCTCAGCCAGACGTTTCCCTTAGGCGCAGAGCCGCTGCCGCTGCTGCCTGGTACGCTTCCAGATCGAGTGGCAAAATGCCTAGAATGGCCTGGAGAGCTTCGTTGGGCGTTGTTCTTAGCGCGCCGCTAATACAGATCATGCTATAATAAGATGACCCGTACAAAAATTTGACACCAGATCTCTCACCTCCCTTTGTGGTGGAGGTTCTTCGGCGTCGTAGGGCATATAGACCGACGCCATCGTCCGGCTGGTGCTACCGACTGTTAAACTGGCAGCGGTAATGTCACCATTGGTATAGTTATGTAGAAGAAAGGTGTTGAGGTCAGACTTAACCAAAATACAGGTTCTGACTTAGCCCTCCGGATGAGCTTGAAACCCTTAGTCCCCAATCTGCAGATCCTCGAACTGTTGACCCAGGGTTATTGGATGAGGACCAAATCCACGTCGCCTTTAGAAAGACGACTACTTAAAGCAGCCGATGCTACTTTAGATTTGTGCAGGTTTATCTGAAGCACCTCCAACATGAGAGCGATCAGACTGCCCTGCCGTCCCCTTATCATCGAGGTCTGCCTTGTCCCGAAGGCTGTCTCTCTACAACGAGTTCAGAGCAACTGCGCAGTTTGGCGTAGCGGGAGCCCGGCTGCCTGGGGCTTCAGAGATATTGCGCTCAGGGGCCCGAGTGCCTCCTTATTCATGGTGAAGACCACTTGTCTATCAGGCCCTACCACATCCCCGACCAGAGTGACACTCCAGTCCTGCGTCGGGAGGGACGGATTCATTATCCGCAGCATGGTGAGAATCCTTTCAGGCTCTGTAGGGATGGCAGGAATCCATTCCCTTTCCCTTCGCCGAGCCGGAATGTCCTTCCAGTCGACGACCTCGATTTCAGCGCACCTTCGTAGACTTCACCCAGTCTTGAAGCTGCTTCCTTGTACAGTGCAACAGTTCATGCGTCATCGCACGCGACAAGTTTGATCTGTACCTGGTGCTAGTCCGCATCCGTGACCGCCGCCGAACCACTTGGAGACGCCAAATAAACGTCGATGACAGCGTTTCCAAGTGCATTCCGGACGTGCCGCCACTGGTCCTTGGGGATGGCCAAACGGTCGTTGCCTCCGTCAAGAATTCCTATAAGGATCCTGTCCTTGATTACATCAGCAAAGCTTGGTTTGCCCACTCCGGCGGTGTTTTGATGCCACTTGGGATGGGGTTTTAACTCCACGTCCGATCTCTGGCGTTTGAAAGGGTTAACGTTTACCCTCTTTGGCACATAACTGTTTTGGAAATCCGGAATCAGGGATTGTGCTAACTTCACACACTTCCCGGAGCTCGGCGACAGGGTTTCCTGCGAAACTCCCTCATATTTCCTCAGCATCCTAGAAGTCAATCGTTTTTCCAGGTACGCAGAGCGGTGGGAGATGCCTCTTGGGAGTCCGGACCCGTAGTTTCCATCGCGGTCGCTCCATTTGCTGACAGCACATTCACTGCTTCTCCTTCCTTTGGATCTCTGTGGCCAGGTCTTGAGACCATTGTCACAGGCGTTGAGAGGCTGGTTTTCGTACCAGCGGTTGATGGAAGTTGAGCATGCGCCGTTGTCCGCTTAGCTGCGTAGGCAGCCGCACTGGTTCTGGCTCCCATCAAGTCAATCTTACTTGAATATTTATAGGTTGACCGACCCGTAGTTGCCATCGTTGTCAGTCCCCCGGTTTATTTTGAAGTGGAGGTTGTTCTCCGACGCTGTGCTTTTGTTTGATCCAGCATAGTTCTCCTCTGCAGAGGAGTGAACGTAATTGTTGGTTGTTTAAAATTTTGTTTCGTGTTTTTCATCTTGTTCGTACGACCCATCGTCGGACAAGGCCAGATTAGGGTCAAGGATAGAGTGAGGGGAAAGTATGTCGTCCGCCGCGGCAGAGCCCGATACCGAGGTAAGGGCATAGTTACTGTCCGAGGGGTCCGGTATCAGAGAGGGCCGGTATCCGTTCGATTACAGGCACGATTTGCCTCCCGGCTGCAAACGTCCAATGGGCACGTGGTCGCATAACACCCTGGATTGGGAGGGGGAAGATCTTTGTCGGAACCATAGTTTAATTTTAATTTTTATGTTTGACCGCGTACAGATTATTAATAAACGTGTAGTGAATTTTTTTTTAATTCATTTTGCCTGACCTTTAGAACGGTTCCTTTCTAGCCCAGAAATAAGCGTGTAAAATTTTATTGACCTACTCGCATGTGAGGTGCCCCCAGTCCCACAAAGTTGAAAAAAAAAATTGCGCGATCTGGTGCAAATGTGAAATTTCGGAAATTATAAAATCAAAAAACGAAGTATGGGGATTGATCAACATGGTTAGCTGAGTATTACTGTGAATTTTTTTGGAAACAACAACAAAAGTTATTAAAGCTGAAAGTTCATATTACCTATGCATTTTTAAATTGCAATTACTTAAAAACTACTGAACCGATTGCGAACATTTTTATACCATTCGATAGGTATTTTGATTCCCTTTAATATATACATTTTATGTATGAAAAGGGTTAAAAAGGGGCAACCCCGCAGGGGAGGGGTATTATGGAACCCACTGGAAAATTGTGTAGCTATAAAAAAAGCTTGTTGTTGTTATTGTTTTTGTTAACAGCAAAAACATTCCCCGAAGGTTTTAGGGAGGGATGCCGAAATTGACAGTCCTTGGCCGGATATGAACCCGGTAAGCTGCGGTACTACGTTGCTACTGCCCGACTGTCGTGGTAGGGACAATCCATATGAAAACGTCTAATTCAAAAAGCTGGCTAGTCTCGGATTTCGCTCAATTTTTTAGGGACACTTCTTTAGGGTCCTAAAGGAACATATTGACACACATATTTTTTTATAACCACTGGTTTCGGACTGGTCAAGTTTCAAAGTTTGAAAAACGTAATTTTAGGCCTACCCTATCTTAGCTGTAAAAATGTTTCCATAAGAGATATCTTTATTTGAAGCCAAAGGTCAGGACTAGAGTCCATGAGAAATTCGTATTTTTATCTCTTGATAAACATGTCCGTTTTCGAGCCTGAAAACAATGATTTTTGAAAATTGACAAATTTCGAGATAATAATTTATCTATAAGGAGTGGGGTTTTTTCGCCGATGGATGGGTAAATTTCTTCTAGGATATGTACCCTTAGTTTCTGACAAATATTGAGTGGCTACTTAAAACATTAAAGACGCCAGAGCCGGCTAAAGTTGACGAAAATCGATAAAAAAAAATACTAAATTGAAAGTACTCAAGTTGCCAAGTTTTATGTTCCTATCTTTTTAATTGCGGAAGTATTGGCCAAAAAACCTTATATCGGAACAACCGGTTGTATGGAGCTAAATATATGTTATATTTACCCGATCTTCTTGATTTTCCTCTACACACTACATAAATTGAAAGTACTCAAGTTGCAAAATTTTATGTTCCTAACTTTTTAATTGCAGAAGTTTTGGCCAAAAAAACCTTATATCTGAACAATCGGTTGTATGGGGGCTATACAAAAACCATCGATCGAGCCTTTTATATCAAATAAAATTATGTTGGACTTCATGGGACTCGATTATACACTGTCGGAATGCTTTAGATGCCGATCGGCACGCTGTCGGAATGCTCAGGGATTCCGAACAGTATGGCGTCGGAATGCATTCGATTCCGATCAGCGCAGAGACGGCAGGTCGTGATACTAACCCAAATATTATTTGACGTTGTTGGAA
Source organism: Campiglossa producta (assembly GCA_964058755.1). Classification (NCBI taxonomy): domain Eukaryota; kingdom Metazoa; phylum Arthropoda; class Insecta; order Diptera; family Tephritidae; genus Campiglossa; species Campiglossa producta. The sequence goes on from CAXKVI010000010.1 coordinate 1,912,507, forward strand.
TGCAATCGATTCCAGTCAACTCAGTAGGCGGCAGTCCAAAGACCCTTCGGAGGAATGTATTAGATTCCAGTCTGCGCGTGACAGAACGTATTACAAATAGAGTTATTTACGTTGTTGGAATGCAATAAATTCCAATCAACTCAATCAGTGACAATCCAAAGGTTGGAGAGCACTCGTTTTCAATCCTTATCACTCGGTAAATTGTGTGTGAATATTTCAAGAGCAGTGTACCCGGTTCATCATTCTGTTTAGGCTAAATAATCAAATATTGCATTACGCAAAGTACTGAAAGTACATTGAATACTAATACAGCTATACAAGTCATTGTAGTATGAGCACCAAATGCGCAGAGGATCGTGTTTGGCAAAGTTTAGACGACAAATGGGCAAGTGAAAGGGAACGTAATATCGGGATATTCTGACAGGTACAGCGAAATTCAATCGGCCGAGAAGTTCGGAAGAATCTATCTCACCTATTATCAGTTCATGGAGGAACATTACTCCAAGTAAAATGCTTCGATTGATGTTGAAAGTTTGCAATTAAAGTGAACTTGTTGGGTCCTGTTTGAAAGATAGCTTGTCAGCCATGTCAAAAGTCGAAACGGAAACCCCTCAGATCAAGTTTATGAATAAGAAGTTCATGATTGACACAGTCAAATGCCTTACTGAAGTCAGTATAGATGACACCCGTTTGCTTCTTCTTCATAAAGTCATCAATTACTAGCGAGGTAAATACTAGCAAGTTGGTTGTGGATGACCGTTGACGTATAAAACCATGTGAGAGGGAGATAATAAAGAAGTGCACTGATATTGAAGTTGGCTTGTAATAATCTGTTCGAACATCTTAGGAATGGCTGAGAGCTTAGCTATTCCCCTGTAGTTTTCGATATTTGACCTACTACCTTTTTTATGCAGAGGTATAATAAGATGTTTTCCATAGTGATGGACTCAAGAGATAGTTTTAATAATTTTAAGATTGGCCCAGATAAATTTTCAGCACAATACTTAAGTATACAGCTGGGAACACCATCGGGACCCGGAGAAAAGTTCGGTTTCAATGTTTTAAGACCCTGAAGAACAATACCATTATCGATAACAGGATTAAGAACGCAATTTGAACTTTTCAGGTGATAGGGATAAGGACTATTTTGAAAACGTGTGGATGAATAAGTCGACTGAAAGAATTTCGAAAAAAGTTCTGCGATATCATCATCAGTAGTGGCACTTTTCCCTTTAAAGGTAAATGAAGATGGATATCCCGAAGTTTTTCGTTTCGAATTAACAAAGCTGTAAAATCGTTTCGGGTTGCGAAAAAACTGAGTTTTACAGAGAACTAAGTAAACCTTATAGCATCGTTGATTAAGAAAATTAAATCTGGAACGAGCAACTAAATATTTAGAGAGATCGACAGATAACCCAGATTTTTTAAATCGCTTATAAAGCCTAGATCTAATGTTGTTAAGTCTGATAAGCTGTTTTGAGAACAATTGAGGCTTACTCTTGCCAGTATTAATGTAACGGAAAGGAACGCAATTATCGAAAAAGCTATCGAGGGACGTATCCAGCAAGCTGTTAACGCGAGTCTTACTGCTATGAATACAATATTAGTGTCAATGTCCAATAATATCAACTCAGATGATAGGCTTGAGTCCACGGCAATGAGGACGCCTCCGGCCCTGGAGTTTCGGTCACGCCGATAAACAACATATTTATTTGAGACAACCTCAGAATTAAAATTATCTGGCTTTAACCAGGTCTCTGTAAAAGCTACTACGTGTGCAGTAAAAGTGAAACTGTTGAGATAGAATTTTGATCGTAAACGACAAGACGGGACGAGTCGAAAATAAATTTTTTTGCTGCTCTTGCAGTGACGATCATTTACTTTTGAACTTTCTGATTCTGTTACAGCCGTCTTTTTTCTGAACAAATGTACAATAGAATGCTCCGGCCAAAAATCAGGCGAAAGTACCGTATCAAAAAAGGCGTCAGGAACTAATATACGAAATGATGAAATATCTCTTTCATAGCTGAAATTAAACTTATAAACATTGACGCTTCTACTAGGTGCAATACCAAGTTTTGAGCAAACATAGTTCATGATATCGCTCTCAACCAACGATGAATGTAGTCTCGATACAAAAATGGCCTTACGACGTGGTACGGCAGTCACCTCTCTGGGGGCATCAGATTGCCCGCCTGAAGCAGGTCTGGAGTGAACTATTGTAGGACGGGGGACAGCTAAGACGTTACTTGTTGTGGGTATAGCGCCAATACTGACAGTTGTGGTTGTAACAACCGAAGCTGACAAAGTCTTCGCGAACGACACGCTAGCTGTTTTAGGTATTGCACCAGTACTACCAGTTGTGTTTGTAGAAACCGAGGCTGACGAAATCTCAGTAATCGAAGTTAACGGGGGCTCTGACGCAGGTATATATGAAGGTGTAATTGGTGAGGTCAAAGAGATTAACATCGGCGAATGGGAGCCAATAGCGGTGCGACTATTACAGGACATAGGTCCAATCTGCTCTGAAAATGAGAGAGTTCCTCTGACGACCAGCAGAAACACCAGAAGACTCATTCTCTATCTCTTTAGTGACCTCCTCAACAGGCAATTGAGCAGAACTTTGAGGAAGACTTGGAAACAAATTATCGCTCCCATTGGTATTTTTATTGTTGTTACTGTTGTTAGGCTGGCATTTCTTCCGTTTGGGTGATTCGGAAAGCATTTTCAATTCCAAAGCCTTGAATCTTTCAAAAAGATCACGGAAACCCACGAATATGTTGCTGAACTCCTTTTGGGTTTGTCTCATGAAGGCACGCATTTCATTTTCAACAGTGCGGCAATCATGACAGCTCCAAGTGAGTCCGACTTTGCTGGATATTAAGTTCACGACTCGACCACCTAGATTTGTGAACCCAGCACAAGAAACGTGAGCCATGTTTTCACATAGCCAACAACAGACATAAACTTCGGCTTGCGATATCTTCTTCTGGCTAGGACACTTTTTGTAACAGCAGTCCAACATAGTGAAACAAAAAAGAACTCAAACAAAAACACTAAAAGATAAGGTAATCAATTTCACGCAAGCGTATCCGTGAAATAAACTTTATGATTTAAATAACTTACTAGCTGGGAGTTATTTTGGAGCACTGCACAACTGGAAAACAGCTGAGTTTTAAACAGCGAAACAGAGGACGCAAAAGAATATGCAAAAAGCGCCTAAATGACTTGCAATTAGCAAATATTATTGTACACAAACAGAATGGTTGAACCGCACGAAAATGCACAAATATTCATGAAATTCACTGTTATTGTATATGTTATCCACTTATAACTTATTATGATATTGTTATATGAATTATAAAAATATCTAACTTGTTTATAAAAGTAAAATAAACAAAAATCTTTTTATGTATAGGGTACTTGAACGTTATTTTGTGTTATTTGACCTTATTTACATATTTTTCCCTTTTTTTTTTGAATTGGGTATTTTGGGTATTTTGGGCATTTTTCGCTTAGTTTTGGGTAGGGTTTGGATATTTACCCCCATCTGGCAGGACCATTCGGATTCTGGCCCAATTTTTCCGATCTGGTTTTGTTTGTCATTTGACAATTTCCTGCCATCCAAGGGAAACAGGAAATAGATGCGTGGACACTTAATATGTGCCCTAACTTCATAGACCGCACGCCCTTTGCAGTAGTCCTAAAATGACTTGTTTTTGGCCTGAATGGTAAAAGTTTAGGACTTGCGCCTCTGAACTAATGCATTTTTAGAGTGTGTGTTCATAGCTGCAGATAAGAAGCGGCCATTTCAATAATTAAAGGCGGTCCCCACTTGGACCGCATGACCAGCTGATCGCGCTGTCGTTGATCAGCGGCTAAAATCACCCACCCTTAAGTTTCACCAAACGGATCGCGAACAGCTGACACGCTTTGTGCTGCCACATCACACCGATGCACAGTGTAACTTTTTTCACTTTTAGGATGCCAAAAGTCCAAAAAGCAATGTTCTCCAATCTCAAAAACTTTTTGGCATGCAACAGATAAATAACCAACTGTTAAAAAAATGTACACAAAGTAAAGTAAAACCCCCACGATCACCATGATAAGCATTATGAAACTTGGATAACTGAAACCAGTGTAAAAATCATTTCACGGACCAAAATTTTTGACTAAATTTGTGGCCACGTGGCGGATTTTTGGATAGCTGTTTTGACTTGATACTATTTGATTTGTTATACTAGGGTAAATTATAACAGCATTGGTAAGTTTTAGGCACGTAGGCATTTTTTTAAATATTTTTTTTGTTTGTTTAGACAGCCACTAAAAATTGGGTAAGCTTAAAAAAATTTTCATTTTCAATAGAATAAAACTTACATGATTTGGCCCAATTTGATTGAACGAATACATACACATTAAAGGGAATTTCATACAGTTTCAGATAAAAAAAAAAACCATTGCGAAATTTTGCGGTTTTCCTTTGTAATCGCCTACTTAAGGTCTCTATGCCCGCGCTCACGAATGAATGCACAGTGACCTAGCAATGGAATGTCCTCAATTCGAGTCTACAACACTACATCCCAAAAAAAGACAGTTATACCTGAAATGGTAAAACACAGAAAAAGGAACCTTGTGCACTGAATACCCTTCATTGTTTGTCATATGGGTTTTCCAACAGTTTTCCCATAGTTAACGAGTTGTGTACTTATCCCATCAACTTATGTTATGTATGCACGCCTGCCTGCAGGTCGTCTATTATGGGTGATACTTCTAAGCAATTTAGTGCTTCGGGAATATACATATGTATGTATACATCATATAAACGCGTACCTAAAGCTCGCTCGGAGTTTGAGATCTTCGGTAGATCGTTGAAACAAAGAAATGGGTAAGTATAGTTTTGTTAAGCATTAGCAGGTATTATTTTCCAGTAAAAACCCAGTTTCATATTCTATGCTTGGGCTAAGACTATACAAATAGAGAACATAGCTAAAAATGAATCATACCAAAGACGGACTGCATTGAAGTAAACCCAACTGCACTGTACCAAGTTTTCCTATATCATCAACTAGTTATGGCTATTTCACGAAATGCACTCTTTGAAGTTTGGCTAAAAAGCGAAAATGGAGAAAAGAACAAAGCCATACTAAACCATATTTTGAGTATAATTGGGAGAGATGTGGATCATTCAAAATTAGAAAAATACATCATCCAGCTAACTTATAATATTCGTAAGAGATGGGAACGTTGTCTTCGATCTACAAGTAGATTTATTAAGCAAAACTCTGAATGGTTATCAGAAAATATGGATGGCATCAAGAGGCACTGCAATCAAGAAGTCCCGAATATCGGAAAAAAATAAGAAAAGTTTGTCACCAAATCAAGCAATCGCGATGATAGTTGACTCAAATCTTTCAACACATGAATACTCCCTGATCCGACAGCACACTTCAGAAGTTAACAGAAAAATATATCCTTCATATAACTGTTTAAAAGAATCAAAGGATTTATGCTATCCAGAAAAAATAACCGTAACGGAAACCTATACAGAAATTGAATTGCAATCCCTAACTGATCACAGCATAAGAAGATTGTGTCTTGCACAAAAAGAGGTATTGCTTTCTATTCCTGAAGTTAAAGAACTAAATGCAATTATAAAATGGGGATGTGATGGAACTGAGCAAAGCTGTTACAAACAACAATTTTCGGAGGAAAACCAATCGGACACTAGTATGTTTTTCATTTCACTAGTACTCCTTCAATTGTATACAATGGTTGACGAACGAAAGGTTATAGTTTGGAGTAATCCTGCTCCATCTTCCACGAGATACTGCCGACCGATAAAATTTGTTTTTACAAAAGAAACACGAGATGTCATTTCAAAGGAGGTGCAGTCTGTCAAAGACCAAATTTCCAGTCTTCGTCCTACAACAATTCAAACAGATAACCTGAACTTACTAGTGAAATCAACGTTTGTGTTGTGCATGATTGATGGCAAAGTTTGCAACGCTCTGTCGGCATATACATCATCGCAAAAGTGCTACATATGTGGGGCTTCTCCAAAAGATATGAACAATATGCGAGCCCTGTCAGAGCGAAATGTTGACGAAAGCATGCTCGCTTTCGGAATTTCCCCTTTACATTCTTGGATACGATGCATGGAATGTATGCTACACATCGCTTATCCAATGGAAATGAAGACCTGGTGTGTGCGGGGCGAAGAAAATAAGGAAAAGATGAACAAGAAGAAAGAACATATCCAAAACAGATTCAGGAAAGAAGTTGGCCTTTTGATTGATATGCCAAAGCAAAAAACCGGCAACACAAATGATGGCAACACTGCGAGAAGATTCTTTGGATATCCTGAAATAACATCAGACATAACCGGCATAAACATCAATCTTTTGAGAAGGTTTCATACAATACTTTCATGCATAGGATGTGGGTTTCAAATAAATTCTGAAGCTTTTGACCATTATGTGACCGAGACAAGGGAACTATATTTATCGGAATATGCTTGGTTCAATATGCCAGTGAGCGTACATAAAATTCTGTTTCATGGAACCAGTATAATCGTGTCTGCTATTCTTCCTATTGGTCAACTTTCGGAAGAAGCTCAAGAGTCCAGAAACAAAGATGCACGAAACTATCGTGAACTTTTCACCAGAAAAAAGTCAAGGATTTGTAGTAACTTGAATTTGCTGCACAGATTGCTGATATCGTCAGACCCGGTTATAAACAGTTTGCGGAAAACCCCTAGGTCAAAGCGGCGAGTATTGACGAGTGAAGTTATTGGTTTATTATCTGAGCCAGAGCATGTCGATGATATTGACTCCGACTAAATTTATACCAGTTATAGTATTACTTTTTATTTATAAGTACAAATATATATACCTATGTTGTGTTTGACTTTGAAAATAGAATTTTTTAAATATAAATTAAAAGCCTCTAAGGTAACGTTAAGAAATCTAAACAACTTTTATTTATATTGGCACTGGAAAATACTTTTAAATTAGAATATGTGATTATGTGAAATTTCACCTTATATGGGGGCAAGGAGAAAAAGTGGGCGGATCACGCCCATTTTTTATCTAGAATCAGACTTAGGTATCTGAAGCCACACTACAAAATTTCAAATGAATTGCTCCTTTGGTTTGGCTGTTATTAATTTTGGCATCCTAAAAATGACAAAAGTTACACTGTGCGATGGTGACTAGTACTCTTGCGATGTTAAGGCCCAGGCAGATGCTCTACGGCAGCTGCTAATAGTACATTTACACTTTTCACCCCGTCATTGTGGTGACATTTCCCATACCGTGTCACGATTTGGGGAATGGTGTACGTTGTCGTACGATCACGACTGTGAAGGTAGCAACTGTCAGAGTGGATATTTGCCACGATATAATATTTTTATGGGTATTGTCTACTTTAGGGGTCAACTGCTAATTAGTTAGCTACAATTATGGGAGATAGCTCAAAAGACGGATTTTGGCCTCAGGATCACGAATCCGGAAGCGCTTTTTTTATATTTTTGTATTAGTGAAAGTTATTGTTAAAACCCCGGAAAATGACCCGGATCCGATACCAAAATTGGGGCAGAATCCATGGTATTTATGTCCGAAATACCTTGCTGAGTTGGCGGCCTTCGGCCGCGCTTATTAAAATAACCCTGGACTACGCCGTCCCAATTCCGGATGGTTGCCGGAGCCGTGGCTGACGGTACGCATTTTTTTTGTACAGCCTATTTGTTTCCTCAATTAAGTTCTCGGTGTTTATTTATGTTGGTACACCGAAAGATTTATACTCAGGCTAGTATTGACTAAAGTGGTTACATTTTATATCGTGCGATGCAGTGACGCGTTTCGTGTAATAGGGCCTTAAGTGGAGGATTTAGTACCCCTGCATCCGGTAGCTCGATTTGGTACTAAAAAAAAGGGGATAGTATGGCAGCGCGAAAACCGGCGCCATCAATGGATAAAACGTCACATTACACGAGGTAAGTTTTATTTTATTTTCATGATAATATTTTAATAAATTCGCAAGGACTTGCCAAGGCTGGAGTGGTGCAGTGGACAAGGATTCTGTCGGAGGTAAGTATACAATGAAAAGGTGTGTGTATCGTAAAAACATATATGTTTGTACGTGTTTGTATCACTCGCTGTGGTAGCCGGCCCCCAGCGATGGATACATACATGAGTGAACCATTTTGACATGCGTATTCTAATTTTTTTTTGTATTTTCAGATTTCATGGGCGGCTTCATATATGCCCCAACAATGAGCAGCTACACATATGCTCCAGCAATGGGCAGCTGACTATATGCCCCAACAATGGGCAGCTGAACATATGTGGCACTCAAATTTATGCCACCTCGATTGTGGCACATAAAGTTTAGTGAGGTCGAGCAGCTTCATATATGCCCCACCAATGTATGCCTTATTAGGCATGGCGCAGGTGGGAACCAATTTTTAATGCGCCGGGTGTACAAAAATCTTTAAAGATGGGTCGTATGCACGCTCCTGGCAAGGGTATATCCCAATCAGCGCTTCCCTACAGACGAACAGTGCCTTCATGGCTTAAATTAAATGCAGATGTCAAAGAGCACATTAAGAAACTGGGAAGGAAGGGTCTTACACCATCTAAAATTGGTATTATTCTTCGTGATTCGCATGGTGTGGCGCAGGTACGCCTTGTAAACGGCAACAAAATTCTGCGCATCATGAAATCTGTTGGTTTGAAACCCGACATCCCTGAAGCTTTGTGTCACATGATCAAAAGGGCTGTTGCCCTCCGTAAGCATTTGGGACGTAATCGCAAGGATAAGGATGGTAAATTCCGTTTGATTTTGGTTTGAATCGAGAACACACAGAGTTCATAAAATTTTATTTTAAAGTTTTGCAGTTAGTTGGTGAAGATTTATGTAGCAAAACAAATTGCCGAAACCACAAATGGAATTATTGCCGGGGATGACTCAAAACTAATGAGCTTTAGTGTGGGTGATTACGTAAGGGCTACATACAGAACTGATGGTTGTGACTATGAGCCAAAAATGATTTCAACCGATTGGTCAGCTGGGTCTTGTGTTCGGGCAGGCATTTCACATGCGCAAGCTGAATCGGGTGAGTGCTTGTATTCAACTATGAAAGTAATAAGGTTTGTTTATTGGGCTGCTCTAGCTTACGCCAGATTGAGATATTTCACAAAATTGGGTTTAACGAACACTTTTCTTGCTCTAGGTTGCTCTATCTTTTGTTTCATGAGTACGCTCAAAACAAAAGTAGAGTAATCCAGATCACAAATTTCTGCTCTAGCCTTTTTTTTTGTTTGAGTAAGTTAGAGCAAAGAAGCAATTGTCAGTCAGGAAAAACTAAATTTTTTAAAACTTCAAAAAAATTAGCTTGCAAGAAAATCAACGTTTTTGTATACGTGAATTTGCAGATTTAGAGAAAAAAAAAACCAAATAAAAAGGATCTATCGAGATTCAAGTGTTTCATGGCATTTCTGCTCTGAGTTGCTCTAAGCTGCTCTGAACCTCCGTTTGATCAGTAAACAGACCCAATGTGTTTTAGAAACCGTGTTTTAGTGGATAGTGTATTGACATTAAGGCGCTATAAACCTCATAAAATTGAATTTTTAATTGACGAATTTCATTCAAAAACCAAGTCAATGACAGTGTGAGCAGATAACGCAGTTAAACAAAACGGAGACTGTCGAATACGTGATCGGTAGTAGTTGGTTCCTGGAAACCCGGTACTGTTTCTTATTAATGGGGTGGGTTTATTGGAAGCCTTTTATCTCCTTATCTGTCAATTGACTTTGTTGTGGGGGAATTTATGTTCGGGCGATGTGCTGCTAATTTGCTGTAGCACATTGTCATCTTCTGTGGCAGATCGGTTCGTCCGTCTGCAGTAGGGTTACTGTTGGCCTCGTTACTAAGTTTAACGAGTGCATTTGCTTGTTATTGGGCTAATAGATGTCCTCCAACCAGAAAATGTCCTGGGGTAAGTGGCTCCAAGTTCGACGGTTCGTTGAACGAGGGCGTTAGTGGTCGTGAATTGAGACATGACTCGATTCGACAGAGTAGGGTGCTAAATTCCTCGAGGGTAAATTTATGATCGGAGGCGATCTTTTTAAAGTGGTTTTTGAAACTTTTGACCCCTGCTTCCCAGAGTCCACCCATATGAGGGGCCCCAGCTGGTATAAAGTACCAGGTCAGGGTTTGGTGGCAATATTTGGAAAGGGTCTGGTTGCGGGCGTCCGCTAGAAAAGACTTGAACTCGGATCGGAGAGCTCGAGAGGCACCGACGAAGTTCGTTCCATTATCGGAACGGATGTGTTTAGGACATCCTCGTCTGGCAACAAACCTGTCGAAGGCTGCCAGGAACGAGGCGGTACTAAGGTCACTGGTGGCCTCTAGATGAATAGCCTTGGTCGTAAAGCATACGAACAGGCAAGGGTAGCCCTTTGACATGCGATAACCTCTGCCGCTGTAGGACTTGATGTCAAAGGGTCCGGCGAACATTTCCCCGGTGTTTGTAAATGCCCGGGAAAAGGTGGTAAGGACTTCGATTTTTGTCCCAATAGGTTTCCCTGATTTTAAATTCCCTAATTCCTCAGAATAATGTTTCTGTTGGTAGATGGAAATGAGCCGTTGAGTGGTAGCCTTGATTTCCACGGGCGAAATGAGGTAAGACTCCGCTTTAAACGGGGTTTTCGTTTTGGGACTCGTTCTTTGAGAGAATCTCATAACGTATGATATGACCCTCAAAGCCCTTGAAAAATCGGAAAATCTATCTAGGATGTCCTCTTTATTGTTTATTTGCGTAGTTTCGTGGATTTGTGCTCTCTTTTCCTCTTACTCTTTTTCTTGGGCTGACCATTTATTCTTGTCTTCTTGTAACCTAGAAGGTCCCTGCCACCACAGAACGTTGTCGACTAGATCCCGCGCTGATAGTCCTCTGCTGGCCAGATCTGCTGGTTTTGATGCGGAATCCACGTGTCGCCAGGCTTGATTTCCTACCTTTTCCACAATTTCTGTGACTCTGTGCGCCACGAAGGTTCACCACGAGCACGGTTTTTTTCGGATCCATGCTAGAACGATGGTTGAGTCCGTCCAAATGTGAATTTTGAATGTGCCTAAATTCAGGTTTTCGATGACGGATTCCAAAGTCTCGGCCAACAGAACCGCTCCACACAGCTCCAATCGGGGTAAGGAGATGGTCTTCACTGGGGCTACTCTTGTTTCCGCCATTAGCAGGTTAACGTAAACCTGATCTTTCATTTTGACTCGTAGAAAAACTGTGACCGCATAGGCTTTTTCGGATGCATCGCAGAATCCGTGTATTTCCACGTCGTTGGATGGCGTGAAATACACCCATCGTGGTATCCGAATGTTATTAATTTGATTGTAGTCATGCATAAAGCTGTCCAACCTATCTAAAGTTGGAGCAGATACTCTTTCGTCCCAGTCAGTCCCCTCTAGCCAAATATTTTGCATAATCATTTTGGCTACTATTATGACTTTGGCCAGCCATCCTAAGGGATGGAAGAGTTTAGCGATGGCTGAGAAGATGGACTGTAGTGAGCAGATTGGTGAGCAGTGATGCTGATGTGATGTGTTGATATGATGTGTTACAGTGTATGCGATGTGATGTGATGTTTGCGGCAGTTTACGTGTGTGTACTCCCTGGTATGGTATTCGCTGGTATGTTAGCTCGCAATATTGCCTTCGGACTTTTGTGCCTTGGTAATTAAAATCAAATAAAATTGTGCTGGAATGGCTGGATTTTAGAAAATCTGGGTATTCCTTGGTAGCTAGATTTTAAGCAATCTGGATTGGCTGGATTTAGGTTGCCGGTTCGAATTTCCGGTGAGATGGACCAATGTTACGTGCGGCCAATGGCAATGGCGGAGTGAGAAATAAATGGACACTTTAGTTTCAATTTAAAGTACACACGAAATTATATGGAAATTAATGTGCACTAATTATTGTGGAAATTAATAAAATGTATGGAACGTTAAATGGAAATCACTTAAGAATTTTTAATTGTACAAATGTATTTTACCTGGATTTGGCTGCTGGTGCTCCTCGTATGATCGGAAAAGAAGTGAGCGAGTGGTTAGATAAAAATCAACTCTGTACCGCCGCCGAAAGCCTACATTGGTAGGATTCGAAGGGGTAAGAGCTGTTATCTGTATAAAGATAAAAAGTAAAAAGTAAATGCGCGGCAGATACTACGAGGCGACCGGTATATTTAGACCGATGGTCTAAACACTCTTTTTAAAGAACTATGGTATAAAAAAAAACCTTAAGCTTTCAAGTTATGCGGGAATTGTGGCAGCCGAAATTTTAAAATTGTTGCATCGAACAGGAATTCCTGTTATCACTGCATCCCCTACGAACCGAAAAATTTTAAATATTATAAAAAAGTATTGTGATGTTACCAGACATCCAATACGATTTAAAAAGGGCGAATGGAACCATCGGATTCGAATTTCGAAGTGCAGGTGTAGTATTTGGTATATTGGGAGTTGTAATTGTTCTGCTGGTCGTCAAAACCTTACACACAGCAAAGCAGTTTTTAGTAGATCAGTGCAGACAAGACTGAAACAAATTGAATGTTACGTATACGCCGTGGCATCTCTTGTTGAGGGAATAACATTCATGCTTCTGACATGTGCAATTAAACTTCAAGTCACCGTAACTTCTTTGTTTACTAATACTTTTTTTACTTCAAAGATAACATGTGTATGGTTTGCTGAGACGTTTATTATTATGAAGAGAAAAAATTTATATGCAATCGGATTATAAATAAAAAAGTTGTGAATAAAAATCGATTTTGGCTGTTTTTAGGACTTTCGCAGGATGAAAATTTTTATCATCCCGAATTCGCCGCAGGGTAATCTTTCATCCTAGGGGGGTAATTGCAAACTTTTTTTTTTGTATGGGCACCGACCCGGTCTAGTGGACACCTTGCCGCGGTACGAGGGCTTAAGTCGATAGCCACAGGGCTACGCTGCTCTTGTGATCATAGCGCCGCCCGGTACTACATCACGAGAGAAGCCAAGACTCTCTCTGGCGCGACATCTCCTCCCTTCCCAATCTAGGGTGTTATGCGACCACGTGCCCATTGGACGTTTGCTGTCGGGAGGCAAATCGTGGCTGTAATCGAACGGAGCCTCTCTGATACCGGGCCGCCTCGGCGAGTAACTATGGCCTTACCGTGGTATGGGGCTCTGCCGCGGCGGACGACACATTCCCCTTATTCTGCCTTCACCCCAAGCTGGCCGCGCCCGGCGAGGGGTCGTACGAACAAGATGAATAATAATAATAAAAATAATATAAACACTAAAACTAAAGATACAATTACGTATACTGCACAGCAGAGGAGGAAAATGCTGAGCAAGCGAGAACGAAACATCGGAGAACAAACTCCATTTCAATAATAGCCGAGAGATCGGCAGCGATGGCAACTACGGGTCGATTAGCTCTGAATAATAAGGGGGCAATCCCTAAATCAAATACCGGTACAAACACAGTGAAGCCAACAGCTGATGCTAAACCTCCAGTAAGTGCCGGTACCGAAACCAAGTCCTCAACATCTGTGACAGTGGTCTCACGACCTGGTCCCAGAGATCCAAATAAGGGAACGACCGCGATGGCAACTACGGGTCGAAATTCACCCCAAAAGACATCTCCCAGTCGCTCTGAGTACTTGGACAAAAGAGCGGCCGCAAGGATCCTGAAGAAATACGAGGGAGTTAAACAAGAGACGCTATCGCCGAATGCCGGAAAGACGGTGGAGATGGCTGAAGGTCTCTTAACGAACTTCCAAAGCAATTATGCGCCAGAGAAGGTTAATGGAAATCCCTTCAAACGCCAATGGCAATGGCGGAGTGAGAAATAAATGGACACTTTAGTTTCAATTTAAAGTACACACGAAATTATATGGAAATTAATGTGCACTAATTATTGTGGAAATTAATAAAATGTATGGAACGTTAAATGGAAATCACTTAAGAATTTTTAATTGTACAAATGTATTTTACCTGGATTTGGCTGCTGGTGCTCCTCGTATGATCGGAAAAGAAGTGAGCGAGTGGTTAGATAAAAATCAACTCTGTACCGCCGCCGAAAGCCTACATTGGTAGGATTCGAAGGGGTAAGAGCTGTTATCTGTATAAAGATAAAAAGTAAAAAGTAAATGCGCGGCAGATACTACGAGGCGACCGGTATATTTAGACCGATGGTCTAAACACTCTTTTTAAAGAACTATGGTATAAAAAAAAACCTTAAGCTTTCAAGTTATGCGGGAATTGTGGCAGCCGAAATTTTAAAATTGTTGCATCGAACAGGAATTCCTGTTATCACTGCATCCCCTACGAACCGAAAAATTTTAAATATTATAAAAAAGTATTGTGATGTTACCAGACATCCAATACGATTTAAAAAGGGCGAATGGAACCATCGGATTCGAATTTCGAAGTGCAGGTGTAGTATTTGGTATATTGGGAGTTGTAATTGTTCTGCTGGTCGTCAAAACCTTACACACAGCAAAGCAGTTTTTAGTAGATCAGTGCAGACAAGACTGAAACAAATTGAATGTTACGTATACGCCGTGGCATCTCTTGTTGAGGGAATAACATTCATGCTTCTGACATGTGCAATTAAACTTCAAGTCACCGTAACTTCTTTGTTTACTAATACTTTTTTTACTTCAAAGATAACATGTGTATGGTTTGCTGAGACGTTTATTATTATGAAGAGAAAAAATTTATATGCAATCGGATTATAAATAAAAAAGTTGTGAATAAAAATCGATTTTGGCTGTTTTTAGGACTTTCGCAGGATGAAAATTTTTATCATCCCGAATTCGCCGCAGGGTAATCTTTCATCCTAGGGGGGTAATTGCAAACTTTTTTTTTTGTATGGGCACCGACCCGGTCTAGTGGACACCTTGCCGCGGTACGAGGGCTTAAGTCGATAGCCACAGGGCTACGCTGCTCTTGTGATCATAGCGCCGCCCGGTACTACATCACGAGAGAAGCCAAGACTCTCTCTGGCGCGACATCTCCTCCCTTCCCAATCTAGGGTGTTATGCGACCACGTGCCCATTGGACGTTTGCTGTCGGGAGGCAAATCGTGGCTGTAATCGAACGGAGCCTCTCTGATACCGGGCCGCCTCGGCGAGTAACTATGGCCTTACCGTGGTATGGGGCTCTGCCGCGGCGGACGACACATTCCCCTTATTCTGCCTTCACCCCAAGCTGGCCGCGCCCGGCGAGGGGTCGTACGAACAAGATGAATAATAATAATAAAAATAATATAAACACTAAAACTAAAGATACAATTACGTATACTGCACAGCAGAGGAGGAAAATGCTGAGCAAGCGAGAACGAAACATCGGAGAACAAACTCCATTTCAATAATAGCCGAGAGATCGGCAGCGATGGCAACTACGGGTCGATTAGCTCTGAATAATAAGGGGGCAATCCCTAAATCAAATACCGGTACAAACACAGTGAAGCCAACAGCTGATGCTAAACCTCCAGTAAGTGCCGGTACCGAAACCAAGTCCTCAACATCTGTGACAGTGGTCTCACGACCTGGTCCCAGAGATCCAAATAAGGGAACGACCGCGATGGCAACTACGGGTCGAAATTCACCCCAAAAGACATCTCCCAGTCGCTCTGAGTACTTGGACAAAAGAGCGGCCGCAAGGATCCTGAAGAAATACGAGGGAGTTAAACAAGAGACGCTATCGCCGAATGCCGGAAAGACGGTGGAGATGGCTGAAGGTCTCTTAACGAACTTCCAAAGCAATTATGCGCCAGAGAAGGTTAATGGAAATCCCTTCAAACGCCAGAGATCGGATGTGGATTTAAAACCTCATCCGAAGCCGTAGAGGAACACCCCCGTAGTGGGTAAACTCAGCTTTGCTGAAGTGACCAAAGACAGAATCCTCATCCGCACAAAAGCTGGGCCATGCTGGGTAGTGCCCTTCTTGACATTATGGATGAGTCTACGGATGCCACGCCGATGGGTTCTGATGCGGGATGGCACCCGGGCCGAATCAAGGTATTCGTTTGCGAGTATGCAAAAACGTTGCACTGTACAAGGCAACAGCTGCAAGACTGGGTGAGATCTACCAAGCTCATCCGAGCCAGCGAGGAGGACAAAGTCATAACCTGTATTTTAGTTAAGTCTGACCTCAATACCTTTCTTCTACCTAACTATACCAATGGTGACATTACCGCTGCCAGTTTAACAGTACCAGCCTGACGATGGCGTCGGTCTATATGCCCTATGACGCCGAAGAACCTCCTCCACAGAGGGAGGTAAAAGACCTGGTGGCAAATTTTTCCATGGGTCATCTTATTATCGGAACTGACGCTAATGCTCATCACGTCCAGTGGGAAAGCTCTGATATCAATGCTAGAGGAGAGTCGTTGTTTGACTATTTGTTAACAACTAACCTGGTAGTTTGCAACCAGTGGCGTGCCTTCCATATAAGCCGAAAAGCCCGGCTTGCCTAGCTAATCCCCTGTGAGCTACAATATGTTCATTTGGGTTCTTAAAAAGATATCCGGTTTCTATTTCCCTGCCTGCCACCTACTACCTAATAGCTGTTAATAGCATAAAAACATACCTACAGTTTTCCTGACACCTGTTGGCTGATAGCTCATTTACATAAAATTATTTCAGCGCGTGATGGCCATATCTTACTTACTTACTTTAAACAGCCTTAAACCGCCTAGGCAATGATAGCCATCTGGCTTTTACTTAGGCACTATAAAATTTAAAAAAGATATTTAAGGTTTCTTAGCTTCTGCAATGTACCTAAATGAGAATTGTACGTTTCTCTTGGATTGGAAAAGCTTAAAAAATCTGGAAACAATAACGTGGGTATTAGCGGAGCCTTAAAGTTTAAGTTTTCCTCATCTGCAAAAGTCGATATCCTGAACTCTTCTTTGTCTGAAATGTTCTCTTGCAGCATTATGTGCTTTCGTTGGGGTTATAAAGACTGGGGCTTGCCTTGATTGATACACGTAGGCACGTCACTGTTTGCAACGTGGGTAACGAACCCACGTTTTGTACTAAAACCCACAGGGAGGTCATAGATCTCACTATTTGCAGCGCAGGTGCTTATGAGTGGGTCATAAAATGGCGTGTTCTCGATGAACATTCATTCTCTGACCACCGGTACATAGAACTAGTTCTAGACTTTTCTGTTGAGCAGCCGGTTATGAAACGCAACCCACGTAACACTAAATGGCAGCTACATAATGAAATATTATCTAGGGGCCTACCAGCACTGCCCCCACAAGTCCCCTCATCAGTAGGGGAGTTGGAGGAACTGGTAAAGACCTTTACAACGGCGCTCTCGAATGCCCTAGAGCAGGCTTGCCCAGTGCCAAAACCACGCGGTAAACATAGGCCGCATTGGTGGTCCTACGACCTGGACTCGCTCCGCAAATCATGTAGGACACAATTTAATAAGGCCAAGAGCCTTGGCACGGAGACTCAATGGCTCGAATATAAAGTTAAACTTAGGGCCTACAAAAAAGCTTTGAGGCAGGCACTGGGGTCGAAAATGTCGACGATACAGCGAGACTTAGGCGAGTGCTCTCAAAAACTCAAACAGCCACAAGCTATTTGCGCAAACCTGACGGATCCTGGATCAGCACGGAGGGGTAAGCCTAGATCTGCTCTTGAATACGCACTTCCCAGGGAACTTGCATGAGGAATCCTTAGCACCTACAAAAAACCTGGCTGTATACATACCCATCATGGAGGAAAAGGTTGGGTGGGCGGTTAAAAGCTTCGAACCGTTCAAGGCTGCCGCGCCAGGCTGGATTATTCCTGCACAACTCATAAACACGCTGGAGACATCTGCCAAATGGCTGGTATTTCTCTATGGCTCTAAGCTACATTCCGTGCTCCTGGAGAAGTGACACGGTAGTGTTTATTCTTAAGGCGGGGAAGGCGTCTCATTACGAGCCCAAGGACTACAGGCCGATCAGTCTCTCGTCCTTTGTACTCAAAACCTTCGAGAGGATAATAAATGACTACCTCTCCACTACTATTGATAGCATTATTATCTCTAGCTATCAGCATGCATATACCAAAGAGAAATCTACAGAAACTGCGCTTCACAGCCTAGTTTCTGTTATTCAAAAATGGCTGTATGAAAAGGAGTACTGTCTCCTGGCCTTTTTAGATATTGAAGGAGCCTTCAACAACATAAGATCTGATGCTATAAACACCGCATTAACAAGTCGGGGCATAAGCAGGTCTCTTATTGGATTTATTGATCAACTACTAAGGGGTAGACGAATAGTTTCATCACTGGGCTCGGTTGACTTATCACGTGTAATATTCCTGCTGATAGGCATGTGACCTGTTGTAGCAGCGAAGAAAGCTGGACGGGACCGATTGACAGGGGCTAGGCTTCAGTGGCTGGGGAGGTTCTTGGCAATCCTCGAAGCCATTACCAGCAGTACACTTTATTATAGAGTCCCTCTAAAACAAAACTTAATTAACAAAAAAAAAAAAAAATTTATTCAAGTCGTCAATACGATTAGAATTATGTACATTCCTACACTACAACAATTATGAGGGGGCTCATTAAATGAAGTTCTCAACCTCACCAAACTTATTTAAACCAAAGCTGTTATTTGGTTTTGTGGCTCGCAACCCACCCTACCATGGTTTTCCATGGCCAAAATAATGATATCCGGAAAACTCCTAACGCACACTACATTCTACATTACAATTGACTACTCGCCATGCCTAAGGAAACGAGGTGAATATATTTACTCACACATTGTTAGCATTGCTGCCGGAAGTAAATAAGACTAGTTGAATATTCGCTTGTGTGCGTAAAATAGCACAATTCACATATTTATTTAGTTTTATTTGTATTGATTCGAACAGCTAAGTATGCGTGTACGTATCTTAATTGTTAAAGGTTTAGATAATGCCTAAACCGATGTTTACAAAAAGAAACTTGAAACTACTAAAATATCATTGTGTTGTTGTAAATTATGGATTATGGAAAATACCAATAACAACAAAAACAAAAAATTGCTATTCATTTAGCTATCGAGCTATTGGTATATGTTCTTAGAAAAATTATTTCTTTGTTGTTTACATGCGTTAATGGCTGCGTTACAAGAACCCACAACAGTAATTATATTAAACTTTACTTAACAAAAAAATTCGATTGATATATATAAAAAAAAACCGTCTAATCATTTCAAAAGCCAAAACCAAAAACCATTAATAATGATCATCACTCGAAAACAAATTTACATATGTATGTGTGTGAGCGAGGTTTGCTCAACAACAAGCAAACCTACGCAACAATAAAAGAAAAACAGCAATTATCACTTACCAGCTAGCAGCAAAGCGAAGAAAAGCCTTTCGTGCGGTTGTTGCAGTAGTTTGTATGCTGTAAAGTTGTTGACGAAAAATTATGTATGTATCTTTGTTTTCGATGTTGGCATTTTCTCTTTCGCCAACAGGTTTTGATGGTATCACTAAATTCTTTATATAGTTGAAATTTTTGCCAATTAAATGCAAAAGCGAATATGTGTTTGGTTTTTTTCGGTTTTGCTTCTATTCACTAATTAACTGTGAAAATTAATTTTAAACATTTTTTTGAATTTTCTTTCATTTTGTTAATTCATTTTCTTGTTTTACGTTACTAATTATATTTCTTCTTTCGTATGCCCATGGTTGGAGCAAATTGAAATTTAACCAAAAAAAAATTTTCTCTTTTTGTTGTTTCTTTTTAAATTTTCTTTTTTCTACTATATTTTGCAAACAATTATTTCCTTTTTTTTCTTTAACTTTATCTCACTGATTTTGATTTTTATAACTGGGTAAAGCCATGTGAAGTGTGCACAAAATTTTGGTTTTTTTTCAAAACCCCGCCGATTTTGAAACTTGTCATTTCATTGGATAGTGGGCCAGACTCAAACCTCGTGCTAAACATATTTCGTCAAAATTCATGTCTTTGTTATTGTTATTGGAGGTTGAATTTTTGATAATTTTCAGATCTTGATAATATTGAAAAATTATTTTCTCATAAACTACTGCAGATAAATCAATGCATTTTTTTTTACTTACAGATAATTGTTTTTGCTATATTATATGTATTTTTATGCGATCTTATTGTTTAAACAATTATACTTTAAATCAGTTTTTTTTAAACAAATAATTTTTTTTTCGTTCTATACGATCAAAAAAATTTCAAAATATGAAAAATAACGCGTAAAACAGTCACCTTTAATAATCAAAAAAAAAATTTTTGTCCATTCCAAAGATATTGCATTTTTTTGTCACCCCTTGCGATCAAATTGTTAAAATAATGATATTTAAAAAAAAATTTTTTAAAGAAATAACATTTTTTTTTCGTTCTGCATGCTCAAAAAAAATTGAAAATATGTCAAATAGTGCGAAAAACGGTCATCTTTGGTAATAAAAAAATGTTTGTCCTTTCATACCAATCCACAGATTTCTTATTTTTTGTCACCCTTTGCGCTCTCCCAATGCGATGCAAATAGACCGTTGGGTGGTGTGCTGAACAATAGTGTTCTGCATTGGTCGTTGTTATCAAGCTGTTTTCAATTATAACATACATACATATCTACATTTAGCAGAATGTATGAGCATAGGAAATAATAAAAAGGGATAACGTTTTTAAGTCTATATTTTATATCTTTATTAGTTGTAAGATATTAGGAAAAAAGGTAATTGTTTCACAATACGTAAACCTACATATTCAATACATAGGTACATACATACATATTTAACAATATTTTTGTTACAAATTAACCTGACATATTCCACCATAACTTGTACAAAATGGATTCAAAATTGTTCAGAGTAATTTTTTGTTTTACGTTGCCTACATGCAAATAATATTTTCCACACTTGATTCATCACTTGAGAAAATTTGACTTCGAATCTTTTTGTTAAACATTGGTTGAGAATGATGGAATTGCCGTGTGCTTTTTATTGCTCTGGCTTTACTTGTGCGATTTTGAAACTTCTTTTCATGAGCGTCGTGATCCACTTGGGAGCAAAAATCGAAATCTATTGCCTGAAACGCATTTTCTGCCCATTCAAAAAGACTTCGAGCGTGGCGTATGTGATTTTCCGCAATACGCTGCATACTTGCTTTTCGTGCCAGCTTTTTGACAGTGCCCCCCACCCCATCGCAAGCCCCCCTGCGGTGGTATCTCGCGAAAAAGTTCCACTCAGCTGCAATTCCAAAGTCTTCTTCGTGATTATATAAATTTAAAAAGTTAAATTTATTTTTGTATTGCGCTGCGGCTCCGTCAAAGTAATAGAACAATTTTTTTACATTCCTGGACCCAAATTTTTTTTCATATAATTCGCAAGTCTTGTATTGAACAAGTGAGCTGAACTTGAATCATGAGTCAGTTTTTCCGATATAATCACAAAACATAAGTGATGTAGAACACCATCAGCACGATAGTAAATTACATAAGGGTGTATGGTTACTTGAGTGTTTGACCAATGGTGTGCCTGGATTTCATCTTGAATCTGAATTGCATAATTTTTCGCATTGGGAGAGCGCAAAGGGTGACAAAAAAATAAGAAATCTGTGGATTGGTATGAAAGGACAAAAATTTGTTTATTACCAAAGATGACCGTTTTTCGCACTATTTGACATATTTTCAATTTTTTTTGAGCATGCAGAACGAAAAAAAAATGTTATTTGTTTAAAAAAAATTTTTAAATATCATTATTTTAAAAATTTGATCGCAAGGGGTGACAAAAAAATGCAATATCTTTGGAATGGTATGAATGGACAAAAAATTTTTTTTGATTATTAAAGGTGACTGTTTTACGCCTCATTTTTCATATTTTGAAATTTTTTTGATCGTATAGAACGAAAAAAAAAATGATTTGTTTAAAAAAAAATGATTTAAAGTATAATTGTTTAAACAATAAGATCGCATAAAAATACTTATAATATAGTAAAAACAATTATCTGTAAGTAAAAAAAAAATTTCATTGATTTATCTGCAGTAGTTTATGAGAAAATAATTTTGCAATATTATCATGATCTGAAAATGATCAAAAATTCAACCTCCAATAACAATAACAAGGACACGAATTTTGACGAAATATTTTTAGCACGAGGTTTGAGTCTGGCCCATTATCCACTGAAACGATAGTTTTCAAAATCGTCGATAAAGTGATTTTACCTGTGCACACTTCACATGGCTTTACCCAACTATATACAAAAATGTAAAGATTATCTATTCAGGGTGGATGTTACAAATTGGGTAACCTTCAAGCTAAGCGTAAGAAGGTTAGTCGGAATTTTGAAAGTTATTGCCGAATATCCTTGGCATGAAATGTAGCAATTAGTCGACCTGTTAAATCTTCCAACTGATAATAGTGATTACCTATTTTTGCTTTCACACGACATTTAATGAATTTTGGTGCAAATTGAGAATTATAATTTTTGGATAAGTCACTCTGTGAAAAGTTCCTTCGAAAAACTTCTTGCCCTGCGGTAAAGAGAAATAAGCGTATTCTTTCCTTTAGGAAATACAAATTTTTGATTTTATTTAAGATTTATTTATAAATTATTTTGGTTTTGTTGATTAGCGGACTGTATTTTAATACGAAGGTACGATGCTTGTGCAATGTTGATTTGTACTTAACTGACCTGGTGCCCGGACTTTTCCTGCAAGTGAAGTTGAAGCTGTGTCGTAAGAAAGCATAGAGAGACTTTTCGAAGATTATAGTATTGTTATTGTGATTGTGGTTACTACAATAGCAAACAAAATTGTGTAAAGCGAAGACGGCCAGTGGTGATGACGAAGACGAAGAAAGTGCCGTGAGGTGGTGACAGATTTTCTTCAGCTAACGACGGATGGTTATACATGTACATATGTGTGTAGATGAAACGTTTGTGAATAGTTGCATATGTAAATTGTGACAGGAGAGACACAGTTGTGTGCTATTGAAAAAATCGAGTGATACTTCCTTTATGCTTGTTTAACCCTTTGAGGGCTCTGGAGCTGGAACATCCTCCCCCCCCGTGGGAAGTATTACTTCCCAAGTTCTTCTGACAATTGGCCTCCATCGGTAGCTTAGCGACTCTAGTTATTGCCCTTTTGTGTATGCCCGTTGCTGTTTTGACGAGAACGACTCGTACCTTTCCGTCTGTGCCGGGAATAGCTTCTACGACTCGGCTCATTGGCCATTTGAACGGGGGAGTATTATCTTCTTGCAGAAGAACTAAATCGTTTGGTAGCAAATTTGCTGATTAGGTTAGGTTAGGTTCAAGTGGTTGCCGCAGAGACACACTTAGGCCAGTTTTGAAAGGCCCGTTTTGATACCACCCTGAGTTGTTGGGATTTTCCACATAGCAGAATCCCGGGACTGACACTCCTAAACCGACACCGTTACTCCTCCTCGAACCACTTAGATGACTTTATGAAGCCCATCAAGTCCTTTATGTCCAGTTCCGCGATCTGGCTTAGGCTATCCAGGAACGGAACTCCCAAAAAGCGCGTTCTCGCGCCGCTTAAAGCCGGACAGTTGCAGATGAGGTGCTCCACTGTTTCCTCCTCCTCATCATCTTTGCAACTCCTGCAGCATCGTCGGTAGGGCACACCTAGCCTTTCTGCATGCCTACCAATGAGGCAGTGACCGGTTAATACCCCTATCAATATGCAGATTTCCCTCCTAGTTAGGCCATAAAAGCGTCTAGACCTTTTAAGATCCCATTTTGGCCATCTTTCGTTGGCTTGACGGAGTGTGTGCTCCTTCAGGATTAGTTTGGTGATTGTGTTTTCCATTTTTTACGCTGTTGGAATTCGCGCAAATATTCTTTGCTCCAACGGTCCCAGAATTGTTGGTGTATCCACTGCGACAATTGGTAGCGCTTTAATGATCCTGGTTTCGAAGATGAAATTGTGGGCTCTGGTACACTAGTGAGGGAGCTCCCGATCAGGACATGAGCTGGTGTAACAGGGCGCAAGTCATCATGCGAGCTTGAAATGGGCGTAACTGGTCGGCTGTTGATTATAGCTTCCGCCTAACAACAAATGGTATGCAATTCATCGTGCGTTAGAATGTTAGAGCCAATAGCTCGGCGTAAATAGTGTTTGGCTTGTTTCATGCACTTTCCCACAGGCCACCAAAATGGGGAGACCGAGGTGGTATGCATTTCCACTCGATGCCCACATCACAAGCCTGGTGTACATCCTCGTGATGCTGTTGTGACATGAATTCTTGAAGGAGATTTCGAAGTTCTCGATTCGCTCCAACAAAGTTCGTTGCGTTATCAGAATATATGACCCGAAATCTTCCACGACGAGCTATGAAGCGCCTTAAAGCTGCGATAAATGCTGCTGATGTGAGGTCGGGTACTAATTCGAGATGAATAGCCTTGGAGCTGAAGCAGATGAACACTGCCAGATACACTTTGTTAGGTGATTTTCCTCGTATTTGTTGGGTCATCAGGAGTGGACCACAATAATCCACACCAGTTACTTCGAATGGAGGAGATTGAGTTACTCTATCCTTTGGAAGGGAGCCCATTACCTGCTCTGCTAAAACAGGACGAAACCGGTAATATGTTAAACATTTGTGATTTATTGCATTGATAATCTAAAATTTTCCTCGAATAATACTGTGTAAAGCCTGATTGCCAGCATGAAGATGTTGCCGATGAAGGTGCATTGCAGGTGGTTCACGCAATAAAGGCATGCTTCTTGGGAAGCAGAACGGGATGTTTTTCTTCGAACGGAAGGGTTGAGTTGGTGAGCCGGCCACCGACTCTGATAAGACCGTCATGAAGGAAGGGCGAAAATTGTGCCAACGACGAACTTTCAGATAGTGAATTACCTTTTTCGAGTTGTTTCCGTTCGTCACAAAATACCTGACCTAGAAGAATACGGCAAGCGGAGTGTAGGGCGTTGTTCATTTCTATGGCGGTGATATTATCGTGGCGCTTATTTCGACGACTTGCATCAATAAATCGTTGTACATAGCAAAATGTTCGAAGCACCTTGTTGTAATTGTTGACAAATTTAAGTTCAGCGATAATGTCTCCAGTAGACGTTGTTACTAACACCGTTCGCTGCTTGCGTTGTTCAGGCAACTCATTCGGGCTAATTGCAGCATGTGGCCAATGTTTTTCTGGTAATGAGTGATGAAATTCGGACCATTGAACCACAGGTCTTTTGGGGAAGCACCGCGGGAAAAAATATCTGCTGGGTTTAGCTCACCCGGAACATGATGCCAATGAAATTTTTCTGTACTCTTTTGGATCATGGAAACCCTATTGCTGATGAATGTGGTCCATTTTGATGGCTCACCTCTAATCCAAGCCAATGCAATCATTGAGTCTGTCCAACAATGCACGTTCTGGGGATCCGAAAGAAGTAGTTTGCAAACGGCATCCAATAGTTCACTCAGAAGCAGTGCCCCGCAAAGCTCTAATCGTGGTAGACTGATTTCTTTAGTGGCTCCTCATGCTCCTGTAAAAAGGCGGTGTAGTCAACTTGGAGCACCTTATTCCGACGTAGCCTTGATTCAGTAGACAAAGGACGACGAAGAGCAATGTCGTGTGAACTGCCTAACATTTGGGGTGCTTCTTTGAATGGAAGTCTTACAATGAATTTACCTGTGGTGGGACATCTCGTTGTTGTTTCGCGGAAGTGGGTTTCGCACTCCATTTCGCTCGAAGATAGCTTCTTAAAGTGTTGTGACTGGTGCTCCAATTTCAAAAATTTCCAATATTTCATCAAAGGATGGTTCTAGGGCAAAGGATTCTGCTTGGTGTTGAGAAGCGTAAACCGCTAATTGCGAAGACTTTGTGGTGGACAAGAGACAATCTGTGCCAAGTAACGTGTTGTAAGACGAAATTAATGACGCCGACGATAAGCTGGAGGGATTGGTTATAGCCCCCGCGACTACCCAGCCCAATTGTGTTTTCTGTAATAGCGGCAGTGTTTCACACAATTTAATTTGACCGACCATAAGTAGATCGTAAAACACTCTGGCACCTATAAGCAGGTCAACAGGGCCTGGTCGATTAAAGCCTTCATTAGCTAAGGGAATATTCCTTGGTATTTTCCAGGCACTAATATTCAATGTCGTTCTTGGCTGGAATGGAGTTATAGTTTGTACGATGACAGCGTCAATATTGGATGTATATGATGCATAGTTCGATCGCAGTTCCACCTTGCATATATATTGCGACTTAGATCCGCACAAGCCGATACCGCTGATTTCCAGTGGAAGTCTTTTGCGATTTAAGCGTAGTAATTGAGCCATGCGCTCAGTCATAAAATGTAGCTGCGATGCTGAATCCAGAAGTACACGAGCTTGCACCGAAATCCCTGAAGGATTGTTCAACTGCACCATTGCGGTGGCTAATAAAACGTTATCAGTGTTATAACATACCTGAAGAACTGTTGGTTTAGATGATGAATGTAATGCTGTTGTCGATGGTGGCGACGATGGTTGAGCTGGAACTGCAGTTGGTGGCGACGATGGTGTTATTGGCTGACCTCGATGGAGCAGCGTGTGATGACTGACATGGCAAACTTGACACTTACGTGATGAAGGACACTCCTTTGACATGTGATTTATACCCAGTCAGTTCAAACAAAGACCCTTTTTCTTTGCTACATCATACCTCTCAGTTGGTGTAAGCTTAATGAAGGTAGCACAGTTAAAGGCATTGTGATTTGCAGTTTCATTGCACAAGTTGCATTTTTGTTGATTGTGTGTGGTGACAAACGATAATTGTTTTTCTGGTTTTTGCTGCTTTGTTGCCAGAGATGACGAAGATTGCGCTGCTGTGCTGGTACGCGGGTTTGGTGAATCTTTACCACCTTCAACAATGTCGATGAGTTGGCATCGGCGTTGCAAAAATTTTACCAAGTCTTCCCATGTTGGGAGTCTTAACGTTTGCGATTGATCTGCTCGATCCCATCTTTCAGCTATTTCCTCTTCCCATTTCATCTGCGTATTGCTATTCAATTTTGATACGACCAAATATAAAATGATACCATCAGCGATTTGTGTAGTATTTGCCATTGTTTGCATTGCTCGCATGTTTGAGCTGATTTGTCGATGAAGTCACGTATATTGGCAACGTTGGGGTTTACTAACGATTGGCTATCGAAGATGTGCTGCAGGTGAGATTGGAAAATTATACGTTTGTTGTCGTAACGGGCTTCTAGTAGTTTAAGCGCCTTGTGATAGTTAGCATTAGTCACCTCTAACGATTGTAGCAACCTAGCAGCACCACTTGTTAAGCTTGACCTAAAATATTGAAACTTTTCAACCTCAACTAGGTCAGGATTTTTGTCTACTAGTACTACAAACATGTTGTAGAAATCTAACCACTCACGTTGGCAACCACTGAATGTTGTTAACTTCAATTTTTGAAGGTGTATTTGTGGGCGAGGAACATACGATGATTGTACACCTACTTGGGTACTACTAACGCTGAATCTAATGAACTTGTACGAAGGTTTGCTAATTTGCCTGCGTAACGCGCTTTTACCGCACAATAGCTTTCATCTATGGCGGGACGATGATCTTCTTGCAATTGTGTCTCATCTAAAAATTCTAGTTGCGTTTGTAGCTCGTCATATGAATTATAATAACGCTCGATAAGAGACAGCTTTGCTTCCAAATGAGCGGTGGTTAAGGTGTTGAGTTGACTGTCCTCGACATTTAATTTGCACCTCAACATCTTCCGAGTCGCTCATATTTTATTTTAAACTATTTTAAATTAGAATTCAAGGTGATTGACACAAAAAAAGTCTCTTGAGCCGTTATCCGGCTCGAAGGACCAATAAAATGGTGAAGAAAAAGAAGTGTTTTTCTTTCCTTTAGGAAATACAAATTTTTGATTTTATTTAAGTTTTATTTATTAATTATTTTGGTTTTGTTGATTAGCGGACTGTATTTTCCTACGAAGGTACGATGCGAGTGCAATGTTGATTTGTACTTAACTGACCTGGTGCCCGGCCTTTTCCTGCAAGTGAAGTTCAAGCTGTGTCGTAAGAAAGCACAGAGAGACTTTTCGAAGATTATAGTATTGTTATTGTGATTGCGGTTACTACAATAGCAAACAAAATTGTGTAAAGCGAAGACGGCCAGTGGTGATGACGAACACGAAGAAAGTGCCGTGAGGTGGTGACAGATTTGCTTCAGCTAACGACGGTTGGTTATACATGTACATATGTGTGTAGATGAAACGTATGTGAATATTTGCATATATGAATTGTGACAGGAGAGAAACAGTTGTGTGCTATTGAAAAAATCGAATGATACTTCCGTTATGCTTGTTTAACCCTTTGAGGGCTCTGGAGATGAAACACCCTGGTTTGAACGCAACGGGCTTGGCCCGCAGATTGTATTGTTTTGCATTTTTATCATATGCCTTTTTCATTTCTTTTTGCAAGTCGTTTCGTAACAAAGCCGTTTTATCCTTTGGTGTTATCTAAAGTATAGATTCTTCCAGCATACCTAGATCCTTTAATAAGCGATATTGCGATGCCTGTGTAATCATATTGTAGCCAAATAAAACTTCATATGGGGTGCAGTTAATGCAGTTATGGATTGAGTTCCTCAATGCGCAAGATATAGCACTAAGCTGTTCGTCCCACTTGGTGTGGTCGGTTTTAATGTAAGCACGTATCCCTGCTATCAGCGAACGATTAACGCGTTCGGATGCGTTGCTTTGTGGAATACAATGCGGTATAGACGTGTTGAATTCCATACTCTTTTAAAAAATCGTTGAACTCTTTGGATTTAAATTGAGCACCGTTGTCGCTTATTAAAGTCTCCGGAACGCCGAATGAATGAAAGATTTATTTTAATAAAAGTTCTGTAAAGGTAAATTTACGCAAAGGGCATATCCAATGATATTTACTGAAGTGGTCTACAACAATCAAAATACCTATATTGCCTTTTCTACTTCTAGGATAGGGAACTAGTAAATCTACATATAGTTTTTGAAATGGACGCATAGAAATGGATTGATTCCCCATTGGTGGTCTTAATGTATGATTAGGGGCCTTAGTCTCCTTACATGTTTCTCTTTCCTAACATATTCCCTTACTTGCTTTACTAACCCTGGCCAAAAGTAGTATCTGCGTATATGCTCCAGAGTTTTACTCATTCCACCATGCGCTGCTAATACCGAGTCATGGGAACACTTAATAATGTCTTCGTATAACCTTGAAGTCTGAAAGCCCACCGACCTAATCGTCCACTCGAGTGGTCCGTGATGACTTCAAACTCTTGTAGCTCAAGGTAGCATCGAAACTTTTCAATGGCCGTGATCGCCGCGAGACACTCTCTCTCGACACACTATAATTTCTTTGGGTGGTATTCAGTTTTTTCGACATGTACGCGACAGGTCTTTCCGTTCCATCTGCGGCCATCTGGATTAACACTGCCCCAATCCCATATTCGCTGGCATCACAATGGAGATAAAACTTTTTCGTAAACTCAGGATTTTTTATCAAATGCTAATTGTGCCTCTGGTGTCCACGCAAACTTTTTCTTTGTCGACAACACCTCAGTTATTGGGAACGTTATTTCCGCAAAATTTTCAATAAATCTCCTGTACCATCCGCATATTCCCAAAACCCTCGTACTTGTTTCAAGTTACGTGGCACTGGCCATGACAAAATCGAGTCAACTTCTGCCGCGTCTGTGGAGATTCCACCTCTTCCAATGACATAACCAAGATAGTTGACTTCCGTCACGCAAAACTGGCTTTTACTAATATTCAGGGTCAGATTAGCTTTTATGAACTGTTCGGCAATACGTATCAACACGGCCAAGTGGGATTCGAAGGTATCCGATACGATACAAAGGTCATCGAGATAATCGAACACACAATGCCGAAGCTCAGGAGGAATGATCTCATCCATAAGCCTACACATGGTTGACGGCGCGTTGCAGAGGCCAAATGGCATTACTACAAATTGATATAGTGGCCGTCCAGGCACAAAAGGTTTGGATTTTTTATCTAGCTCAATTTGCCAGTACGCGTCTTTCAAATCGAGCCTGGTTATAATGTTGGCTTTCGGTAATCTCGCAAAGATACCGTCAATACTTGGCAAAGGGTATGCATCTTTATTCATGACGTCATTTAACTTGCACGCATCTAAACACAACTGAACTTTACCTGGCTTCACCACTAAACGCATGGGAGAACTCCAAGGGCTCTCAGCTGGCTCAATAACTCCTAAACTTAGCATTCTGTCGATTTCCACAAACATTAGTTTTTCAACATTCGGGCTAACTGGGTAAAATCTTTGTTTGATAGGTTTAGCCTCACCCACGTCAATTTCGTGTTTGATCAAGGATGTACGGCCAAACCCTTGTTTCTCGAAACTTGGAAACATCGATTTTATGACCTCCAACTGCTTATAAAGTTTATAAGAAAATATATGCTTACGGGAAAAATCAGTTTTTAATCAGATATCTTATCGTCCAGTAAGCTTAAAAAAAAAAAAGCACTGAATCTAATCCAATGATTTTAATAGGTGGTCAACATATCTGACCTTTCGTCAATAATGTGAAAAAGCCAACCAAATTACGTTGAGGTTAAATGCTTACAGCTGAGCAAAAATTGAACTTTAAATTTCTATATAGATACAAACATCAGGTTAGCGGTCAAAATACTCGAATCTATGCCAAGTATTCGATGAATCCAGCCACCCTGTATAATTGACACTAAAATAGAAATACTAACAATTACTATGGAATGTAATTTAATAATCAGATTTGGACCAAAACAGTTGTTATCTAGTTTAACCAATTTAAGTTTAGTAAGACATTCTTGTCATCCGAAGGATGCGCATAAACAACAAACCTGCATGGCCCCACGTTGGGCGCCAAAAATGTAATATTCCTGCTGATAGACATGTGACCTGTTGTAGCAGCGAAGAAAGCCGGACGGGACTCATTGACAGGGGCTAGGCTTCAGTGGCTGGGGAGGTTCTTGGCAATCCTCGAAGCTATCACCAGCAGTACACTTTATTATAGAGTCCCTCTAAAACAAAACTTAATTACCAAAAAAAAATTAATTCAAGTCGTCAATACGATTAGAATTATGTACATTCTGGACCGATATCCTACACTACAACAATTATGAGGGGGCTCAATAAATGAAGTTCTCAACCTCACCAAACTTATTTAAACCAAAGCTGTTATTTGGTTTTGTGGCTCGCAACCCACCCTACCATGGTTTTCTTTGGCCAAAGTAATGATATCCGGAAAACCCCTAAAGCACACTACATTCTACATTACAATTGACTACTCACCATGCCTAAGGAAACGAGGTGAATATCTTTACTCACACATTGTTAGCATTACTGACGGAAGTAAATAAGACTAGTTGAATATTCGCTTGTGTGCGTAAAATAGTACAATTCACATATTTATTTAGTTTTATTTGGATTGATTCGAACAGCTATGTATGCGTGTACGTATCTTAATTGTTAAAGGTTTAATGCCTTAACCGATGTTTACAAAAAGAAACTTAAAACTACTAAAATATCATTGTGTTGTTGTAAATAATGGATTATGGAAAATACCAATAACAACAAAAACAAAAAATTGCTATTCATTTAGCTATCGAGTTATTGGTATATGTTCTTAGAAAAATTACTTCATTGTTGTTTACATGCCGATGTTAATAGCTGCGTTACAAGAACCCACAACAGTAATTATATTAAACCATACTTAAAAAAAATCGATTGATATATATAAAAAAAAACCGTCTAATCATTTCAAACCCCAAAACCAAAAACCATAAATAATGATCATCACTCGAAAACCAATTTACATATGTATGTGTGTGAGCGAGGTTTGCTCTATGATAACATTTCCGTGTAAGATGCAAGAGTGGCCAATTAACCCACTGCTCACTGTGAGCGCACAGTCAAGCTTTAATGACGTCACTGTTATCAACAAGCAAACCTACGCAACGAAAATAGGAAAAGTAGCAATAATCACTTACCAGCTAGCAGCAAAGCGTAGAAAGGCCTTTCGTGCGGTTGTTGCAGTAGTTTGTATGCTTTAAAGCAAAGGCCGGCAGATATTTTCCTGGGAGTCGAAGTATGTTCGGCCATCTCACGTACACAGTTCGTAATTACACGCGCACAGCACGAACGTCAACAAGCAGAGCAGAAAAGAATCAAATTTTATTCAGTTTTATGTTAGCATTGATTGAAGCAGGTCGATACCGCATTGCTCCTATTATTTCTTGCTTATATTGGTACACTGAGCATAAATGCAAAATATATTTTATTAATAAGATGGAGGTACAAACCGATTTTTTTTACCTAACTTTGTTTGTAAACAAATTCATAGTGCACGTAAGCTTTATTTTCTAAACACCTACATTTGAAAAAAAAAACTCTATTTTTAGTTGTTGACAAAAAAAAATTAAAATAATTCTGCCAATATTTAGGTTATGTCGTCAAAATTTATTTGTTCAGTTATACCTAGTACAGGTACTTTTCGTATTACAGAACTTACATAAATTTATAGTGCTTGAAGCACCCGTTTATTTCGTTGAAAACCAGCATTTTAATTTTTAAAACAAATTCTTATTCATTCTTAAAAAACTTAAAAGAAAAATCAAATAAACACAGATCGTGTTTTTTTTATTAATATGTAAGTTATCTGATAGGTTATACAACATTTACATTTTGAAACTAAATTCATAGTGCTTGAAAGCCCGTTTGCTTGATTTCGTTAAAAACCTGAATTCTTTACATTTATTATTATTATTTTTGAGTCAGAATTTTTGAAATCGATCACTAAAAATGGGTCGGTTTTGTTTTTTAATTTAAATGTGGTGAGTGTGTAGCACGTGAGTATTGAAAGAGATTCCCAAAATATAATTCCAAAAAAAAAAATTATTGTGCGAATTATTGGCATAACTAATTTGTTGGCATTTTTTTTCGTTTTGCTATATCTTATAATCTATTTGCTCAAATGAGATGAAATTTTCACAGTTTTTTACTATTTTTTTAATGCTATTTTTTATTGCAAATTCTTTTCAAGTTTTTTTTTTATAAATTTTTTTTATGCAAATTTTTTGCAAAATGTCGTTCTGGTGCAAGGTAGATTTGTCAATTCGTCGTTATTTTTACCTGTCGGTGTTCGTCCATTGTCTGAAGCTAATTGTCTCGATGTTATTATTTGTTAAATCTGCCTTGATATTTTTTATAAATTTTTCCAAACCAGGACATTGTTGACATGTATGCAAATGACATGAAGCTGTTGGGGTTTCGCACATCATTCCCTTCGTGACTTCTTTAATTAAGATGTCTTTTTTTGAACTTTTGCGTAAACAATCGTTTAAAGCGATAAATTTTAGTTTCATATTTTGACGAGTTTTACAGACACAGACTGTATGAGTCCCGGCAGCTCCTACGGGAATACAATTCCGTGGACGAAGTTTTGTGAATTTAGATGGACTTATTTTTATGTCCGTGTATTTTGTACAAAACTCTTTATGAATTTCTTTAATGTCTGACAGTAGCAAACGTTTTTGTACAGTATCATGATGACCATCTTCATCGATAACTTTACGGCAATCCCTTTTCCCAGGCATCATACGACTTATTTCGTCACTAACGTAAAACGCGTTTTACTTTTAGAACAATATGTTGAGGTAGTAAAAGGCCTATTTTTTTTAGCAGGATATGAGCCATAACCTTGTGATGAGCGTAATTTTTTGGCAACACGTGCTGTATGAAAAGAAACTCCTAATTCTCTTTTAATTTTTCGAATACTCCAGTGGGATGGGACGGTTGTTAGTATTTGTATTATTTTTATTCGGTCATTTTACTTCGATAAAGCACTTTTTATTTCTTTCGATAAATTTGCATCAATATTGTCACTGTTGTGTGAACTTTTCTGAGGCAGTTTTTCTATTTATAATTCCATGTCTTCTTCTGTTGGCATAAGTAAAGTTATTGATAGTCATTTGGAAATTGGCCAAAATTAAACCAAAAAATAAATAATACCTTCAAATGTGGGATCAAAGGATAAATCATCGAGATTTTCAGTATCAGTACTGTAATATTCATCGTCACTTGTCTCATCATTGATTGAATTATTCAATTGCAAATCGGGGGAAAGATTGGAAAACAATATTTCAGCGTTCGGGACTTTATTGAATTGTACACATGTATTTGCCCATGAAATGAAAAAAAATGAGTTTCCCAATGTTTTGTCACGAGTTTCACACTTTTATAAACGTTATTGTGCAGCTTCTTTTTGTGAGGATTGCAACACTTATTTGGGGGTGACATGACTACAACTGATAACGATGAAAATAAAACACGAAGCAAATGGTTTTCAGTTCTAGCACATATAAGGACAACTGCTGTCATTCATATTTCTTGATAACGTATACTTCCACAACTGCTTTGTTATTTACTTACTTTTTTCACCGCACAAAGTTAGACAATAATATATATGGAGGACTCGTTGATATTTTATTTATATTTTTTTTTTATTCTTTTCTTTTTCTTTTTTTTATTGTATCTTCTGAACAAAAAATCCGCACACTTTGAAATTTTTATATGTTATTGCATAAAGCTTAAAGAATATTTTGCATTTTTTTCAGAATTTTTGGTGCTCCAGAACGACATTTTGCAAAAAATTTGCATAAAAAAAAATTTATAAAAAAAAACTTGAAAAGAATTTGCAATAAAAAAATTGCATTATAAACAATGACAAAATTGTAAAAAACTGTGAAAATTTCATCTCATTTGAGCAAAAAGATTATAAGATATAGCAAAACGAAAAAAAAATGCCAACAAATTAGTTATGCCAATAATTCGCACAATAATTTTTTTTTTTTAATTATATTTTGGGAATCTCTTTCAATACACACGTGCTACACATTCACCACATTTAAATTAAAAAACAAAACCGACCCATTTTTAGTGATCGATTTAAAAAATTCTGACTCTATTACATTTATTTACTTAATTTCACTGTACAACTAAGACTAGCCAGTCTTTTATATGTACATCAACAGCGGGATACATTCTTATTATTATATAAAGAAATACAAAAAAAACATTATTTGAGATATATAACCAAAAATATGAGATACAAACTTAATACTAGTATAGTGGAACTTAACAGCTAAAAGCAGTAAGTGATATAGATAAGTAGTAAGTGAGATTTAGGAAGTAGCAAAAGTTGGAAAATAGAAATTAGAATAATAGCAGCTTATTTATAGTTATGAGGCTAGAGTCATATTGAGGTCACTAAAATATTCGTATATTAGCTTTCTGAAGTTGCTTCTATTTAGTTGTGATTTTACATTTTCTGGTATCCTGTTCCACATTTTAACTGCGCTAATGAAAAACAGTCGGCTAGATGTAAGTGTACTATAGATCGGGGTTATTAAGTTATTCAGTCTCTGAGATCTGGTTAATTGAATTTTATCATACAAATATTTAGGAGTTTTCCATTCCAGCAACTTAACCCTTATGTGTACACCCGTGGTAACCAAATGGTTTTATTTTAAGTTTTTCTCCTATAAGATGTTGTCAAATAAGTTCGATACTCCTTATATGCCTTAAGCTAGCTAATTTGCTCATAAAACGCTTAAAAAAATATTATTTATTTAATATTTTCTTTATTTTTTTAGCCGCTTTTTATTTTTCCCCTCTAAGTGTACACCCGTGGTACCCGGGTACCTGTACATTTAGTATGAGCGTTTAAGATTAACTTTTGCTGGTTTCTGTGAAAAATATTAAAGAACGATAAATCTAACAGATAACCATTATTCAATTTAATTTATTTACATTTAAATAGATTTTTTTATTTTAAATATAACAATTTTTACACTCGAAACTGCCATCAAAACATTAGATGAATTAAAGAAAATAACTAGTTAAAATTAATTAGTAAACGACCTGTCCAATCTCTTACGAGCTTTATAGCATCAATTATGCAGTCATAAATTGACTCGTCTGTCGTATAACTGTATTGACCATACATATATTGGCAGAGTTCACGCTGCTCGACGCTTTCTGCTGCAAAATGTTATGCGTACTAGTCTTAGCTTGAGGTATAGCATTTTCAGGTCGAATGAAACCGTTTTCAGGTCAAATGAAACCGTTTTCAGGTCAAATGAAACCGTTTTCAGGTCAAATGAAACCTTTCTCAAATGAAGTGAAACCTTTTTCAAGTGAAAATAAACTTTTTTCAAGTCACTTCATTTGAAAAAAAGTTTAATTTTACTTGAAAAAGGTTTCATTCGACCTGAAAATGCTATATATGGTAACACATTGACTGCCTGGTCACATGTTTTCGCCGGACACCAAAATTTGTGAGGTATCTCACGAAATCTACACTGGACGTTGACATGCTTTGCTATAGTTTCGTAATAATTTCGTTTATATCTATGACCTGTCTGATATGACCTAAGCCACTCGTACAGCGTCGCAAAAAAACTTTTTGAAATCGAAAATAACGTGCAAAACTTTTGGGAACTTTACAGAGTGAATATATCCCCGATTGGTACCACTTTATAACGAAAATCCTGCTTGGAGCCCTGCGAAGGTTTTCATCAATGTGTTGATGTTCCAAGCTTTATTTTCCTCATATTTGAGCCCCTGTCGTCTGAGTACTTGAGTTATATTAAGTCCATTTTTGAAATGCAAAGTACCCGGGTAGAAAATAATCTGGGCAAATCTATTTTTAATCTAGGCGCTGGCTAGATTTTCCTAAAATAGACAATTCTGCCTTGGGCCTGCCAGGGCTATGGAATGGAAAGCGTATGTTTTTCAATTTACGGGCAATTTATGGTATATTCTGTAAGGGGGCTGCCTAGTTTTGCATACCTTGCACCTGCTCAGTTTTTCCAATCCAGCGCCAGGATAGTTTTTCCACGATTATAAATTTCAATTAAAGTTGTTCATTTGCCGAACAAATTTCATGAGTTGTAACAGCTGAATGGATAGAGATGATGACTGTGATGTGAAGGTGCCTGAGTTCAATGCTGGCTCAGGGGCAATGCACTTTTTAATAGATTATTAAATGTATGTGAAATTTAATTCAAGTTGTTCATTTGCAGAAAATATTTCAATGATTGGAATAGCCCAATGGACAGAGAAGACAACTGTGATGTAAAAGTGCCCGGGTTCAATGCTGACTGAAAGGCAATGAATTATTTTATTTCTCAGCTGGCTTTGCCTTGGAAAAACTAGGCAGGGCCTAGATTAGCATTACCCGACAGGTCCTTTATTAAAAAGCATTAACAAACAGATAAGGGCCTCCAATATACATCAATTATTCTCTTTTCTAAGCCTTGCGAATTGTATCTTCATTATTCAGCTTAAGAATAGTAATCTTCATTGTTCAGCTCAAGCTCATTGTTGTATGGTACCCGGGTACCACGGGTGTACATGAGTGTAAGACTTTTTCTTTGAACACATAAAGGTTAAACATGAAAATACAGTTCCTGGCAGCCAAATATTGTGTAATACTACAACCCAAGATTTTATCGTGCCATGGTGATATGTGGGCGTAACGACTTATGCCATAAACGTAACGCGTTACATTATTGAAAGCTATATTTACCTTGTTTGCCGATCGCGAGTCAAGTTTACTATATACTAATTCCGCGTATGTGAAATGGGGTATAATTAATTGTATCGCAAGTTTTTGGCGTGTTTCTTGTGGCGTAAACGTTGCAGACATTCTCAACCTACGCAGGATAAAATACACATTGCTAACTAATCTGTTAACATGATCACAGCAACTCAGTTTATTATTTATTATAAACCCAAGGTTCTTTATTTTGTGAGTGATCTCAAGGGTAGATGTCCCAATTGCTAAAGGCGGTATGTCAACAGGGTCTATTTTAGTTTTACATATAGGTAAAACATATGATTTACTTGCATTTAAACACAGAGCATTTTTTGCGCCCATCACAATATAGCAGAGAGATCACTATTTACTTTATAACATAAATTTTCAACAAGACCGATACGATTCGAAAGATATAACTGAATATCATCAGCATAGGCATGCGCACTAACATATTTACAGACCAAAAAGACATCATTAATAAACATACTAAACAAAAGCGAACCCAGGATAGAGCCTTGAGGTACGCCTGTTTGATATCTCTAAACTGAGATGATGCATTATCACATTTGACGCTTTGAACTCTTCCCGTTAGATAGCTTAACAAGAGTTTTGACGAGCTTTCAGAAAACCCGAAAAAATGCTTTAGTTTCCAACACAATAGAGAGTGGCTCACTGAGTCAA
Organism: Campiglossa producta; assembly: GCA_964058755.1. NCBI lineage: Eukaryota > Metazoa > Arthropoda > Insecta > Diptera > Tephritidae > Campiglossa > Campiglossa producta. Next base: position 1,950,857 of record CAXKVI010000010.1, read on the forward strand.
ATGCCTTAGAGAAATCTAAGAGGCAGAGTATAATTATATCTCCTTTGTCAAACGGCATTCTTATGACATCTACGATTTTGACCATGGCAGTAGCACAACTGTGCCCAGATCTAAACCCAGACTGCAGTGGAGAAAGCAAATTATTCCTTTGAACATGCGCTGTAATTTGGCCAGCCATCAAATTTTCACACACTTTGGAAAATGATGGCAGGATACTAATTGGTCTATGTTGGACGCATGGGGTTTTTTTGGAATTGGAAAAATAATTGCCTTTTTCCAAGCATCCGGGAAACAGCCACTAGTGAAGATATGGTTAATAACGTGAGTGAGAGTACCTACAATAAGCGGAAGTAGAATTTTGACAAATTTCAAGTATATACCATCATTGCCAACTGCGTAAGACTTGATGGCCATAACAGCCTTGTACACTTCGTTTTCGCTGACGCAGACGAACTCAAAGGGGTTTTGTATTAGAGGTTGCAAGGGTAACTCAGCAGCAGCATTAGTACTTGTGGGACTTTCATTCGCAGTGAAATAAACGTTTAGAATGTCAGGGTCAATTTCACATTGCCCATTATTCTTTCCATGGATGCGCAGACTTTTTAGGTTGCTCCATAACTTCTTAGATGGGAGAGAGGGATTAAATTTTTGTTGGCAGTACCATCTTTTCGCTTGCCTAGTGATGACTGTTGCCTTGTTGCGTGCAACTTTAAAATCCCACCAAGATGCGTTCGTCTTTAGCCTTCTCCACTTTGCATGCAACTTGTTACGTTTTTGGATTGCAACACTAACTTTTTTGGTGAACCATGGGCAAGATTTATTTATAATTTCAGCATTACGTATTGGCACGTGCCGATCAAAAAGGGAAATCAAGTGAAAGTTAAGAAACTCGAGCTTTGAGTCTACCGACTCCTAATTCCAACATTGATTCCAATAAATTGCGTTACAGTCAGAGGGCAAAGCTCTGGTATCAATAGAGCGGAAATCACGGTACGACAGAGAAACACCAACAGCAGGACGTTCCAACACTACATCAACAGTACAGAAAAGCAAATCATGGTCCGATATGAAAAATAGTTGGTCAAATTTAATAATTAGGGTCAGATCACTGATAATAAAAAAGTCTAACAGGCTTGGCCTAGCGTTGTTAGCGTATCTTGTAGGTACTTCTTCATTGACGATAGTTAGTCCAGCTTCTGATATCTGATCACGCAATTTGATACTATACGAATCTTGCACAAGTAAGTTAACATTGAAATCCCCACATATTACATAATATTCATACTCAATAACATGAACAGATAATTGAGAAAAGTAGCCATCTAACAGTTGGCATTTATTCGGGTTGTATACGCATGAAACAAGTACTTTGGTTATACCATCTGTAACCTCTGAAATAATATATTCAGTACCGCAACCTTCAGATTTAGCAAGAATTTTGATTTTAAGCGAGTTTCTGTAATATATAGCAACCCCACCCCCTTTTTTGTGCTTTCGATCATTTCGCACAACATTATAATTGCTGATACAGCACTGTAAATCAGTAACATGATCACCGAACCAGGTCTCAGATACAGCAATAATATCCACCAACGAATTATCGAAAACATATCTAACATAATCCATCTTATCAGAGCTCAAGCTGCGTGCATTAAAATGAACTACGTTAAGACCATTCGATTGTTTACACAGTAGATCGACCATCACCTTCTGTTTAACATTAGAGCAGAATGTTTGTTGAACAGTCATGTTAAATGATACACAACTTCAATGAAAGCAATCCAATCGGCAAATATGACTAGCAACACAAATAAGGCAAAAATAAGCAAACAGAAGACAAAGAATTAGTACAGGGAAAACAAGTCTAAGCAAAATTAAAGAAGTAAACAAGAAAAAGAGGAAGATATGCTTATAACATCTCAAGAAGTGTAAGTAAGAATTAGAGCAAATAAGAGTATCGAAAAAAGAAACACGAGAGATTGAAGAAGAGGTAAAAGATGTGGGAGAAAAATACTGAGTGAAACTTAAATCAAACATAACAAATATATCTCTGCATGAGAAAACCATTCTTCCTTTTCTATGATGTGCCGACAATTTCGTCAATTTCACGTTTCTCCTTTACTTGAATCGCCTTCTCCCCGTCTATTTTACGTACAAACACTTGCCCACGTATAGAAAAAGCAGCTGTCAGATGTTTTTGGCGTTTGAGCTGGGCTGCATAATGCATGAGATCGCGATTTGCTTTCGACAAACTTTCGCGCAGGTAAATGTTCGCAGCACCTTCAACAGCAATATCATGTAAGGTAAGAGCTCTTTTATTGGATTTGCAGTAACCAGCTACCGACATAAAGAGTTTACTGCGGGCATATGATGGGCGAAGAAGTCGACGTCGATGTGTGTGGGGAGCTGCTACCGTGGTTTGGCTTCGTGTCAGGTACTCGGAAAATTTCTCTTACTTCTGGTTTCTCATGCTTCACTGCTTTGCAAATGTCAGAGAAGATCTCCAAACAACTCTTATCTACACAATTGGGTATGCCGTTAATTATGAGGTCAGTAGCAACAGATGCGTTCTCTAGCTTAGCCGACTCATTTTTCAGCAAAGCCACCTCTGTCTTAAGCGCGGCAATTTCTTCACACGAAGACTCTACAGCAGTCAGCCTAACATCAAAGAGTTTGACCGTGGTCTTAATACTCTGCAACTCTGCTTCAATGTCGTTGAACCGCTGCATTAGTCGCTCTTCACTACTCTATGTCACCTTTCAAATGCGCCATCATGCTCTCCATTTTACTCTCCATTTGTTTCATTTGTTTCAGCCACTGTGCCGTTTGTGGGCTCTCACCATCTCTGACTTTTCCATGAAGCGGGGTGTTACCCTTTGGTGGGAACAACTTTGTGCTTCTTGTCACTTTTTTTCAGCCGTAGACATTAGAAAAATTTATGGGATTCAATAATTACGCGCGAAAGAGTTAACTTTAAGATAATTTTTCAATGCCCGAAAAATTGACTATTTTACGTGTGTATAAAGATTGTTATTATAAGAAAAAGTGACAAAACCGGCAGCACGACATAAACACGTCTACACTTGCATGACTACAATAAAGATTAAAAAAAAAAAAATGTTACACTCTTCAAAAATCTTTAAAAAAAAATTCAAGTATACACAAAACATAAGATACGTATATACATATGTTTTCTTATTAAATATAAATTTAGTGGCCGTCGTCAAGATTTGTGTTAAGTTATACAACGTACAAATTTTTTCCAGTGCAATACCACCAACACACAAGCATTTTTGAGCGTAATACACTAATACTCCCACATATTGCGTCCTCTCTGTTTGCCGGCTACTGCTTTAAAGTTGTTGACGAAAAATTATGTATGTATATTTGTTTTCGTTGTTGGCATTTTCTCTTTCGCCAAACAGGTTTTGATGGTATCACTAAATTCTTGTTAGAGTTGAATATTAAGAATTTCTAGTGATGCTAATTTTTACCAATTAAATGCAAAAACTATGCAAATTAATTTTAAACATTTTTTTGAATTTTCTTTCATTTTGTTAATTCATTTTCATTTTTTTTTCTTTCTTGTTTTACGTTACTATTTATATTTCTTCTTTCGTATGCCCATGGTTGGAGCAAATTGAAATTTGTTGTTTCTTTTTAAATTTTTTTTTCTACTATATTTTGCAAACAATTATTTCCTTTTTATTCTTTAACTTTATCTCACTCATTTTGATTTTTATAACTATATACAAAAATGTACCTCACTTGCTTAAGTCACAGTTTCTTGGCTTAGCATTTCTTCATGCCCATTTTTCTTAGTTGTTGTTTTTGCTTTTATAGGTTTTCCACTTTTCTGGACTTCCGAATTGTCTTTAGGTGCAAAACCTCATAAGTGCCCTTGGTACTATATATCTTTTGTGCACAACTGTAATCCAATTTTTAAATTCAATTTAAATCGAATGAATGGGTTGCTTTGTTCACAACACTGCTAATTGTGCAACAAGGCATCCTTCTAAGCATTTTTTTAAACATATGTATATATATATATGTATATACATATTTTTTTTGTAGTAGATTGTTTTTAAGTAGTTTTTTCACTATATTTTTAAGCCTAATTTGCAGATGGATCTACACTGCGATAATCCAGCCAATTATGCTGTATGGAGTCGTGGTATGGTGGCCTGCGCTAAGAAAGGCAACAAACCTAAATCTGTTAGGGAAAGTCCACAGATCGAGCATGATCTGTATAAGCGGGGCGTTAAGAACAACGCCCAATGAAGCTCTCCAGGCCATTCTTGGCTTTTTGCCACTCGATCTGGAAGGGTACCGGGAAGCAGCAGCATCGGCTGTGCGTCTAAGGGAAACGTCCGTCTGGGGCGCAAGCACTATTGGACACTCCTGTATTCTAAGATCTTACAGCTTTCTGCCTCTGAGCAAAGATCGGTGTGCGACCACAACAGTCGGAGATTGTTGTTTTAGAATAAACATTCCCAGCAGGGAAGACTGGGAGAACATAGATCGGTGTCCCGCTACTAATGGCGGCACTTTTATATACACCAACGGCTCGAAGTTAGACGGCAGAGTCGGAGGAGGGGTTTACTCAAGGGATTTGGACCTAGAACTCTCCTTTAGACTACCTGATCACTGCAGCGTCTTCCAGGCTGAAGTTTCTGCAATCATGGACGCCGTGACTTGGATAGGTGAACGCACCATCGGACAGGATATCTGTATTTTCAGCGACAGCCAAGCGGCCATCAAATCCCTTTGCTCTTACTCGTTCACCTCTGAACTGACGCTCAGCTGTCGTCGATCTCTTCAAGAGATGGCCCAACAGAACCGCGTGAACCTCACATGGGTCCCGGGACACAGGGACATTGAGGGAAACTGTAGGGCAGACGAACTTGCCAGGCAGGGCACGACCAAGCAGATTCTTCAAGATAAAGAGCGCATAGGTATGCCGTTTGCCACGTGCAAGCTAATGCTGAAGGAGTATACACTCCGCGAAGCCAACGAAAGATGGTTACAAGCCCCAGGGTGCCGGATATCCAAGCAAACCTGGCCAAAATGCGATCTTAAAAGATCTAGACACATATACGCCTTAAAAAGGAAGGAAATCTCCATATTAATAGGTGTTTAAACCGGGCACTGCCTTATTGGTAGGCACGCAGCAAGGCTAGGCGTTCCCTACCGACGATGCTGCAGGAGTTGCAAAGATGATGAGGAAACGGTGGAGCACCTCATCTGCAACTGCCCGGCCTTAAGCGGAGCGAGAAGGCGCTCTCTGGGAGTTCCCTTCCTGGTTAGCTTAAGCCAGGTCGCGGAGCTAGACATAAAGGACTTGATGGCCTTCATCAAGTTATCAAAATGGTTCGAGGAGGGGTAGCGGTGTCGGCTGATATACCTGCTAACGTATCAGCTGATATGCCGTCCTCTTGTGATGCTGCTTCTACCACTAGCGCAGTTAATGGGACGCCTGTTCTTGCTGACTGGGACACTGTGCGAAATAAAAAAAGGTCAAGGCAGAATAATAAAAATAGTGCTGAAGTCGGTTCTACTGCTGCTAAAGTAAACGCAGCTAATGCGAATTCAATTGTTCTAAATAAAGCGGATGGGGCTTCTAACTATAATGAAAGGAGCTCCAACAAAAACTATGCTCGTAACCTTGCTCAACCTTTATTTATTGGCTCGAGCAACGGCACGGAATTGCGCGCTGTTTCAAGAAGGAAATGGCTGCACCTATCGCCATTTTCGACGTTAGTAACATCTGATCAGCTGAAAAAGTATATTGCTAGCCATGCGGGTATGGAGGAAACGTCCATAGTGTGCAGTAGCCTCATAAAGAAAAATGTTGATCCCAAATTATAAAGATATCTCAATTTCAAGATTGGTGTTGATGCCCATTTGTACCCGATGCTTTTATCGCCTGAGCTTTGGCCTTCAAATATAGTTGTGCGCCCTTTTAAGTATACGTCAAAAAACGGCGTTCCCCAACCGATGTCCGCCAGCAATCGGTTGGATCAGATGAAAGAAACGAACATTTATAAATATAAATAATAGTTTTTTCAACGAAGAATATTTCGACTCCAACTTATACAACGTTTTTCGGAAAGACAGAAACTCTGACTCTACAGGTTGTACAAGGGGTGGTGGAGTTCTCATCGCTGTTCATTGCAAACATCACTGTTCTGAGATAATACTGGATAATAATAACCCTTTGCTTGACCAAATTTGTGTTCACATTCGAGGTATCTCGGACTCTGCTTTTATTTGTGCATCGTATATCCCACCCAATAGTACGCATGCGCTATATACCGCACACGTTGACAACATTACGTCATTGGCTATAAACAAAGTTGGTGATGATCACCTCTGCGTGTTGGGAGATTTCAATCTGTGCAATGTTAGATGGTCACGGACTATTTCTAGTTCTGCCTTAATTGCATGTGATGTCAATAGTTCTTCTGAAATTCATTTAGTAGATAGTTTCTTAAGTATTGGTATAAGACAAGTTAACTGTTTTCCTAACAATCTTGGACGAACTTTAGACTTGATATTTCTAAGTGAAAACTTAAATTTCACATTGCATGAATGCACCTCACCGATTACTAAATCGGATATGCATCATGTTCCTCTAGTTCTTGATATTGAATTTTATAAATACTCCGTATCTGGTAATGCTACAGCAAATTTTTCTTTTAATTTCAAGCGGTGTGATTTTTCGAATCTGAACAACCTCTTGCAGCAAGTTAATTGGGATAACTTGCTTTGTAATCTCGATACCATAAATATTTTTGAGAGATTTAGATCTACCGTCGTGGATGTATGTAAAAGCTGCATTCCTGTTTCCTCCTCCTCATCATCTTTGCAACTCCTGCAGCATCGTCGGTAGGGCACACCTAGCCTTTCTGCATGCCTACCAATGAGGCAGTGACCGGTTAATACCCCTATCAATATGCAGATTTCCCTCCTAGTTAGGCCATAAATGCGTCTAGACCTTTTAAGATCCCATTTTGGCCAGGTTTGTTTCGATATCCGACACCCTGGGGATTGCAGCCATCTTTCGTTGGCTTGACGGAGTGTGTGCTCCTTCAGCATTAGTTTGGTGATTGTGTTTTCCATTTTTTACGCTGTTGGAATTCGCGCAAATATTCTTTGCTCCAACGGTCCCAGAATTGTTGGTGTATCCACTGCGACAATTGGTAGCGCTTTAATGATCCTGGTTTCGAAGATGAAATTGTGGGCTCTGGTACACTAGTGAGGGAGCGCCCGATCAGGACATGAGCTGGTGTAACAGGGCGCAAGTCATCATGCGAGCTGGAAATGGGCGTAACTGGTCGGCTGTTGATTATAGCTTCCGCCTAACAACAAATGGTATGCAATTCATCGTGCGTTAGAATGTTAGAGCCAATAGCTCGGGGTAAATAGTGTTTGGCTTGTTTCATGCACTTTCCCACAGGCCACCAAAATGGGGAGACCGAGGTGGTATGAATTTCCACTCGATGCCCACATCACAAGCCTGGTGTACATCCTCGAGATGCTGTTGTGACATGAATTCTTGAAGGAGATTTCGAAGTTCTCGATTCGCTCCAACAAAGTTCGTTGCGTTATCAGAATATATGACCCGAAATCTTCCACGACGAGTTATGAAGCGCCTTAAAGCTGCGATAAATGCTGCTGATGTGAGGTCGGGTACTAATTCGAGATGAATAGCCTTGGAGCTGAAGCAGATGAACACTGCCAGATACAGTTTGATAGGTGATTTTCCTCGTATTTGTTGGGTCATCAGGAGTGGACCACAATAATCCACACCAGTTACTTCGAATGGAGGAGATTGAGTTACTCTATCCTTTGGAAGGGAGCCCATTACCTGCTCTGCTAAAACAGGACGAAACCGGTAATATGTTAAACATTTGTGATTTATTGCATTGATAATCTAAAATTTTCCTCGTATAATACTGTGTAAAGCCTGATTGCCAGCATGAAGATGTTGCCGATGAAGGTGCAATATGGTTGACGCAATAAAGGCATGCTTCTTGGGAAGCAGAACGGGATGTTTTTCTTCGAACAGAAGGGTTGAGTTGGTGAGCCGGCCACCGACTCTGATAAGACCGTCATGAAGGAAGGGCGAAAATTGTGCCAACGACGAACTTTCAGATAGTGAATTACCTTTTTCGAGTTGTTTCCGTTCGTCACAAAATACCTGACCTAGAAGAATACGGCAAGCGGAGTGTAGGGCGTTGTTCATTTCTATGGCGGTGATATTATCGTGGCGCTTATTTCGACGACTTGCATCAATAAATCGTTGTACATAGCAAAATGTTCGAAGCACCTTGTTGTAATTGTTGGCAAATTTAAGTTCAGCGATAATGTCTCCAGTAGACGTTGTTACTAACACCGTTCGCTGCTTGCGTTGTTCAGGCAACTCATTCGGGCTAATTGCAGCTTGTGGCCAATGCTTTTCTGGTAATGAGTGATGAAATTCGGACCATTGAACCACAGGTCTTTTGGGGAAGCAGCGCGGGAAAGAATATCTGCTGGGTTTAGCTCACCCGGAACATGATGCCAATGAAATTTTTCTGTACTCTTTTGGATCATGGAAACCCTATTGCTGATGAATGTGGTCCATTTTGATGGCTCACCTCTAATCCAAGCCAATGCAACCATTGAGTCTGTCCAACAATGCACGTTCTGGGGATCCGAAAGAAGTAGTTTGCAAACGGCATCCAATAGTTCACTCAGAAGCAGTGCCCCGCAAAGCTCTAATCGTGGTAGACTGATTTCTTTAGTGGCTCTTCATGCTCCTGTAAAAAGGCGGTGTAGTCAACTTGGAGCACCTTATTCCGACGTAGTCTTGATTCAGTAGACAAAAGACGACGAAGAGCAATGTCGTGTGAACTGCCTAACATTTGGGGTGCTTCTTTGAATGGAAGTCTTACAATGAATTTACCTGTGGTGGGACATCTCGTTGTTGTTTCGCGGAAGTGGGTTTCGCACTCCATTTCGCTCGAAGATAGCTTCTTAAAGTGTTGTGACTGGTGCTCCAATTTCAAAAAGCGCTCCAATATTTCATCAAAGGATGGTTCTAGGGCGAAGGATTCTGCTTGGTGTTGAGAAGCGTAAACCGCTAATTGCGAAGACTTTGTGGTGGACAAGAGACAATCTGTGCCAAGTAACGTGTTGTAAGACGAAATTAATGACGCCGACGATAAGCTGGAGGGATTGGTTATAGCCCCCGCGACTACCCAGCCCAATTGTGTTTTCTGTAATAGCGGCAGTGTGTCACACAATTTAATTTGACTGACCATAAGTAGATCGTAAAACACTCTGGCACCTATAAGCAGGTCAACAGGGCCTGGTCGATTAAAGCCTTCATTAGCTAAGGGAATATTCCTTGGTATTTTCCAGGCACTAATATTCAATGTCGTTCTTGGCTGGAATGGAGTTATAGTTTGTACGATGACAGCGTCAATATTGGATGTATATGATGCATAGTTCGATCGCAGTTCCACCTTGCATATATATTGCGACTTAGATCCGCACAAGCCGATACCGCTGATTTCCAGTGGAAGTCTTTTGCGATTTAAGCGTAGTAATTGAGCCATGCGCTCAGTCATAAAATGTAGCTGCGATGCTGAATCCAGAAGTACACGAGCTTGCACCGAAATCCCTGAAGGATTGTTCAACTGCACCATTGCGGTGGCTAATAAAACGTTATCAGTGTTATAACATACCTGAAGAACTGTTGGTTTAGATGATGAATGTAATGCTGTTGTCGATGGTGGCGACGATGGTTGAGCTGGAACTGCAGTTGGTGGCGACGATGGTGTTATTGGCTGACCTCGATGGAGCAGCGTGTGATGACTGACATGGCAAACTTGACACTTACGTGATGAAGGACACTCCTTTGACATGTGATTTATACCCAGGCAGTTCAAACAAAGACCCTTTTTCTTTGCTACATCATACCTCTCAGTTGGTGTAAGCTTAATGAAGGTAGCACAGTTAAAGGCATTGTGATTTGCAGTTTCATTGCACAAGTTGCATTTTTGTTGATTGTGTGTGGTGACAAACGATAATTGTTTTTCTGGTTTTTGCTGCTTTGTTGCCAGAGATGACGAAGATTGCGCTGCTGTGCTGGTACGCGGGTTTGGTGAATCTTTACCACCTTCAACAATGTCGATGAGTTGGCATCGGCTTTGCAAACATTTTACCAAGTCTTCCCATGTTGGGAGTCTTAACGTTTGCGATTGATCTGCTCGATCCCATCTTTCAGCTATTTCCTCTTCCCATTTCATCTGCGTATTGCTATCCAATTTTGATACGACCAAATATAAAATGATACCATCAGCGATTTGTGTAGTATTAGCCATTGTTTGCATTGCTCGCATGTTTGAGCTGATTTTGTCGATGAAGTCACGTATATTGGCAACGTTGGGGTTTACTAACGATTGGCTATCGAAGATGTGCTGCAGGTGAGATTGGAAAATTATACGTTTGTTGTCGTAACGGGCTTCTAGTAGTTTAAGCGCCTTGTGATAGTTAGCATTAGTCACCTCTAACGATTGTAACAACCTAGCAGCACCACTTGTTAAGCTTGACCTAAAATATTGAAACTTTTCAACCTCAACTAGGTCAGGATTTTTGTATACTAGTACTACAAACATGTTGTAGAAATCTAACCACTCACGTTGGCAACCACTGAATGTTGTTAACTTCAATTTTTGAAGGTGTATTTGTGGGCGAGGAACATACGATGATTGTACACCTACTTGGGTACTACTAAACGCTGAATCTAATGAACTTGTACGAAGGTTTGCTAATTTGCCTGCGTAACGCGCTTTTACCGCACAATAGCTTTCATCTATGGCGGGACGATGATCTTCTTGCAATTGTGTCTCATCTAAAAATTCTAGTTGCGTTTGTAGCTCGTCATATGAATTATAATAACGCTCGATAAGAGACAGCTTTGCTTCCAAATGAGCGGTGGTTAAGGGGTTGAGTTGACTGTCCTCGACATTTAATTTGCACCTCAACATCTTCCGAGTCGCTCATATTTTATTTTAAACTATTTTAAATTAGAATTCAAGGAGATTGACACAAAAAAAGTCTCTTGAGCCGTTATCCGGCTAGAAGGACCAATAAAATGGTGAAGAAAAAGAAGCGTTTTTCTTTCCTTTAGGAAATACAAATTTTTGATTTTATTTAAGTTTTATTTATAAATTATTTTGGTTTTGTTGATTAGCGGACTGTATTTTCCTACGAAGGTACGATGCGAGTGCAATGTTGATTTGTACTTAACTGACCTGGTGCCCGGCCTTTTCCTGCAAGTGAAGTTCAAGCTGTGTCGTAAGAAAGCACAGAGAGACTTTTCGAAGATTATAGTATTGTTATTGTGATTGTGGTTACTACAATAGCAAACAAAATTGTGTAAAGCGAAGATGGCCAGTGGTGATGACGAACACGAAGAAAGTGCCGTGAGGTGGTGACAGATTTGCTTCAGCTAACGACGGTTGGTTATACATGTACATATGTGTGTAGATGAAACGTATGTGAATATTTGCATATATGAATTGTGACAGGAGAGAAACAGTTGTGTGCTATTGAAAAAATCGAATGATACTTCCGTTATGCTTGTTTAACCCTTTGAGGGCTCTGGAGATGAAACACCCTGGTTTGAACGCAACGGGCTTGGCCCGCAGATTGTATTGTTTTGCATTTTTATCATATGCCTTTTTCATTTCTTTTTGCAAGTCGTTTCGTAACAAAGCCGTTTTATCCTTTGGTGTTATCGAAAGTGTAGATTCTTCCAGCATACCTAGATCCTTTAATAAGCGATATTGCGATGCCTGTGTAATCATATTGTAGCCAAATAAAACTTCATATGGGGTGCAGTTAATGCAGTTATGGATTGAGTTCCTCAATGCGCAAGATATAGCACTAAGCTGTTCGTCCCACTTGGTGTGGTCGGTTTTAATGTAAGCACGTATCCCTGCTATCAGCGAACGATTAACGCGTTCGGATGCGTTGCTTTGTGGAATACAATGCGGTATAGACGTGTTGAATTCCATACTCTTTTAAAAAATCGTTGAACTCTTTGGATTTAAATTGAGCACCGTTGTCGCTTATTAAAGTCTCCGGAACGCCGAATGAATGAAAGATTTATTTTAATAAAAGTTCTGTAAAGGTAAATTTACACAAAGGGCATATCCAATGATATTTACTGAAGTGGTCTACAACAATCAAAATACCTATATTGCCTTTTCTACTTCTAGGATAGGGAACTAGTAAATCTACATATAGTTTTTGAAATGGACGCATAGAAATGGATTGATTCCCCATTGGTTGTCTTAATGTATGATTAGGGGCCTTAGTCTCCTTACATGTTTCTCTTTCCTAACATATTCCCTTACTTGCTTTACTAACCCTGGCCAAAAGTAGTATCTGCGTATATGCTCCAGAGTTTTACTCATTCCACCATGCGCTGCTAATACCGAGTCATGGGAACACTTAATAATGTCTTCGTATAACCTTGAAGTCTGAAAGCCCACCGACCTAATCGTCCACTAAGGTTTTGTTGCCGAAGCAACCAAACTAAACTCGAGTGGTCCGTGATGACTTCAAACTCTTGTAGCTCAAGGTAGCATCGAAACTTTTCAATGGCCGTGATCGCCGCGAGACACTCTCTCTCGACACACTATAATTTCTTTGGGTGGTATTCAGTTTTTTCGACATGTACGCGACAGGTCTTTCCGTTCCATCTGCGGCCATCTGGATTAACACTGCCCCAATCCCATATTCGCTGGCATCACAATGGAGATAAAACTTTTTCGAAAACTCAGGATTTTTTATCAAATGCTAATTGTGCCTCTGGTGTCCACGCAAACTTTTTCTTTGTCGACAACACCTCAGTTATTGGGAACGTTATTTCCGCAAAATTTTCAATAAATCTCCTGTACCATCCGCATATTCCCAAAACCCTCGAACTTGTTTCAAGTTACGTGGCAGTGGCCATGACAAAATCGAGTCAACTTCTGCCGCGTCTGTGGAGATTCCACCTCTTCCAATGACATAACCAAGATAGTTGACTTCCGTCACGCAAAACTGGCTTTTACTAATATTCAGGGTCAGATTAGCTTTTATGAACTGTTCGGCAATACGTATCAACACGGCCAAGTGGGATTCGAAGGTATCCGATACGATACAAAGGTCATCGAGATAATCGAACACACAATGCCGAAGCTCAGGAGGAATGATCTCATCCATAAGCCTACACATGGTTGACGGCGCGTTGCAGAGGCCAAATGGCATTACTACAAATTGATATAGTGGCCGTCCAGGCACTGTGAAAGCCGTCAAAGGTTTGGATTTTTTATCTAGCTCAATTTGCCAGTACGCGTCTTTCAAATCGAGCCTGGTTATAATGTTGGCTTTCGGTAATCTCGCAAAGATACCGTCAATACTTGGCAAAGGGTATGCATCTTTATTCATGACGTCATTTAACTTGCACGCATCTAAACACAACTGAACTTTACCTGGCTTCACCACTAAACGCATGGGAGAACTCCAAGGGCTCTCAGCTGGCTCAATAACTCCTAAACTTAGCATTCTGTCGATTTCCACAAACATTAGTTTTTCAACATTCGGGCTAACTGGGTAAAATCTTTGTTTGATAGGTTTAGCCTCACCCACGTCAATTTCGTGTTTGATCAAGGATGTACGGCCTAACCCTTGTTTCTCGAAACTTGGAAACATCGATTTTATGACCTCCAACTGCTTATAAAGTTTATAAGAAAATATATGCTTACGGGAAGAATCAGTTTTTAATCAGATATCTTATCGTCCAGTAAGCTTAAAAAAAAAAAAAGCACTGAATCTAATCCAATGATTTTAATAGGTGGTCAACATATCTGACCTTTCGTCAATAATGTGAAAAAGCCAACCAAATTACGTTGAGGTTAAATGCTTACAGCTGAGCAAAAATTGAACTTTAAATTTCTATATAGATACAAACATCAGGTTAGCGGTCAAAATACTCGGATCTATGCCAAGTATTCGATGAATCCAGCCACCCTGTATAATTGACACTAAAATAGAAATACTAACAATTACTATGGAATGTAATTTAATAATCAGATTTGGACCAAAACAGTTGTTATCTAGTTTAACCAATTTAAGTTTAGTAAGACATTCTTGTCATCCGAAGGATGCGCATAAACAACAAACCTGCATGGCCCCACGTTGGGAGCCAAAAATGTAATATTCCTGCTGATAGACATGTGACCTGTTGTAGCAGCGAAGAAAGCCGGACGGGACTCATTGACAGGGGCTAGGCTTCAGTGGCTGGGGAGGTTCTTGGCAATCCTCGAAGCTATCACCAGCAGTACACTTTATTATAGAGTCCCTCTAAAACAAAACTTAATTACCAAAAAAAAATTAATTCAAGTCGTCAATACGATTAGAATTATGTACATTCTGGACCGATATCCTACACTACAACAATTATGAGGGGGCTCAATAAATGAAGTTCTCAACCTCACCAAACTTATTTAAACCAAAGCTGTTATTTGGTTTTGTGGCTCGCAACCCGGAAAACCCCTAAGGCACACTACATTCTACATTACAATTGACTACTCACCATGCCTAAGGAAACGAGGTGAATATCTTTACTCACACATTGTTAGCATTACTGACGGAAGTAAATAAGACTAGTTGAATATTCGCTTGTGTGCGTAAAATAGTACAATTCACATATTTATTTAGTTTTATTTGGATTGATACGAACGGCTATGTATGCGTGTACGTATCTTAATTGTTAAAGGTTTAATGCCTTAACCGATGTTTACAAAAAGAAACTTAAAACTACTAAAATATCATTGTGTTGTTGTAAATTATGGATTATGGAAAATACCAATAACAACAAAAACAAAAAATTGCTATTCATTTAGCTATCGAGTTATTGGTATATGTTCTTAGAAAAATTACTTCATTGTTGTTTACATGCCGATGTTAATGGCTGCGTTACAAGAACCCACAACAGTAATTATATTAAACCATACTTAAAAAAAAATCGATTGATATATATAAAAAAAACCCGTCTAATCATTTCAAACCCCAAAACCAAAAACCATAAATAATGATCATCACTCGAAAACCAATTTACATATGTATGTGTGTGAGCGAGGTTTGCTCTATGATAACATTTCCGTGTAAGATGCAAGAGTGGCCAATTAACCCACTGCTCACTGTGAGCGCACAGTCAAGCTTTAATGACGTCACTGTTATCAACAAGCAAACCTACGCAACGAAAATAGGAAAAGTAGCAATAATCACTTAACAGCTAGCAGCAAAGCGTAGAAAGGTATTTCGTGCGGTTGTTGCAGTAGTTTGTATGCTTTAAAGCAAAGGCCGGCAGATATTTTCCTGGGAGTCGAAGTATGTTCGGCCATCTCACGTACACAGTTCGTAATTACACGCACACAGCACGAACGTCAACAAGCAGAGCAGAAAAGAATCAAATTTTATTCAGTTTTATGCTAGCATTGATTGAAGCAG
Source organism: Campiglossa producta (assembly GCA_964058755.1). Lineage (NCBI taxonomy): Eukaryota > Metazoa > Arthropoda > Insecta > Diptera > Tephritidae > Campiglossa > Campiglossa producta. The sequence goes on from CAXKVI010000010.1 coordinate 1,966,412, forward strand.
GTCGATTCCGCATTGCTTCTATTATTTCTTGCTTATATTGGTACACTGAGCATAAATGCAAAATATATTTTATTAATAAGATGGAGGTACAAACCGATTTTTTTTACCTAACTTTGTTTGTAAACAAATTCATAGTGCACGTAAGCTTTATTTTCTAAACACCCACATTTGAATAAAAAAACTCTATTTTTAGTTGTTGACAAAAAAAAATTAAAATAATTCTGCCAATATTTAGGTTATGTCGTCAAAATTTATTTGTTCAGTTATACCTAGTACAGGTACTTTTCGTATTACAGAACTTACATAAATTTATAGTGCTTGAAGCACCCGTTTATTTCGTTGAAAACCAGCATTTTAATTTTTAAAACAAATTCTTATTCATTCTTAAAAAACTTAAAAGAAAAATCGTGTTTTTTTTTATTAATATGTAAGTTATCTGATAGGTTATACAACATTTACATTTTGAAACTAAATTCATAGTGCTTGAAAGCCTGTTTGCTTGATTTCGTTAAAAACCTGAATTCTTTACATTTATTATTATTATTGAGTCAGAATTTTTGAAATCGATCACTAAAAATGGGTCGGTTTTGTTTTTTAATTTAAATGTGGTGAGTGTGTAGCACGTGAGTATTGAAAGAGATTCCCAAAATATAATTCCAAAAAAAAAATTATTGTGCGAATTATTGGCATAACTAATTTGTTGGCATTTTTTTCGTTTTGCTATATCTTATAATCTATTTGCTCAAATGAGATGAAATTTTCACAGTTTTTTACTATTTTTTTAATGCTATTTTTTATTGCAAATTATTTTCAAGTTTTTTTTTTTATAAATTTTTTTTTATGCAAATTTTTTGCAAAATGTCGTTCTGGTGCAAGGTAGATTTGTCAATTCGTCGTTATTTTTACCTGTCGGTGTTCGTCCATTGTCTGAAGCTAATTGTCTCGATGTTATTATTTGTTAAATCTGCCTTGATATTTTTTATAAATTTTTCCAAACCAGGACATTGTTGACATGTATGCAAATGACATGAAGCTGTTGGGGTTTCGCACATCATTCCCTTCGTGACTTCTTTAATTAAGATGTGTTTTTTTGAACTTTTGCGTAAACAATCGTTTAAAGCGATAAATTTTTGTTTCATATTTTGACGAGTTTTACAGACACAGACTGTATGAGTCCCGGCAGCTCCTACGGGAATACAATTCCGTGGACGAAGTTTTGTGAATTTAGATGGACTTATTTTTATATCCGTGTATTTTGTACAAAACTCTTTATGAATTTCTTTAATGTCTGACAGTAGCAAACGTTTTTGTACAGTATCATTTTTATTCGGTCATTTTACTTCGATAAAGCACTTTTTATTTCTTTCGATAAATTTGCATCAATATTGTCACTGTTGTGTGAACTTTTCTGAGGCAGTTTTTCTATTTATAATTCCATGTCTTCTTCTGTTGGCATAAGTAAAGTTATTGATAGTCATTTGGAAATTGGCCAAAATTAAACCAAAAAATAAATAATACCTTCAAATGTGGGATCAAAGGATAAATCATCGAGATTTTCAGTATCAGTACTGTAATATTCATCATCACTTGTCTCATCATTGATTGAATTATTCAATTGCAAATCGGGGGAAAGATTGGAAAACAATATTTCAGCGTTCGGGACTTTATTGAATTCAACACGACATCTTGTACACATGTATTTGCCCATGAAATGAAAAAAAACGAGTTTCCCAATGTTTTGTCACGAGTTTCACACTTTTATAAACGTTATTGTGCAGCTTCTTTTTGTGAGGATTGCAACACTTATTTGGGGGTGACATGACTACAACTGATAACGATGAAAATAAAACACGAAGCAAATGGTTTTCAGTTCTAGCACATATAAGGACAACTGCTGTCATTCATATTTCTTGATAACGTATACTTCCACAACTGCTTTGTTATTTACTTACTTTTTTCACCGCACAAAGTTAGACAATAATATATATGGAGGACTCGTTGATATTTTATTTATATTATTTTTTATTCTTTTCTTTTTCTTTTTTTTATTGTATCTTCTGAACAAAAAATCCGCACACTTTTTATATGTTATTGCATAAAGCTTAAAGAATATTTTGCATTTTTTTCAGAATTTTTGGTGCTCCAGAACGACATTTTGCAAAAAATTTGCATAAAAAAAAATTTATAAAAAAAAAAATTGAAAAGAATTTGCAATAAAAAAATAGCATTATAAACAATGACAAAATTGTAAAAAACTGTGAAAATTTCATCTCATTTGAGCAAAAAGATTATAAGATATAGCAAAACGAAAAAAAATGCCAACAAATTAGTTATGCCAATAATTCGCACAATAATTTTTTTTTTTTTAATTATATTTTGGGAATCTCTTTCAATACACACGTGCTACACATTCACCACATTTAAATTAAAAAACAAAACCGACCCATTTTTAGTGATCGATTTCAAAAATTCTGACTCTATTACATTTATTTACTTAATTTCACTGTACAACTAAGACTAGCCAGTCTTTTATATGTACATCAACAGCGGGATACATTCTTATTATTATATAAAGAAATACAAAAAAAACATTATTTGAGATATATAACCAAAAATATGAGATACAAACTTAATACCAGTATAGTGGAACTTAACAGCTAAAAGCAGTAAGTGATATAGATAAGTAGTAAGTGAGATTTAGGAAGTAGCAAAAGTTGGAAAATAGAAATTAGAATAATAGCAGCTTATTTATAGTTATGAGGCTAGAGTCATATTGAGGTCACTAAAATATTCGTATATTAGCTTTCTGAAGTTGCTTCTATTTAGTTGTGATTTTACATTTTCTGGTATCCTGTTCCACATTTTAACTGCGCTAATGAAAAACAGTCGGCTAGATGTAAGTGTACTATAGATCGGGGTTATTAAGTTATTCAGTCTCTGAGATCTGGTTAATTGAATTTTATCATACAAATATTTAGGAGTTTTCCATTCCAGCAACTTAAACATGAAAATACAGTTCCTGGCAGCCAAATATTGTGTAATACTACAACCCAAGATTTTATCGTGCCATGGTGATATGTGGGCGTAACGACTTATGCCATAAACCGCATGTCAAGTTTACTATATACTAATTCCGCGTATGTGAAATGGGGTATAATTAATTGTATCGCAAGTTTTTGGCGTGTTTCTTGTGGCGTAAACGTTGCAGACATTCTCAACCTACGCAGGATAAAATACACATTGCTAACTAATCTGTTAACATGATCACAGCAACTCAGTTTATTATTTATTATAAACCCAAGGTTCTTTATTTTGTGAGTGATCTCAAGGGTAGATGTCCCAATTGCTAAAGGCGGTATGTCAACAGGGTCTATTTCAGTTTTACATATAGGTAAAACATATGATTTACTTGCATTTAAACACAGAGCATTTTTTTGTGCCCAGCACAATATAGCAGAGAGATCACTATTTACTTTATAACATAAATCTTCAACAAGACCGATACGATTCGAAAGATATAACTGAATATCATCAGCATAGGCATGCGCACTAACATATTTACACACCGAAAAGACGTCATTAATAAACATACTAAACAAAAGCGGACCCAGGATAGAGCCTTGAGGTACGCCTGCTTTGATATCTCTAAACTGAGATGATGCATTATCACATTTGACGCTTTGAACTCTTCCCGTTAGATAGCTTAACAAGAGTTTTGACGAGCTTTCAGAAAACCCGAAAAAATGCTTTAGTTTCCAACACAATAGAGAGTGGCTCACTGAGTCAAATGCCTTAGAGAAATCTAAGAGGCAGAGTATAATTATATCTCCTTTGTCAAACGGCATTCTTATGACATCTACGATTTTGACCATGGCAGTAGCACAACTGTGCCCAGATCTAAACCCAGACTGCAGTGGAGAAAGCAAATTATTCCTTTGAACATGCGCTGTAATTTGGCCAGCCATCAAATTTTCACACACTTTGGAAAATGATGGCAGGATACTAATTGGTCTATGTTGGACGCATGGGGTTTTTTTGGAATTGGAAAAATAATTGCCTTTTTCCAAGCATCCCGGAAACAGCCACTAGTGAAGATATGGTTAATAACGTGAGTGAGAGTACCTACAATAAGCGGAAGTAGAATTTTGACAAATTTCAAGTATATACCATCATTGCCAACTGCGTAAGACTTGATGGCCATAACAGCCTTGTACACTTCGTTTTCGCTGACGCAGACGAACTCAAAGGGGTTTTGTATTAGAGGTTGCAAGGGTAACTCAGCAGCAGCATTAGTACTTGTGGGACTTTCATTCGCAGTGAAATAAACGTTTAGAATGTCAGGGTCAATTTCACATTGCCCATTATTCTTTCCATGGATGCGCAGACTTTTTAGGTTGCTCCATAACTTCTTAGATGGGAGAGAGGGATTAAATTTTTGTTGGCAGTACCATCTTTTCGCTTGCCTAGTGATGACTGTTGCCTTGTTGCGTGAAACTTTAAAATCCCACCAAGATGCGTTCGTCTTTAGCCTTCTCCACTTTGCATGCAACTTGTTACGTTTTTGGATTGCAACACTAACTTTTTTGGTGAACCATGGGCAAGATTTATTTATAATTTCAGCATTACGTATTGGCACGTGCCGATCAAAAAGGGAAATCAAGTGAAAGTTAAGAAACTCGAGCTTTGAGTCTACCGACTCCTAATTCCAACATTGATTCCAATAAATTGCGTTACAGTCAGAGGGCAAAGCTCTGGTATCAATAGAGCGGAAATCACGGTACGACAGAGAAACACCAACAGCAGGACGTTCCAACACTACATCAACAGTACAGAAAAGCAAATCATGGTCCGATATGAAAAATAGTTGGTCAAATTTAATAATTAGGGTCAGATCACTGATAATAAAAAAGTCTAACAGGCTTGGCCTAGCGTTGTTAGCGTATCTTGTAGGTACTTCTTCATTGACGATAGTTAGTCCAGCTTCTGATATCTGATCACGCAATTTGATACTATACGAATCTTGCACAAGTAAGTTAACATTGAAATCCCCACATAATACATAATATTCATACTCAATAACATGGCATTTATTCGGGTTGTATACGCATGAACAAGTACTTTGGTTATACCATCTGTAACCTCTGAAATAATATATTCAGTACCGCAACCTTCAGATTTAGCAAGAATTTTGATTTTAAGCTAGTTTCTGCAATATATAGCAACCCCACCCCCTTTTTTGTGCTTTCGATCATTTCGCACAACATTATAATTGCTGATACAGCACTGTAAATCAGTAACATGATCACCGAACCAGGTCTCAGATACAGCAATAATATCCACCAACGAATTATCGAAAACATATCTAACATAATCCATCTTATCAGAGCTCAAGCTGCGTGCATTAAAATGAACTACGTTAAGACCATTCGATTGTTTACACAGTAGATCGACCATCACCTTCTGTTTAACATTAGAGAATGTTTGTTGAACAGTCATGTTAAATGATACACAACTTCAATGAAAGCAATCCAATCGGCAAATATGACTAGCAACACAAATAAGGCAAAAATAAGCAAACAGAAGACAAAGAATTAGTACAGGGAAAACAAGTCTAAGCAAAATTAAAGAAGTAAACAAGAAAAAGAGGAAGATATGCTTATAACATCTCAAGAAGTGTAAGTAAGAATTAGAGCAAATAAGAGTATCGAAAAAAGAAATACGAGAGATTGAAGAAGAGGTAAAAGATGTGAGAGAAAAATACTGAGTGAAACTTAAATCAAACATAACAAATATATCTCTGCATGAGAAAACCATTCTTCCTTTTCTATGATGTGCCGACAATTTCGTCAATTTCACGTTTCTCCTTTACTTGAATCGCCTTCTCCCCGTCTATTTTACGTACAAACACTTGCCCACGTATAGAAAAAGCAGCTGTCAGATGTTTTTGGCGTTTGAGCTGGGCTGCATAATGCATGAGATCGCGATTTGCTTTCGACAAACTTTCGCGCAGGTAAATGTTCGCAGCACCTTCAACAGCAATATCATGTAAGGTAAGAGCTCTTTTATTGGATTTGCAGTAACCAGCTACCGACATAAAGAGTTTACTGCGGGCATATGATGGGCGAAGAAGTCGACGTCGATGTGTGTGGGGAGCTGCTACCGTGGTTTGGCTTCGTGTCAGGTACTCGGAAAATTTCTCTGACTTCTGGTTTCTCATGCTTCACTGCTTTGCAAATGTCAGAGAAGATCTCCAAACAACTCTTATCTACACAATTGGGTATGCCGTTAATTATGAGGTCAGTAGCAACAGATGCGTTCTCTAGCTTAGCCGACTCATTTTTCAGCAAAGCCACCTCTGTCTTAAGCGCGGCAATTTCTTCACACGAAGACTCTACAGCAGTCAGCCTAACATCAAAGAGTTTGACCGTGGTCTTAATACTCTGCAACTCTGCTTCAATGTCGTTGAACCGCTGCATTAGTCGCTCTTCACTACTCTATGTCACCTTTCAAATGCGCCATCATGCTCTCCATTTCACTCTCCATTTGTTTCATTTGTTTCAGCCACTGTGCCGTTTGTGGGCTCTCACCATCTCTGACTTTTCCATGAAGCGGGGTGTTACCCTTTGGTGGGAACAACTTTGTGCTTCTTGTCACTTTTTTTTCAGCCGTAGACATTAGAAAAATTTATGGGATTCAATAATTACGCGCGAAAGAGTTAACTTTAAGATAATTTTTCAATGCCCGAAAAATTGACTATTTTACGTGTGTATAAAGATTGTTATTATAAGAAAAAGTGACAAAACCGGCAGCACGACATAAACACGTCTACACTTGCATGACTACAATAAAGATTAAAAAAAAAAAAATGTTACACTCTTCAAAAATCTTTAAAAAAAAATTCAAGTATACACAAAACATAAGATACGTATATACATATGTTTTCTTATTAAATATAAATTTAGTGGCCGTCGTCAAGATTTGTGTTAAGTTATACAACATACAAATTTTTTCCAGTGCAATACCACCAACACACAAGCATTTTTGAGCGTAATACACTAATACTCCCACATATTGCGTCCTCTCTGTTTGCCGGCTACTGCTTTAAAGTTGTTGACGAAAAATTATGTATGTATATTTGTTTTCGTTGTTGGCATTTTCTCTTTCGCCAAACAGGTTTTGATGGTATCACTAAATTCTTGTTAGAGTTGAATATTAAGAATTTCTAGTGATAATAATTTTTACCAATTAAATGCAAAAACTATGAAAATTAATTTTAAACATTTTTTTGAATTTTCTTTCATTTTGTTAATTCATTTTCATTTTTTTTCTTTCTTGTTTTACGTTACTAATTATATTTCTTCTTTCGTATGCCCATGGTTGGAGCAAATTGAAATTTGTTGTTTCTTTTTAAATTTTTTTTTCTACTATATTTTGCAAACAATTATTTCCTTTTTATTCTTTAACTTTATCTCACTCATTTTGATTTTTATAACTATATACAAAAATGTACCTCACTTGCTTAAGTCACTGTTTCTTGGCTTAGCATTTCTTCATGCCCATTTTTCTTAGTTGTTGTTTTTGCTTTTATAGGTTTTCCACTTTTCTGGACTTCCGAATTGTCTTTAGGTGCAAAACCTCATAAGTGCCCTTGGTACTATATATCTTTTGTGCACAACTGTAATCCAATTTTTAAATTCAATTTAAATCGAATGAATTGTGCTAATTGTGCAACAAGGCATCCTTCTAAGCATTTTTTTAAACATATGTATATATATATATGTATATATGTACATATTTTTTTTTGTAGTAGATTGTTTTTAAGTAGTTTTTTCACTATATTTTTAAGCCTAATTTGCAGATGGATCTACACTGCGATAATCCAGCCAATTATGCTGTATGGAGTCGTGGTATGGTGGCCTGCGCTAAGAAAGGCAACAAACCTAAATCTGTTAGGGAAAGTCCACAGATCGAGCATGATCTGTATAAGCGGGACGTTAAGAACAACGCCCAATGAAGCTCTCCAGGCCATTCTTGGCTTTTTGCCACTCGATCTGGAAGGGTACCGGGAAGCAGCAGCATCGGCTGTGCGTCTAAGGGAAACGTCCGTCTGGGGCGCAAGCACTATTGGACACTCCTGTATTCTAAGATCTTACAGCTTTCTGCCTCTGAGCAAAGATCGGTGTGCGACCACAACAGTCGGAGATTGTTGTTTTAGAATAAACATTCCCAGCAGGGAAGACTGGGAGAACATAGATCGGTGTCCCGCTACTAATGGCGGCACTTTTATATACACCGACGGCTCGAAGTTAGACGGCAGAGTCGGAGGAGGGGTTTACTCAAGGGATTTGGACCTAGAACTCTCCTTTAGACTACCTGATCACTGCAGCGTCTTCCAGGCTGAAGTTTCTGCAATCATGGACGCCGTGACTTGGATAGGTGAACGCACCATCGGACAGGATATCTGTATTTTCAGCGACAGCCAAGCGGCCATCAAATCCCTTGGCTCTTACTCGTTCAACTCTGAACTGACGCTCAGCTGTCGTCGATCTCTTCAAGAGATGGCCCAACAGAACCGCGTGAACCTCACATGGGTCCCGGGACACAGGGACATTGAGGGAAAGTGTAGGGCAGACGAACTTGCCAGGCAGGGCACGACCAAGCAGATTCTTCAAGATAAAGAGCGCATAGGTATGCCGTTTGCCACGTGCAAGCTAATGCTGAAGGAGTATACACTCCGCGAAGCCAACGAAAGATGGTTACAAGCCCCAGGGTGCCGGATATCCAAGCAAACCTGGCCAAAATGCGATCTTAAAAGATCTAGACACATATACGCCTTAAAAAGGAAGGAAATCTCCATATTAATAGGTGTTTTAACCGGGCACTGCCTTATTGGTAGGCACGCAGCAAGGCTAGGCGTTCCCTACCGACGATGCTGCAGGAGTTGCAAAGATGATGAGGAAGAGGAAACGGTGGAGCACCTCATCTGCAACTGCCCGGCCTTAAGCGGAGCGAGAAGGCGCTCTCTGGGAGTTCCCTTCCTGGTTAGCTTAAGCCAGGTCGCGGAGCTAGACATAAAGGACTTGATGGCCTTCATCAAGTTATCAAAATGGTTCGAGGAGGGGTAGCGGTGTCGGTTAGGAGTGTCAGTCCCGGGTTTCGGCTATATGGAGAGTCCCGACAGCACTGGGATTTTCCATATGGCCGGGCCCCGGGACTGACTTTCCTAGTGTTTGGTGGTATCACAACGGGCCTTTTATTACTGGCCTAGGTGTGCCTTTGCGGCAGCCACTTCTACCTACCTACCTAAGCCTAATTTTTAGTAAGTTTAATTTTTATTTATTTTTTCCACATACTTTTATGCATTTTTTAACCCGTTTTTGATAACGTTTTTCGATATCTTTTTACGCAGTTTTTAACAATATTTTTAAGTAGTTCTTTTAACTACATTTTTTAGCCTAATTTTAAGACTTTTTAAACCACTATTTAAGCATATTTTTACGTCGTTTTTTTAACCATATTTTATAGCCTATTTTTAAGCATATTTTCTCTCTCTTCCGCCTCTCACTCTCTTCCGTACTCAGCCGTTGCCGCTGGCAATAACAAATCGCATGCTATTGTTTCCGCGGCTACGGCTGCTTCGTCTGCTGCCTCTATTGCTAATGATAAACAAAAAACTTCATTGCCTACTGCTACTGCTGGTGATACTAGCAATTCAAACCGGGCTGATATACCTGCTAACGTATCAGCTGATATGCCGTCCTCTTGTGATGCTGCTTCTACCACTAGCGCAGTTAATGCGACGCCTGTTCTTGCTGACTGGGACACTGTGCGAAATAAAAAAAGGTCAAGGCAGAATAATAAAAATAGTGCTGAAGTCGGTTCTACTGCTGCTAAAGTAAACGCAGCTAATGCGAATTCAATTGTTCTAAATAAAGCGGATGGGGCTTCTAACTATAATGAAAGGAGCTCCAACAAAAACTATGCTCGTAACCTTGCTCAACCTTTATTTATTGGCTCGAGCAACGACACGGAATTGCGCGCTGTTTCAAGAAGGAAATGGCTGCACCTATCGCCATTTTCGACGTCAGTAACATCTGATCAGCTGAAAAAGTATATTGCTAGCCATGCGGGTATGGAGGAAACGTCCATAGTCTGCAGTAGCCTCATAAAGAAAGATGTTGATCCCAAATCATTAAGACATCTCTGGCTAACTTAGCCGTAACCACCGCCGCGTTCGCAGCAACCCTGCGGCCGGCCATCTCACCACACCTCACACGCACACTAACACAATTACACATACACCAAATGTCAACACCAAACACACCCACACATCATAAACAAAACACAATTGTATCAACTATTGTACCCGCCACACGAATTTCTTTTGCGCTCCCGCTTATTAAAGTTTATTTTAATTTAAAGTCTTTTTATTTATTTAAAAGTACCGAGGTGAGTGAAAAGTGAAGTGTACCCAATTATATATGGTCCATCTTCGCCTAAGTGAACAGCACCTATGGACAGTGAAAAAAAAGAATATTAAATAAAAGTCCACAACAATAAAACAAAAAAGGCGCAATAAATATGGACAGTGAAAAAAAATCTATAAAAGTGAACAAATAAATCAACATAAAGAGACAATATACAGTCCACAAGAAACAAGTTGAACAAAAAATTTACAAAAACAAAACGTTCACAAGTAAAACCCAACATTAGGGTGATTGGAAAAAAAAAAATAAATAATAATAATAATTAAAGTAATTAATTAAACCTAAACATTTAAACAAAATAATATTATAAAATATTCGGGCGCGCCGGCCAACAAAAAACTAAAATACAACAACAAAAAACTACAATCTACCAATATAAAACCGGGCGCGAAAAAATACAAAAATACTTAATACAAATTGCTAATGAACATATGAAAGCAAAAAGCGAGGGAAGGAATTACAAAAACAACAACATTAAATATTTATTATCAAACAAGGATAAGTAAATTCCCCCTTAACCCTTGCAAAAAAGCGGTGAGTTGTATTATTTCCAATTACTAAGACGTTCATTTGGTATTTCTACGGATTTTTTCCATAAATCCGTATCACCCAAAATCGAACCGTTACACATAAAAGTATATACATACATATATTCAAATATTTAATATTGCTAAGAATTTTCTATTAGAATACGAAAAAAAAAAAGTAACGTGAAAAAAAATATATATCTACATATAAATATTTGCTTCCCGGTCAAAGTCCGACCATCCTACATATTTAAATACATATTTACATAATAATTTCCATTTAAAGTCCCGCATTAAGTATTACAACAAATACTTACTAAAAGAAATAAAAAATCTCACCGCGGACATACTGCTTATTTTTCGTGTTGTCAAGCACAAATTAAATATTACAAAAACAAAATATAGGTTTCAAGTCTGACTTGCCAATTTACCGGCAATACCCCCTTTAGCTTGCATTCCCTTGTGCACATAAATCAAGCAAAGGCAGGATTGCACTAACAAAATAAGCAGTAGAAAGAATAAAGAAAATCAAACCAAAATATTAAAGTTGTTAGTGAAGCTATTTTCTGTTCTCCCAGTAAAACAACTGAGAGATTATCAACAAAAAATATACGGACAAACAAATTAGGGAAAAAGCTCCCAACAGCATCCCAAGAGAAAAAAAACACAAAAAATAACAACAAAGTTCCTTGCACTTAATCGCATTGAAACTAGCTTTGTACCTACTTATAGGCAAAAAGTCACCCCCGCTAACTTATAAACATTCAAACATACTTAAAAATATACATAACTACATTTGGGTAACCGCTCTGATATACCCAACAAAAAATTGCGATAGTACTTATAGAGTGACAATCTCTTACAAAAAATATTGTAAGTACTTATAAAAATTATATAAGGAAATAATAAGCGGTAATAATTTCAATCAGCCTTTTGCATTATTTCACAATAAAAAGCCAAGGTAGAAAGTATACTCGCGTGCAAAATAAAAGCAGCGATAGCAATAAAATCCCGATTCAATAAAAATTAGTTCTATTATTGAATAATATACAGACATTGATATAAATTGATATCTATTTATATTATCAGATCAAATCGTTAACGACTACAAACCGACAGTCGCGCGGAAAAAATATAACGACCGATAGAATAAAACTCGGCAATACAAAAAAAAAAAAAACGTTTAATAATATTTATATTTATTAAATTTCAAAAACATAATGTCCGACCCAAAATCTCCCCATATCGTAGTGGAGCCACCCAAACTGGGTGAAGACGAAAAGCCTCAAGGCAGCCCTGCTGACGGCACCCGCTCAAAACAGGGTGGAAAGCAAAAAAAGGGCAAAGAATTTTCAGCAGCAAAATTCATAACTGAAAGTGACAGTATCATAAGATACTGCACTAGATTCGCCTCAATCCCTATAGAGGATAATACGGAATCGGTTCTAGAAGTCAAAGACAAATCTCTTGACAGATTTTGGACACGGCTCCAAACGGCATATGACGTAATCATCGAAACCGATGATTCTGACTTGCCAGAAAATTTTAAAGAATCGGCTTATTCAAAGTATGAAAACTGCTTAGACCGTTATGAAGAAACAAAGGCCATGATCTCCGATCAACTAAAACTATTAAGGCCAATTATTGCACCTACTCAACAACGAGTAGAGCTGCCCCAAACACAAAGCAAAGAAACAAATTCAGGCATATATCTCAAAGTGCCGGCCTGTGATACTGAAGTATTTCATGGGGGTTATGAGCAATGGCCGTCGTTCCGAGATATGTTCTCAGCCGTTTACATAAACCACCCAAAGCTATCACAAGCGCAAAAATTATATCATCTAAGAAATAAAACTAAAGGTCAAGCAGGGATAATAGTAAAACAGTTCACACTTAACGATGACAATTTTAATCTGGCATGGGAAGCGTTAAAAGCTAGATATGAAAATGAAAGGGTATTAGTCGATAAACAAATAACGACATTAATGAATCTACCAAAAATTCAAAAAGAAACTAGCGAGGAATTTCTCAAATTACAATCAACAGTAACAAACTGTTTGTCGGTTCTAGAAACCCAAAAAATTCCCACTGAAAACTGGGACCCAATTCTGGTCAATATTTGTGCTGCCACATTACCAGAAAAATCATTAATTTTATGGGAGCAATCGCTCTCATCCCGTAAAAAATGCCCAACGTGGCAACAAATGAAAGATTTCCTCACCACCCAGTTCGAAATCGCAGAACGGGTAGGTACAAAAGAAACAAAGCCGAAAAACTCAAATGAATACCAAAACAAAAGCTTCTTTAAACCCCAAGCCAGTAACTTTAACTCCCATAACAGGAGTAACTTTAATTCAACCAAGAAAAGTTTCACCAAAAATCAATCGTTCACATCTGAACAACATAGATATTTGTCATGCGAACTGTGTAACGGAGGCCATTCAATAAGATCTTGCGAGAAATTTACAAAATTATCAATAAACGAGCGAAATAACTTAGTCAGGACTAAGAACCTCTGTACAAACTGTTTGTCGAATAGTCACCCAGTACAGAGATGTCCGAGTACATATAAGTGCGCATATTGCCAAGGGAGACACCATTCGATGCTCCACATCAACAATCACAACAACTCTCAAAATAGTCGAACTTTCAATAGAACTACTGGACTAGCGGCAACAGCTAGTCCTGAAAATATCGAAAAAGAAAGTCCTGAAAGTTGTCAAGAACAACCATGCTGCTCAAAAGCAGCCAGAATACAAACGCTTCATTCAGAAAATGAAAGCAAAACTTTATTACCTACAGCAATCGTCTCCATCGAACACCGAGGAGAACGATTTAAGCTGAGGGCCTTAATCGATCAAGGATCACAGCGATCTTTTATAGCATCGAAGGTCCAACAAACATTAAATCTACCAACCAAATCAGCCAACTTTGAAATCTCAGGAATGGGTGGAAGAGTAGTACAAAACTCAAATAAAATCTGCCTCATTACCTTGATATCTTCAAATGCGGATCAAAGAATAAAAGCACAATCTATAGTTCTGCCGCGACTAACAAACATGCTCCCAAGCTATAATATAAATAGCGAGCACTGGCAAAAGTTTTCACATCTGAAACTTGCCGATCCCAATTGCCATACCCCCGATCAAATCGACATATTATTGGGAAGCGATCTAATCCCCCAAATAATACTACAAGGTGTTGAAAAAATCTCCAACAACCTATTAGCCCAAAATACCATCTTCGGATGGATTTTAAGCGGTCAAGTCAAAGAGAAAATCTCTACGTTCATAACGCAAGTGGAAGATATTTCAAACGAAAATCTTAATTCACAATTGAAAAAATTCTGGGAAGTCGAAGAACTCCCTCCAATTCCCGTTACTACAGCTGACGATAAGTATTGTGAAGACTTCTACAAAGCCACAACTACAAGATCAGATAACGGGCGGTACGTCGTACGACTACCATTTAAACAACAATTTCCTGATACACTCGCCTTGGGTCACTCACGAACCTCAGCTCTACAGCAGTTTCTAAGTATGGAAAGAAACCTACTTAAAAAAGCGAGCTAAAAACCTCATACGACAATGTTCTTGAGGAGTATCTACAACTTGATCATATGGAATCAGTAAATTCCTATGAAAAAATAACAAATGGCAAACAAGCCTCATTTTATCTTCCACACCACGCGGTTATAAAACCGGAAAAACTTACAACAAAGGTAAGAGTGGTGTTTAATGCATCTAAATGCACAAGCTCAGGTAACTCCCTAAGTGATGTTTTATACACGGGACCAACATTACAACCTGATTTAATGCTACTTATACTACAGTGGCGTATGTATAAATACGTTTTCAATGGTGATGTCGAGAAAATGTATAGGCAAATCCTAGTACATGAAGACGACCAAGAGTACCAGCGAATTATATTTCGCAATTCACCTAGTAGTCCAATACGCGACTACAGACTAAAAACGGTGACATTTGGCGTAAACTGCGCCCCCTTCCTAGCCATTCGTACATTACACGAACTGGCAAAGGACACAAAAGCTAAATTACCTCTAGCCGCTTCGGTGCTTAGCTCTCAAACGTACGTGGACGATATACTGTCGGGAAGCCATAGCCTTCCTTTAGCGTGCGAATCACTAACTCAGGTTATCGAAGCCCTCGACTCAGCAGGGTTTCCATTAAAAAAGATAACTTCCAATCATCCAGAAATACTGGCAAATATAAAAAAGGAAAATCTGCTAGGTACCAATTTTCTAAAATTTGAAAAAGAGAGCACCACCAAAACCTTGGGCATACAATGGAATGCAATATCAGACCAATTTTCATACACTCTGGAGTCGATATCTGCAAAATCTGCAAAAACTAAAAGGCAAATTCTGTCCTCTGTGGCGAAACTTTTCGACCCCGCAGGATGGCTTGCGCCAATTATGATTCAAGCAAAGATCTTGATACAAGAATTATGGCTAGATGGAACCGATTGGGACGAAGTGGTTAAACCACTCCGCTTAATAAAATGGTCCCAATTTGCAAACAACTTGCATACTATTTCCGAGATACAAATACCTCGGTGGGTAAATTTCGCCCCTGATCACCAAGTCGAACTACATGGCTTCTGCGACGCTTCTGAAAAAGCATACTGCGCAGCGATTTATGTGCGAAGTCAGCACAATGGCAAAACTGCCAGCCACTTACTAGTAGCAAAAGGCAAGGTCGCACCCCTCAAGACCGTAAGCCTTCCACGGCTCGAGCTATGCGGCGCACTTCTACTCGCAAAACTAGCCTCGACCGTACAAAAACACCTGAACCTGAGCAATAGGAAATTGTATTTATGGACCGATTCAGAAATCGTCCTAGCATGGTTAGAAAAACCACCACATACGTGGAAAACATACGTGTCAAACCGCACAGCTGAAATTATTGATTTAGTAGGACCAGCAACTTGGCGGCATGTTGCCAGTGCTGATAACCCTGCGGATCTTGGCACAAGAGGCTGCAAACCATTGCACTTAACAACCACAACACTTTGGTGGAACGGCCCAAGCTGGCTAGTAGAACCACAAGAAGCGTGGCCAAAATCACCTGCACGAAATATCATAGCCCCAGAAAGTCGAAGAATCGAAGGCTTTCATGCCACTCTGGAGGACACGGATATCCTAGAGCGATTTTCGTCGTTCCCCCGAGCCTTAAGGGTAATAGCGTATATGTTTCAATTTGTAAATCGCTTAAAGAGCAAAGTGCAGGGAATACCTAATACCGAAAGCTATGCTCTAACGCACCAAGAGTTGCAGCGGGCAAAAATAGCTATAATCGAGTCCACGCAAACTCGATACTATAACAGTGAACGAACACTGCTAATGGGGTCAAAACCTATTGACAAAAAGAGCGCTCTATTAGTGCTTAACCCCTTTGTAGACTCGAAAGGACTGATTCGCGCCAACGGAAGGCTAGCGAACTCCAGCCTGAGCTACAATGAGCGGCATCCCATAATAATACCTGAAAAATCAGCATTTGCCATGCTTTTTGTTAAGTATCTTCACCTTTTAATGGTACACGCCGAACACCGGCTAATGCAACAAATGATCCGACAAGAATTTTATATACCACGACTAAAGCCTCTGATCAAAAAATGCATCTTTACGTGTAAAGTCTGTACGCTACATAAGCAAAAGATGCGCACGCAGATCATGGCAGCTCTACCACCTGAACGCTGCAATTTTTCTCTGCCTTTCACCATCACGGGTGTTGATTTTGCCGGACCTTTCCAGTTAAAGGCCTCGATGCTAAGGTCATCTACCATAGCGAAAGGTTACGTGGCTGTCTTTGTATGCTTTACGACAAAAGCAGTGCACTTAGAGTTATGCTCGGATCTGACAACGTCAGCTTTCCTCGCGGCATTTGCACGCTTTGTCGGACGGCGAGGATTTCCCTCCAAAATCATGAGCGACAACGGTAAAACCTTCATCGGTGCCCAACGCGCAACCGAAAAAGAGTTCGTACAGTTCGCAAAAGAAGTCTCGCCGCATGTCATTGAAAAATATGCACCTCAAGGCATTAATTGGCAATTCATACCCCCGAGCGCCCCACATATGGGTGGACTATGGGAATCAGCTGTTAAAAGCTTTAAAACACATTTTAAAAAAGCCGCTGGCAATTATAAATTCACATTTGAAGAGTTCACCACGCTACTCATACGAGTTGAAGCCGTGCTAAACTCACGGCCGCTATCAGCGCTCTCGCAAGATCCCTCCGACTTTACAGCCCTCACACCTGGGCATTTTCTTAGAGGAGCTCCACTTCTGGCTATACCAGAACCAAACGTGGACTCACTCTCTCTCATAAATCGATGGGAACGAATCAAAATTCTCCATCATGAATTTAGTAGCCGATGGAAGGAGGAATATCTCAAAGACCTCCATAAAAGATATCGGTGGAAAAACACTCAAGAAGCTCCAAAAATTGGAGAATGCGTCCTAATTCATGACGACTGCCTCCCACCTACCGAATGGCGGCTAGCCCGCATCGAAAAGGTACACTACGGTTCCGACGGTCATATCCGGGTAGTTGACCTACGCACACAAACCGGAATGTTAACGCGACCGCTCGTCAAACTATGCTTTTTACCAACCGAGTCTAATACCGCCAATACCAATCGCGCGAATATCTAAAATCAATAATAATACAATCAAATAGAGAGCAATTCATCCATCCAAGCGATGTTGCTACTCGATGTTAATACCGTACTCCTAAAGAGGTAGCTCGAAGGACTAGATTCCTCGAAATCGTGAATACTAACACGCGCCGCAAATAAAACCGCTTATCATATATACAATGATCACGCCTTATATAAGAAACAGACATATAAATACACATATGTAGTGCTCAAATTAAGCACCCCACATGACTTTACATGACACTAAAGTTGATTATCTTTTCTAAACAGATGTCTACAAACATGGAGATTGAGGAAGTCGCCCCAACACCAACCATCCGCTCGGCGGTCACCGTGCCACGCGCACGTGCAACACCCGTTGCAACTCCTCGCGCCAACGCTCCTCGTGCAACAACTGCACCATCGCCAGCACCACGTAGGGCTACGAATGGGTCCGACACCGCGGACACCGTAGAGCCGATCCCAAGGGATCCTGTAACGGTACATGGCGTACGTTGCCCTTTATGTCGCCGTCCACACGCATTGCGTCTGTGCGCTATATTTAAAGCCATGCAACCACCGCAAAGGCAGCAGATAGCGCAAGCTCACGGCTACTGCCTAAATTGCTTGGCCTTGTGGCACACCACTGAAGCGTGCACCTCTCAAGTGTTGTGCCAGCTGTGCGACAGGCCACACCACACGCTCCTGCACCGGACCGCCACGCGTAGCGCCCCAGCGGCACCGCCTTCACGCACCAACGCGCGACAAAGATCGCGACCGCGAGCGCTACACAACAACGCGAGACCAAGAGCGCAACCACCACGCGTCACGCAACCTCGACGCACAATATGGCAGCCGAACCATCGTCCACAGGCGTGGAATCATCCTGGTGCACGATACCGGAACCCAGCGACATCAACACGTCAGCACCCTCCTAGGCAACGCAACCGACGCCCAACCGGGCTCAGCAACGTCGTGGAGACACTGCAGCAGCTACAGCGATTGCTAGGCTGATTACTCGCCTAGGGGGGCCGGGATGGCTAACTTAGCCGTAACCACCGCCGCGTTCGCAGCAACCCTGCGGCCGGCCATCTCACCACACCTCACACGCACACTAACACAATTACACATACACCAAATGTCAACACCAAACACACCCACACATCATAAACAAAACACAATTGTATCAACTATTGTACCCGCCACACGAATTTCTTTTGCGCTCCCGCTTATTAAAGTTTATTTTAATTTAAAGTCTTTTTATTTATTTAAAAGTACCGAGGTGAGTGAAAAGTGAAGTGTACCCAATTATATAATCTCAATTTCAAGATTGGTGTTGATGCCCATTTGTACCCGAAGCTTTTATCGCCTGAGCTTTGGCCTTTAAATATAGTTGTGTGCCCTTTTAAGTATACGTCAAAAAACGGCGTTCCCCAACCGATGTCCGCCAGCAATCGGTTGGATCAGATGAAAGAAACGAACATTTATAAATATAAATAATAGTTTTTTCAACGAAGAATATTTCGACTCCAACTTATACAACGTTTTTCGGAAAGACAGAAACTCTGACTCTACAGGTTGTACAAGGGGTGGTGGAGTTCTCATCGCTGTTCATTGCAAACATCACTGTTCTGAGATAATACTGGATAATAATAACCCTTTGCTTGACCAAATTTGTGTTCACATTCGAGGTATCTCGGACTCAGCTTTTATTTGTGCATCGTATATCCCAACCAATAGTACGCATGCGCTATATACCGCACACGTTGACAACATTACGTCATTGGCTATAAACAAAGTTGGTGATGATCACCTCTGCGTGTTGGGAGATTTCAATCTGTGCAATGTTAGATGGTCACGGACTATTTCTAGTTCTGCCTTAATTGCATGTGATGTCAATAGTTCTTCTGAAATTCATTTAGTAGATAGTTTCTTAAGTATTGGTATAAGACAAGTTAACTGTTTTCCTAACAATCTTGGACGAACTTTAGACTTGATATTTCTAAGTGACAACTTAAATTTCACATTGCATGAATGCACCTCACCGATTACTAAATCGGATATGCATCATGTTCCTCTAGTTCTTGATATTGAATTTTATAAATACTCCGTATCTGGTAATGCTACAGCAAATTTTTCTTTTAATTTCAAGCGGTGTGATTTTTCGAATCTGAACAACCTCTTGCAGCAAGTTAATTGGGATAACTTGCTTTGTAATCTCGATACCATAAATATTTTTGAGATATTTAGATCTACCGTCGTGGATGTATGTAAAAGCTGCATTCCTGTGGTTTCAAAAAAGAAATACAAAGTTCCTTGGCATAACGCTGCCCTGATGAAACTTCGTAATCTGAAAAATAAGTTCTTCGGTAAATTTAAAAATAGTCAAAATAGGGCTCTTTTTGTTAAGTGTAAAGAGAAAAGTTCTCCGGAAGATTTATGGTCCTTCCCGTGATGCGAACGGCGAGTATAGAAGGAAATTTAACGATGAGCTGTACGAGCTCTACGCAGATCTGACCATAGTCCAGCGAATTAAAGCCCAAAGACTCCGCTGGCTGGGCCATGTTATGCGAATGGACAAAGAAGCTCCAGCACAGAAGGTTTTCCTATCGTCGCCTGAATTCGGCAGCAGAGGAAGGGGGAGGCCTCGACTGAGGTGGAAACAACAGGTGGAGGATGACTTGAACTCCCTTGGGGTTTCCAATTGGCGTCCGTTATCGCTAAAAAGGAATGACTGGCGTGCTTTGATACGAAACGGCCAAAATCGCTTAGGCGGTTAAGCGCCAATAAATGATGATGAAAGAGTATGAAAAGAAATTTGCGTGTCTGGAAAAATTTTTACACAGAAACTATATTTTTAATTGTGAAGAAAACTTGAAATCAAATCCAAAATCATTTTGGAATTTCGTTAACTCGAAGAAGGCTGTATCTAATATTCCATCATCTATTTTCCTCGGTGACAGAGTGGTTGATACTCCTGGTGATGCGGCAAACCTTTTTTCCGATTATTTTATGGCCAATTTTGTATCCGGTTCTGGCAATTGTGATGACATTTGTTTCAACACCCATCCTGCTTTAGATTTTGGTAACCTTGTATTGTCTACTGACGATGTACTTAGGGGCATTTCTCGACTTAAACCCTCGTCAAATACCGATGTTGATGGTTTGTCTGTGTACCTGTTCAAGCGGTGTAATACCCTTGCTTATCCTCTCTTGTTAATTTTCAATAATTCCTTATCTTCGGGTACTTTTATAGATGCGTGGAAATTGGCTCTGATCTCACCTATTTTCAAGAGTGGCAATAAAAATGACATTAGCAATTATAGGCCCATTTCAAAACTTTCTGCTACAGCAAAGCTCTTTGAATGCATTATTCAAGAGAAACTCCTTTTTTTTTGTCAAGAATGTCGTGTGCCAAGAACAGCATGGCTTTTTTCCAGGACGCTCCACTGTGTCTAACTTGGCTATTTTCTCTGATGACTGCATCGCAGCCTTTTCCTTCAGGATGTCAAGTTGACACAGTGTATACTGATTTTTCTAAAGCATTTGATCGGATTTCACATTCAATTCTGACTAAAATACTAGCTTTGATGAGTTTTCATGCTGTTTTTCTGAGGTGGATTGAATCTTACTTATACAATCGCCGTTGTGTGGTTGTGTTTGACAATGTTAGGTCTGTTCCTTTCGTCGCCTGCTCCGATGTTCCACAAGGAAGCATCTTGGGCCCCCTTTTCTTTGTCTTGTTCATCAATGACATTTGCGCTTGCTT
Organism: Campiglossa producta; assembly: GCA_964058755.1. NCBI lineage: Eukaryota > Metazoa > Arthropoda > Insecta > Diptera > Tephritidae > Campiglossa > Campiglossa producta. The sequence continues at coordinate 1,987,852 of CAXKVI010000010.1, forward strand.
CTCTACAGTAAGATTTCTGCTGTACGCGGATGACTTAAAATATATTCTATAATCAATAGCATTCATGATTCGGAAATGATGCAATTAGATTTGGATAAATTAGCTAACTGGTGTTGTTGTTGTTGTTGTAGCGAGGTGTAGCCCTGCCTAAATGTCAGAAAACGGCCCGGTTCGTTTCGGCACGATAGGTACAGCACAAGTACTGGTACCGTTCTCGTAGAACCGGCAATACAAGAAACTAGCCGTGTAGGCTATGTAGGTCATTTAGCGTTACCCAGGGTGCACCAACTGGGAGGCGACCTACTTTTACACCCCTAACTGGTGTAAAAATAATCGGCTAACACTAAACCGTAGTAAGTGTTTTCATATAACTTTTTCGAAACGTGTCAATGTCATTGATACATCATATCATATATCAAATACGTCCTTGTCGAGGGTAAGTGAAACTAAAGACTTGGGAGTAATTTTTGACTCGAAATTTACCTTTGCAAGTCATATTAACCCAGACCTGTTAATAATTGATTAGTAATCGGTAATGATTAGCATTTCATTGATTATTTTTTGAGAAGCCACCTAATGATTGATTACCAATTACTTTCACTTTTTAATGATTATTTTTTTAATTGATTAAAAAAAAAAATCCAAAAAAATCAAAAAAATTAAAAAAAATCAAAAATTCAAAAATTATCAAAAATAATCAAAAGTAATAATTACTTTTGATTTTTTTTGATTTTTTTCCAGTACTGTTGTAGAAAAATATGTACATACATAAATATTCACTTGCACAAACATGCAAATGTATAGGTGAAGCAAGAAGTTCTTTTATATAAATGCATGTATTCATGCACATAAATATCCCTGGAGGAAAAATCTCGAGATCTTTCGTACTAGTTCTCATCAAGTGGTCGAACTACAACCTAAACAGAAGACTGGCGCTTTTGCACATTCAGTCTATTATTTTTAAGAAGGTATATGTAATATGGCGGCCGCCGTGGTGTAGTGGTTAAGTGTTCGGCCTTCTACACCAAGTCGTGGCGGTTCGATGCCCGGCAAAAGTAACATCAAAAATTATTTAGAAAAAGAATTTTTCTAAACGGGGTCGCCCTCGGTAGTAGTTTGGCAAACTCTCCGGGTGTATTTCTGCCATGAGAAGCTTCTCAGCAAAAAATTCATTTGCTTTGCAAGTGCCGTTCGGAGTCGGCAAAAAACTGTAGGTCCGGCCAACTTGTAGGAAAACTCAAAAAGCAACACACCACAAGTTGGAAAGAGAAGCTCGGCTAAAAATCTCGTTAGAGGCTATGATAACCTGTTGGTATATCGCCGCCATTAGTTTTTTTGTTTTTTATATGTAATATGGAATGATAATGATGATAAAATATTAATATGAAAAATATGGAATGTAGCGGTGTAATTTACAACTTGTTAATAGTACTGTACGATAGTAAATCAAATGTCAAATGCCCATAAATGACTACGTCGCCCAAGTCTCTTTTGGACATAGTTGGTATGCCTATGTTTTAATTTGTGTAGCATACTTAGGCTACGCTCACACTGCAACCGACTTTTTCATCCGGTCTCATCAGAGAAATTCGAACGCGGCCAAAGTTTGTTTACATTCGGGTGAAATCGGATGAAATCTAGGAGCTCATTTAAAACACATATGTGTGGATGTGTGATTGTTGCCGGACGGCCGAAGTCGCTTGCAGTGTGAGCCTAGCCTTATAAGTGTTCAAATAGAACTATCCGACCGTACCCGTAGGGTATCAAACGAGAAATGTCCGACACTAGCCGTTTACATATAAAAGGACAAATTACACTAGTTTACAGACAGACCGACAAAAATTCTAAAAAATGGTTGATTTGGACTTTATTGGCTTAGTAATGACTAATACTATGAATATTTTTTTGAATATCTACAATACTCAGATATCGACCTTTTACAATTCTATTAAAAGTAGAGATGTTGAAAGTTACAAAAAAATCGCCAAAAATACAGTTTTTCCTAGATCTTGGTAATATTACGCTTAAAGTGTTTGCAATTATACACACTAATTTTCGAAAAAATAAACAGTTCTGATTTTCACAACTTCGCATGAAAAAAACATTTTTAAAATCTTTTTTTTTTCAAAAATCGTAAAAATTCGACAAAATTTCGACTTTGGCCATCTATTGCTCAGCGATGGTTTGACCCACCCTACATTACAATTTATAAGTCGATAGAAGCGTATTTTAATTTCCTTTCGAACGAGGTATCGCTTAGCTCCATCGCTTTTGCAACATTGGCAAAAAGAAATTTTGAATAAAGTGATACCTGAAAAAACACAAAATTACCGATATCTCAAAAACCTACCATACAAAAAATTTAAAAAATATGTTTTGTGCTTGGCATATCAGTGCCAATTCACCCATATACATGAATATCTTGGTATTTTTTCAAATTACTTATTTGTAAACTAGTGTTATCATCTCTCCAACCAATATAACCATTAAACCTGGCATTTTTTCTCATATGTAGAAATCCATGAGCCCCAAAGTGTAAGTAGGTGTATATATTTGCATACAAAGATACACAGATGTTTACACTTTTAACAACAAAACTTTAAAATAATCAAAAGAAAATCAAAAAAATAAAAAAAAAATAAAAAAATAAAAAAAAAATTAAAAAAAATCAAGAAAAAATCAAAAAAAATAAAAAATAATAAAAGAAAGCCATTTTTGATTACTTTTGATTATTTTTGGTTTTTTTTCCATTTTTTTTATATTTTTTTTGCTTGTTGATTAACTTAAGATCATTGCAGAACAGGAGAACAACTTTGTCGCTGTCATTTATTTTTGATTTGTTTCGGGGTGTTGTTGATTGCCCCGTACTCCTTGAAAGGATTTTAATAAACATTCCAGCTAGAGCTCTTCGTAGCTCTGAGTTCTTCCATGTTGGTATTTCTAGATCTCTTTATGCGAGAAATGCACCAATTACTAGAGTCTTAATTGAGTTCAACAGAATCTCCAGATTTATTGAGATAGATTTTTCAGGTTCGAAATATCGCTTTTTGAGTTCTTTAACTACTTTTTATAAGTAATAGCATTGAATTATGGTATTATTGCTTACTGTATATATATATAAGTTTACATAGCCTATAAGATTTGTATGCTGTTTGGCTTGAATAAATAAATAAATAAACTATTTTTAAGTCTATTTTTAACACGAATTTTTATTTTTTTGCCATCTAGCCCTCAAACTTTTAATTTCTTTACTTTTTACTGCTTGCTTTCCACTAGCGTTTAGTGGATTCATCCCATCCATCGCGCGACTGACGGCTGTTGAAATTTGGCCTGCGTCTATGAGTAGAGAGAGCTGGGAGCCAGATTTTCCGCTTTTTTAGGTCTATCACTATCCTATTTTTGGGTGGGTGATAGGGAATAAAATAACTAATGAAACTACAATAGCTCTTATCTCTAATCGATGTTTAAGTATTACCTGTTGTTGTAATCGTGTACAAAGTAATGTGTGTGATTAATTGGGGTATAGCGAGTTAACTATTGGGATTCCTCTGATGGGACTATAGTTAATATAAAAATAAAAAGAAAAGCGGACGTAAGTTAAAAATACTTTTGAGGAAAGTATTTAAAAAAAGAACATTTTATACTCGAAAAGAGTTAACGCACCAGTCCTATATGCGCCTAAGCAGATTTATTAAGAAAGGCAGTTCTTCCAACTTGCCTGATTGATGGTCAAACTTCAGTTGGTAGAACTGTTTGCAGATAAAAGTACTACCACTTCTGTCAAAAAAATCGCATGGGAGAATTTTTTTCTATGCACAATGTCATTTCAAACCGGAAATGAAATACTAATCGATCAATGACTTCCGCGAAAAGAGGCTAGGCTAGATTTATGGGATACTAAAGATTATCTATTCAGGGTGGATGTTACACACGCTATGTCACAAGGGGAACGCCTCAGGGTGGTGTTCTCTCCCCGCTTTTATGGAACCTCACTTTCAACTCGCTGCTGCGAAACACAAGCTGGGGGGCGGGAAGGTAGTGGCGTATGCAAATTCCCACAAACCCTGTGCGACTTGATGCAAGTAGCACTGCGAGAGGTTTCCTCATGGTGCTCGCGCTGCGGACTGAACATCAACCCGTGAAAAGTAGAACTGGCCCTTTTCACCAACCGCTATAAAATACCACCGTTAATACTACCAAAACTGAATGACGTGCGCCTGGACTTAGCTGACAAAGCCAAGTTCTTAGGCACAGTTCTGGATAGGAAACTAACCTGGAAGGAGAATGTTCTTCAGCGCCAGAAGAAAGCGTGTATTGCACTCTACACGTGCAAAGGAGCCATTGGAAAAAAATGGGGGCTCAGCCGCAAAATATGCAAATGGATCTACACTGCAATCATTCGACCAATCATGCTCTATGGAGTTGTGGTATGGTGGCCTGCGCTGAGCAAGGCAACAAACTTTAATCTGTTAGGTAAAGTACACAGATCTTGCATGATCCGTATAAGCGGTGCGTTAAGAATAACGCCCAATGAAGCACTCCAGGCCATTCTTGGCATTTTGCCACTCGATCTGGAAGAGCACCGGGTAGCAGCAGCATCGGCTCTGCGTCTAGGGTAACGTCCGGCTGGGGCGCAAGCACTACTGGGCACGCCAGTATTTTGGGATCCTATAGCTTTCTTCCGCTGAGCACAGATCGTTGTACGACCACAACAGTCGGAGATAGCGGTTTTAAAATAAACATTCCCAGCAGGGAAGAATGGGAGAGCACGGATCGGAGTCCTCAGGGACACAAGCCACCCAACCAGACGTACGAGAAACCCACAGTGAATAACGGGTTTAACGGTCTTAGAATGACTCGTTACACCGCGATACGCGTCAAGACGGAGGGAAGGTCCCGTCAACAATACCGTGGGATGGCGGTGCTACCGGTGTAGTGAGACGCATCATACTACGCTGCACATTGATGACGCTACCACCCGTCCCTCCACGCATATTCGGGCAAACATCGAACAGCTAGAGGACGGAGAAGGTAAGGTGAACCCTGGTGGCTCGGAAACGCGTCCTTTCCGACCATCTCGCCGTCCCACTGATGTAAGACGGGGTGAGCTTTCCGCTCATCACGCCTTACAGCGGGTCGGACCGCACCTTATCCGGCCCATTCCACCGTCAGCGATACCACCGTAGTACGCCACAGACATCTGCCCGCCACGTTTCGGTCTGGCAGAGCGGCAAATACGCCCGCCGACGACATAATATTGCGGTCATTTGTCGCTATTGGCCCCACCGCGTTAGTATCTATTGAAGCCGGAGGCAGACTTCATATTGTGCGTGCCCTGATCGACCCGTGTTCTCCCACTTCGGCCATTGATAGCGAGCTCGCCATTGATCTCGACTTGGAGCGACTTGGGGGAACGCGGCGGATGAGGTGCACGCTGGTCCTACGAGGACAACATGGGGTAAACCGAAGGATCACTACCCAGGCGACGGTCGTCGTACGAAATCATCGGTTGACCCCATCGTCGAACATCGATGGCACAGTCGCGGGCCATTTCCAATTCATTAAGCTGGCGGACCCTGAATTTTTCCGCGCCTCGCCAGTGCGCCTCGTGTTAGGCGCCGACGTCTACCCCAACATCATGTTGAACGCCACACCGCCATCTCAAATCAACGGACTATTAGCCCAGGCCACAATTTTCGGCCTAACAATATCTGGTTCTTACCAACAATAAGGACGAAAATTTTTATCATCCCAAAGTCACCGCAGGGTCATCTTTCATTCTAGGGGTGGGGGGTAGTTGCAAACTTTTTTTTCGACCTGGTCTAGTGTCCACCCTTCGCGAGGGATTTGCACTGTCTTACTTTTGAGACATATGCGCGATTGGGTTACTTACGATCAGGATGACGTCCATAAAGGAATGGTACACAAACGATTAGATTTAATATAATATAATTAATGAATATTGGTAAATGTTGATTGAAATATAAATTAGTACATTAAAAAGCATATTCGATGAGTAGGCACGGTTGCATTCAGGTTTAGGAAACTGATAGATATTTAGGAGGAATTTGAGGTCAGGCGTGTGAAACATGCTTTCTATCAGCTTTTCGCCTCCGCGTTTGAACAGCTCGGCGGGTTGTCCTTGAACTTTATTGCATGCAATTTCGCAAGAACCGTTTACACGAATCAATTTTCAGAATCAAAAAGAAATTGTATGAAAAATCGATCTTTAAATACAAAACACCCCAGGGTTGCTATTTTTATGAGCACCGGATGAATTTGTTCGGCAAATTTGACGAAATTCCAAATTTGAAAAATGAGATTTGTATAGAGCAAAGCGTAAAAATCGGCACAGTGTAAATGTATTATAAATGTAGCATAAATTACCAAAATTTGTTGCACTTCTTAGCTGAAATAATAGCTATTCAGAGAACTTTCGTGTATCCTACTAATTACACAGTGCTGCAAAATAAATAAAAAATTGAATACACTTTTAAAGCGACCTAGTGGAGATTGTTCATCTGGTCGAAATATATACGAAACACACCTCAAAAGATTTGTAACACCCCCAAAATCTGGTTTTAAGGCCAAAAAACCGTTTTTTCAGAGTTTTCGTTGAAAAAAAATCATTAAAAATCAGCCGAATTTGGAATTCTCGACGGTTTTGGATAGAGAATTGTTGACACTTTCGAAATATATATACATAGCAATTCTAACACGAATTTTTTGGGAGATTTCTCCCATTTCCTATTCTCGCAGTCATGAACGCACATTTTTTAAGAATTTGTTCCCTTTTCCCATATCCCAGTATCACAAACGAACTTCGAAAGTTCGAATATGCATTTGGGAAGAAAAGTAGGTATTCTAAACAACAAAAAAAGGGGAGAACTGTCAAGATTATTTTGGGAGATGTTTCTTCAAATGTTTACAGGGGAATTTATAGAAAAATATTAATAATTTGCAATAAATATTTGGAAGTGTCAAAAAATATATATATTTTGTGTTCTTAAGTGAGAGTTCACGGTTTTTTTTGGGAGTGATGTCCTAATTAACAGTCCTTCTCCGGATATGGACCCGGGACACTCCGGAGCACTCTTGCGGTACTACCCGACTGTGGCGGTAGCGATTAGGTGTGACCAGTGGAACCTTCTAGGACATCCGTAAGGAAGGAGAAGATGGGTAATGAGAGGTATCATATCCGTGGATGAACCATCGAGTTGCATGTAAATACCTACCTGCGATGGCAACTACGGGTCGGAAGTCCTCCTAACAGACATTTTCCTCTGCATACTGGGATACAAGAAAGGCCGCAAGGATCCAAAAAAAATATGAGGGAGTATCACCGAATGCCAGGAATACGGTGGAATAGCGCAAACTCTGGTACCGAACTCCAAAGCACTTATGCGCCAGTTTTGCTGAAGTGATCAAGGACGGTGTCCTCATAGGTATGATTGCCCAAGGTAACGACCGCTCAGCCAACCTTAAAGACCAGTAGCAGTACGTACGGAATGAAATAGGTAGCCCCCTTCTCGACGTTATGGCGGGGCCGGTTGGTCCGGCGCGAGGTACTGATGCGGGTCAGATCAAAGTATTCCCTTGCGAGGTTTCAAGAACTGCTGCGCTGTACAATTCAGCAGCTGCAAGTCTACCCAGGGGCAAGAATCGAGTTCGTCGACTGAAAGGACATTCCGGCTCGGCTAAGGGCAAATGCATGGATTCTTTCTAACCCTACATAACCTGAAAAAATTCTCAGGATGCTGCGGATCCTAAATCCGTCTCTCCCGATGCAGGACTGGAGTGTCAATCTGGTCGATCATGCGGTAGGGAAGAAAGAATCACATTTAGTCGTCGTACAAGAGCCGAACAACCAATTGCTTGGTTATGTCAACTTGGCAGGCAAAAATGATTCTGCTGAAGCTAAACATGGAGCTTTGAAGGAATTTTTTGAAGAAAAGCAGATTCCTCTGGATAATTTAATTGGCATTTGCTCTGACGGCGAAGTTACAAACACTGGGGAGGGCAGAGGTATATTGCGACGATTTGAAATGCACCTGAACAGAGCATTACACTGGTGGATTTGTTTACTACATTTCACCGAATTGCCGTTTCGTCATTTGTATGAAACCCTGGAAAAATCGCGATCGACTGGGCCAAGAACCTCAACTGGATCAATTGAAAAAGACCTTCACAATTGCCATACCCAACAGGTACTTATCCCTCTTTTTTTTAACTTTTCCCTATAAGCGACAGAGTAATAAATTCCCAACAACAATATATTTTCCAGGTTGTTACGAATTTTGAAGCGATTCCACTTGAAAACATGCCACCACGCTTGGATGAAGATGAAGAGAAGAAACTATCAACGGATGCGAAGTATCTATACAAAATTGCTAATGCTATTTCGAATGGCTACGTTCCAACTTCACTGGCTATGATTACACCGGGCCCTATAAATCATGCTAGATGGCTCACAAAAGCCTGTAGAATCCTTCGTCTTTACGCTACAACCAACACTCCATCCAAGAATTTGAAAATCATGGCAACATACATAATGTGCGTGTACGTTCCCATGTATTTTAACGTCAAATATTATCAGTAGGTTGTATACGGTAGTGCTTTACTTGGAAAATTCATACGATGGACGCAATATTTGCCAAACAATTTACGTAAAGTGATCAACAACACAATTGATAATAATTCCTATTTTGCACATTGTGAAAATGTTTTACTCAGCATGCTCTTCGACGACCGAAAACATATTCGGAATTATGCACTGAAAAAAATTTTATATATTCGGGACAATTTATTTGATCCATCTCTCCGTGCCTACGTAAAACCAAAAATTAATTTTGATTGCACTGAGTACGTTCATATGATTGATTTGAACGACGATAATGAGCTGTCAGAACCGCCATTCACAAGAGGCATACCGTATGAACATTTGAAAGCTTATTTTGAGGACGAAGAAAATCTACCGCTTCCGGATCCGAATATTCCATGCCATATTCAAGGCACCGAGCGGTACGTTCAGCTAGTATCCAACGTATCTAAACGTGCCATTCATAAAAATCGCGAAGGGATTGTGGCGACTACAGTAGAAAGCCGAAGTAAAGTGAGCCGAATGGAATCCAAGCAGGATTTGCAAGGAAATCTCTGAACTTTAAAATGAATTCGCATATTTTTCACACTTTTTTGTAAACTGCAACTGCAAACTGTCATTTTCATAATTTCAATAAATAGTTCAAACTAGTTCAAAAGTTTTATGTTTTAATTTCTAATTTGATAATTTTTTGAACACATTTTTAATGGTCAATAAGCACGTACTTTACCAAGTTTCATGCTTTAATCTCTAAAAATGAGGGAGAAATGGCAATAAACCTTTTATCTGAACGATGGGTTATATGGGAGATATATGCTATAGTGGTCCGATCCTACCGGATCCGACATATATCTCCTATAATGTCAGTATACATCTGTATGCCAAATTTCATCGAGATATCTAAAAAAAACTGAGGGACTAGTTTGCGTTCAAACAGATAGACAGACAGACGGACGGACAGACGGACATGGCTAAATCAACTCAGCTCGTCCTCTGCCCATTTTGGTATATTTATTGGTGGGTCTAACGGAAACATATACTTAAAAAATGATTTGGAGCCTTGAAAATGAAAAAAAATCGATTTCGACCAAAATAAGTCACAAAAACAAACAAAAAATTATTATTTTTTTAAACAGTTAATGCCAACGTTTTTATCGCATAATTTTAAGTGGGATAGGAACTACGAAACAAATTCGTTTTCATCGGCAACACTTTTGCACGTTTTTGAAGAAACCCTTAAAAAAATGGCGGAAAAGTTACTTTTTTCACCAAAACACTCCTCAAAACCCCAAAAATATTTTTTTTTTCAAAAAACTGTTATCGCCAAAGTTTTTAGCGGACAATTTTGAGTCGGACAGGGTATGTATGAAAATTTTTAAGTCAAATGAAAATTTTTTAAGTAGGAGGAACTTTTTTTCCTGAACCCAAAACCTATCGAAAAATCGATGGCGCGATAAGGGTTAACTTTCTTCCATTCAAATCGACCCGCCTTAATATATATATATGTTTTTTTGTCTATGTACCCATGAAAAACGCATTTTACATAAGTGAATTAACTCTAAATTAAAAGTATTGACTCTCCTTTCAACCTATAAATTTCACGGCGCCCCTGAACAACTATAACATTTTGATGGTATTGATGGTATTTGTTTCCTTTATGGGTCAACTGCTAATAAATTAGCTAAAATTATGGGAGATAGGTCAAAAGACGGGGCTTGGTCCCAGGATTACGAATCCGGAAGCGCTTTTTCATGTGGTTGTTGTAATTTCATTAGGCTGTACGAAAAAATGCGTCCACGGTTCAGGCAACCACCCGCACTTGGGATTGCGTAGCCCAGGGTTATTTTTGTTTAAGCGCGGCCGAAGGTCGCCAATTCAGAAAGGTGTTTCGCACATAAATACCATGGATTCCGCCCCAATTTTGGTATCGGACGCGAGTAATTTTTCGGTTTTTTGACCATAACTTTTCACTAAAACAAAAAATTAAAAAAGCGCTTCCGGATTCTTGATCCTGAGGCCAAATACCGCCTTTTGAGCTATATCCCATAATTTTAGCTAATTTATTAGCAGTTGACCCCTAAAGGAAACAAATACCCAATTGAGTACTTACCTCACACTTACGATCCGTGTATGCACGATTTGTAAACGGATTTTGTGTTCTCATCGTTGCAGCTATCGTCAAGATCTTTTCAGCATCAGGAAATACACAACCCATAAGCAAAATTTTTCCAATTGTTATTGGTTAATTCGAAAGTGATTTACGTAGTGGCGTAATTTTTTTATCAACAGAAGGTGCATTCTAAAACAATCAAAAGAAATCTTAACTTTGTACAAGAATTATTTAAGTTAAATCAAAATATCTCACATGTTTCTTCAATGGCTTGCTCATTACACTCATCTTCTGGTGATTCAATGAAGGGAAAAGTTCGTACATTAAGCAAACCCATTGCAATCATTTGAAATAGTATTGTTTCCAGTGGCACATGGATAATTTCTGGTGTGATGAGATATGCTTCAAAGGAAGCGTGTTGTTTTTCTGAGAATAGGATATAGCAAATCTAAGGAATAAAAAAAAAATTTGTATTAAATATATATATATAGAACGGTAGAACTCGTTTGTGATAAGTTGCAGAAGGGTCCATTGCATTCACCGGCCATGCCCGTTTGGAAAAATGTTGAGAAGGCGCAAAAACATTTGTTATGGTTTCAACAATTCAAAGAATTTTGGCAAAAATTTGACTTGGCCGATTTATGCAATTGAGCCTTATATAATTTACTAACCTGTGGCCCAAGGATCGAATATTTCAATGTCCAAACTATTCCAGAATAATTTTCTAAAAATATATTCACTTTTTATTAATTTTTGTTTGAAAAAACACAATTCCTGCGCAGTGCTGGGGAATTTTTTAAAAATGGTGTTCTCGATTCGCGAAATTCCGCCCGTCACAAATTAAGTGTTGCCGTATCGACAAAAAAGGTCTTTTTGTACGGACGCATTTTGTGATCCATTATATCCAATTCATACCGAATTCTCACATGTATATTGGATGTGTTTGTAAATGCCAAGAATTCATGTGAATGTATGCGATTTTCGGTAAATAGACTTTTGCAGGGTTATGCTCTTAAATACCAATACCAGAAATTCCCCTAGTCCGCTTTTATATTTGTCAAGTATTTTTTTCAATTCTGCCGCGACTTAGACGCAGGAGGTGAGCGGCAACCTCTTCTGGCATATATCGCGGCAGAGTTGAATTAAACAAACTGAACAATATAAAAACAGATCTATATAAAACACGTATTTGGAATCTCACTTACCTCAAAAATTGCCACCAATTAAAAACTTTTTGAAACAAATTTTATGGTAATAATATTCACACTTAAAACGAAGCTTTAACTCAATTTTTAATAAGAACTACAGGAAAATACACAAACACGCGTATTAATGTCACGCTTCTGTTAATCTTTTTTCAGATAGTGATTGCATGTTTTCGTACTAAAACTCTCAATTTCGGTACTCGAAACATGAAACGTTTTTCTTTAAAGGGGGTCGTACTCTTGGGACAAACATTTGTTAATAGCAGTTTAAGTTAATTAGATAGGGGTGTCTTTTTTGTTTTTGCAATAATCGAACCGATTAAGTGCGATTCAATAAAAAAAAACATCCAACAGAATAGCTCCATAGAAAATGCCTCATACAATACCAACTACGATGATTGCAATTTCGATCTTGTTGAAGGATCTTGTCAAACCGCTTTGTATTGTCGTTTTGCGTATGTGCACTTAGGTAAGAATAACATTGTTAAATAAAAATGAAAACAAAAGTAGGCTGGACCAAAGCAGGCTTCGGGACTTGCTAATTTCATAATTTATATAGTGAATTGCATGCCCTAAGGATCTCCTCATGCCAAAATTTTGGAGGCAGACTCTACAAAACGTTCGTTACTTACGTCGGAGTAAGGGGCTGCTTTCCGCATCGTACCACAATGCTCAGAGTAGACGAAAGAGGAAGTAGAAGTCGGATTTAGCGTGCCAGCTTAACCATGACCTCCTGCCCAGGGATATGAAAAAATGTCACCTAATGATGTGGCCGCTTCTGCTCGCCCCCACCAACTACTCTATATGTATTTAAGTTCTCCTTACGCCTCTTCACATCTTACAAACTATTCGCCTTTTCCTCATAGCTATAGTTGTGACAGCAAGCGCTTCTCTCTGGTTTTGGCTAATGTACGTGTTCGAGAAGACGGAACAGGCAGACATCGTTTGCCGGTCCAGAATACCCGCTTACGAAAAACACCGATTCAAAGGTCTACCCATTCCGTCTTCCTCTACGCGCATATTTTCCATTGGATTCCGCTCCAATGGACAAAGAAGCAATTGCTAAAAAAAACCGCGTGTAGGCAGTACACGTGAAAGAAGTTAACTTCTTAACCCTTCGTCTTACATATGAGTCCAGCCAGACCTTTTCCATTTTTAATCTCCAAAAACTACTTTGGGTTAAGTTAGAGGTTTGAAGGTAGCTTCCTAAAATTTAATCCTACATCGATTTTTAAAAAAATCATGTTGATATCTGATATATATATCTAGTTATATAGATATGTTGATTAATACATTACATTCGTAACACAAGGGTCTTGCTGGACCCACACACGTTTCTATGTAAATTTTAGAATCCAACCACGGCTTTTTTTTTAATTTTTTAATCTCATGACAAGCTTTGTTTGTTTTTATACCCAGCTGTACACAGGGTATAGTAGTTCTGTTCATATAACGGGAGTTTACTCGCATGCGAGGATGCAAAAACTGTAGAACTGTACAAGGCAGCAGCTGCTAAACTGGGTGAAGTCTATAAGGGCGCAAAGATTTAGGTCGTCGATTGGAAGGACATTCCAGCTCGTCCAAAGGCAAGGGCATGGATTCCGGCCATCCATGACGAACCGGAGAGAATTCTCGGGATGCTACGGCTAATGAATCCGTCCCTCCCAACGCATAAGGAGTGTCAATCTGGTCGGGGATGCGGTAGGGCCCGACAGACAGGTGCTGTTCACCGTGAATAAAGAGTCAATCGAGCCACTTAAAAGGTGCAATGGCCTAGTACACTACAGCGTAGGCCAGATCGTTGTCCACGTATATCGTGGTGATGCTCAGCGCGCTGCCTTCTCGGCTGCTCCGGAGGAACCGGAAGACGTAATACTAGATCCCTTGGCGATAGTGCTGTGATCAACTCGGAGATGGAGGACAGCCTACAGGACGAGGAAGTCCTCGACGTCACGGTGGTAGCAGCCAACGCTGAGCGATTAACATCTAACGCTGCAGGCAGCAGGACTCCCGCAACGCCATATCGGACAGTTAATCGGAACAACTCGTCGTTGATAGGCAACCTCCACGATGGGGAAACCTCGACGATATGGGGGCGGCAGGGAAGTCTGTGCGCTCTCATGTTGGTGGTGCTTCAGATTAATTTGCACAAATCTAAAGTGGCCTCGTCTGCTTTAAGTGGTCGTCTTTCTAAAGGCGACGTGGCTGTGGTCCTCATCCAAGAACCCTGGGTCAATAGCTCGAGAATCTGCGGATTGGGAACTAAGGGATTCAAGCTCATTCGAGCCAGCGAGGAGAGCAAAGTCAGAACGTGTATTTTGGTCAAGTCTGAGTTGAACTCCTTTCTCCTACCTAACTACACCAATGGTGATATTACCGCTATCAGTCTAACGGTCGACAGCACCCGCCTGACGGTAGCGTCGGTCTATATGCCCTACGACGCCGAAGAACCGCCACCACAAACGGAGGTGAAAGACCTGGTGACAAATTTCTGCACGGGTAATTTTATTATTGGAGCGGACGCTAATGCTCACCATGTCCAATGGGGGAGTTCCGATATCAATGCCAGGGGCGAGTCTCTGTTTGATTACCTCTTAACAACCAACCTGGTAATTTGCAATGTGGGTAATGAGCCTACTTTTATAACTAAGACCCGCAGGGAGGTCATAGACCTCACTATCTGTAGTGAAGGCGCTTATGAGTGGGTCAGAAAATGGCGGGTTCTTGAAGAATATTCATTCTCCGACCACCGTTACATAGAAATGGTTTTAGACTTTATTGTAGAACAACCAATCATGAAGCGCAATCCACGTAACACTAATTGGCAGTTACACAATGAAATAGTAGACAGAGACCTACCAGTATTGCCCTCACAAGCCCCCTCATCAGTAGAGGAGCTAGAGGATCTTGTTACTACATTTACATCGGCGCTCTCAAACACACATTGGTGGTCCTGCGATTTGGACTCGCTCCGTAAAGCATGCCGGAAACATTTTAACAAGGCCAAGAGCCTCGGCTCTGAGCGTCATTGGCACGAATATAAAGCTAAACTAAGAGCCTACAAAAAAGCTCTGAGACAGGCGAAGAGAACCTCGTTGAGAAATTTCTGCACTGGCGTCGAAAAGGTCGACGACATAGCGAGTCAAGTCAAACGGCCATCAGCTATTTGCGAAAACCTGACGGATCCTGGACCAGCACGGAAGAGGAAACCCTTGAGCTGCTCTTGAATACACATTTTCCGGGGAATCTGCATGACGCACCACTAGCACCTGCAACAAACCTGGCAGTAAATATACCCATCACTGAGGAAAGGGTAAGGTGGGCAGTTAAGAGCTTTGAACCATATAAGGCTGCCGGGCCGAACGGGATTATCCCCACGCAACTTATAAACACGTTGGAGACATCAGCTAAATGGCTGGTATTTCTCTTCACAGCCTGCCTGGCTCTCAACCACATTCCGGGCTCCTGGAGAGGCGCCACGGTAGTGTTTATCCCTAAGGCTGGGAAGGCATCCCACTACGAGCCAAAAGACTACAGACCGATCAGTCTCTCGTCCTTTGTACTCAAAATCTTTGAGAGGATACTAAGCGACTACCTCTCAACGACTATTGATAGCAACCTTATCTCTAGCTATCAGCATGCATACACCAAGTGTAAATCAACAGAAACTGCTCTGCACAGCCTAGTATCTGTCATTGAGAAATCGCTGTGTGAAAAGGACTACTGTCTCGTGGCCTTCCTAGACATTGAGGTGGCTTTCAACAATATAATCCCGGAGGCTCAACTCCGCTCTAACTAATCTGGGCGTAGATAGACCTCTAACTGGTTTAATTGACCAACTTCTAAGGGGAAGGAAAATAGCTTCTTCACTTGGTACGGTTGAGTTATCAAGCTATGTCAACGCCCCAGGGTGGTGTGGCATACGCAGACGATTTAGCTATTGCATTCAGAGGCAAGTTCCCACAAACTCTGTGTGACCTGATGCAAGTAGCACTGCGAGAAGTTTCGACGTGGTCCTCTCGCTGCGGACTTAGTATCAACCCGGGGAAATTGGAACTGGCCCTCTTCACCAACCGGTACAAAATACCGCCACTAAGCCTACCAGAACTAGATGGCACGCGCCTGGGCTTGTGGGATAAGGCCAAGTTTCTAGGCATAGTTCTGGACAGGAAATTGAATTGGAAGGAGAATGTTCTTCAGCGCCAGAAGAAAGCTTGCATCGCTCTTTACACATGCAAAAGAGCCATTGGCAAAAAATGGGGGCTCAGCTCTAGAATATGCAGTTGGATATACACGGCCATCATTCGCCCAATCATACTGTATGGAGTCCTCGTATGGTGGCCTGCGCTAAGCAAGGCAACATACCTGAATCTGTTGCGGAAAGACCATAGATCCAATATGATCTATATAAGCGGTGCGCTAAGGACAACGGCCAACGAAGCCCTCAAGGTCATTCTGGGAATTTTGCCACTTGATCCGGAAGGGTTTCGGTCAGCGGCGGCATCAGCTCTGCGCCTTAAGGGAAACCTCCAGTTGGGGTGCGGGCACTATTGGACACTCCAGTATTCTGGAATCTTGAAGCTTTCTCCCTCTAAGCACAGATCGTTGTGCGACCACTACAGTCGGGGATAGCTGTTTCAAAATAAACATTCCCAGCAGAGAAGACTGGGAGAGGACGGATTGGTGTCCCGAAACAAATGGTGGCACTTCCATATACACCGACGGCTCGAAGTTGGACGGCAGAGTTGGAGGATGGGTTTATTCAAGGGATTTGGACCTTGAGCTCTCCTTCAGACTACTTGATCATTGTAGCGTCTTCCAGGCGGAAGTCTCGGCAATCCTGGACGCCGCGGCCTGGTTAAGCGAACGTGTTATCGGAGAAGATATCGCTATTTTCAGCGATAGCCAAGCGGCCGTCAAATCCCTTGGCTCATACACGTTCAACTCTGAACTGACGCTCAGCTGTCGTCGATCTCTTCAGGAGATGGCCCAATAGAACCGCGTAAACCTCATATGGGTCCCGGGACATAGGGACATTGAGGGAAACTGTAAGGCAGACGAGCTTGCCAGGCAGGGCACGACCAAGCAGGTTCTTCAGGATAAAAAGCGCTTAGGTATGCCGTTTGCCACATGCAAACTAATGCTGAAGGAGCACACTCTTCGTCAAAGAGAACGAAAGATGACTGCAATCCCCAGGGTGTCGGATATCGAAACAAACCTGGCCAAAATGGGATCTTAAAAGGTCTAGACGCATTTATGCCCTAACTAGGAGGGAAATCTGCATATTGATAGGGGTATTAACCTGTCACTGCCTCATTGGCAGGCATGCAGAAAGGCTAGGTGTGCCCTACCTGCAGAAGTTGCAAAGATGATGAGGAGGAGGAAAAAGTGGAGCACCTCATCTGCAACTGTCCGGCTTTAAGCGGCGCGGGAACGCGCTTTTTGGGAGTTCCCTTCCTGGATAGCCTTAGCCAGATCGCGGAACTGGACATAAAGGACTTGATGGCCTTCATAAAGTCATCTAAGTGGTTCCAGGAGGAGTAACGGTGTCGGTTTAGGAGTGTCAGTCCCGGGATTCTGCTATGTGGAAAATCCCAACAACTCAGGGATTTTTCATATGGCTGGGTCCCGGGACTGACTTTCCTTGTGTTGATGGTATCACAACGGGCCTTTCAAGACTGGCCTAAATGTGCCTCTGCGGCAGCCACTTAAACCTAACCTAACCTTGCAACGGGGGTTTGTACGGATATATGTATGTAGATCCGTATATCAGAGTCAGTCTGTCCGTACGTGCATACGATATTTTGAGTCCTTTAGGAACACTTGGGGTCAATTTGGGACCATTTTGGGGCCACTTTGGGATCCCTTGGGGTCGCTTTAGGTCACTATGGAATCACTTTAAGACCATTTTGGGGTCAATTTGGGACCATTTTGGGGCCAATTCGGAAACATTTTGGGGCTACTTTGGGATCCTTTGGGGTCGTTTTAAGTCACTATGGGATCACTTTAAGGCCATTTTGGAGCCAATTTGGGTCCACTTTGGGATCCCTTGGGGTCGCTTTAGATCACTATTGGATCACTTTAAGACCATTTTGGGGTCACTTTGAGACCATTTTGGGGCCAATTTGGGACCATTTTGGGGCCACTTTGAGATCCCTTGGGGTCTCTTTAGGTCACTATGGGGTCACTTTAAAACCATTTTGGGGCAAATTTGGGGCCACCTTGGGGTCGATTTAGGTCACTATGGGATCACTTTAAGAACATTTGGGGCCATTTTGGGATCCCTTGGGGCGCTTTAGGTCACTATGGGATTTCTTTAAGACCATTTTGGGGCCAATTTGGGACCATTTTGGGGCCACTTTGGGATCCTTTAGGGTCGCTTTAGGTCACTATGGGATCACTTTAAGACCACTTAAGTGCCAAGTTGGGACCATTTTCGGCCCACTTTGGGACCATTTTGGGGTCACTTTGGGATGCCTTGTGGTCGCTTTAGGTCACTATGGTATCACTTTCAACTGACCATCTGCTAGCGCCGCATCGTTCAGTAGCTTGCGGGCAGGCGAAAAGACAACAACGTACGCGCATAATTCGTTTTCATGCACTTTTATAACACGTCGCATAATCTAATATGAAAAAATTATATGATGCCCAATGCTTCCGAGCATTTCCCCTAAAAAGACATTTTTAGTTTTTCCATAAAAACATAAATGAATTAACCCTTTTTCTATAAATAATTCTTCCTTTTTAGTTTCGCTTAGATCATTTATGTTTTTATGGAAAAGCTCAGAATGTCTCTTTAGAGGAAATAGCTTAATACCTGAAAAAGATGTGTTGCATAAAAGGCATTGGAGTTGCTCGAAAGCATTGGGCATCATAAAGTATTTATCGTATGGCATTGTGCGACATGGTATAGCAGCGCATAAAACCGCAGATGGGCACTCAACTAGTCCTTTTTCACTAACACTGCTGCAGTTACTAACATTGCTGCAATTAGAGTTTTGGTGACCGCTGCTTTAAGACCATTTTGGGGAAAATTTGAGATCTTGCAAAAATCAGGCAAAAAGACAACAACGCACACACAAAATTCGTTTTCATGCGCTTTTCTACCACGTCGCACAATGTCATATGAAAAAAATTATATGATGCCCAATGCTTTCGAGCAACTTCAATGATAAGCTATTTCCTCTTAAAAGACATTTTGAGTTTTTCCATAAAAGTATAAATGAATTAACCCAAACTAAAAATAAAGAATTATTTAGAAAAAAGAATATTTATATATGAACCAAATTAAAAGTTGGTTGGGTGCCCTGCGGGTTAGGGGTTTAGAATATGCCCGAGGTAGGCATATCGGTCGTAAGAGGCGACTAATATGCACATAAGTAATGACGTGCTACTCGATGGTTGATCTACGGATATGATTCCTCTCACCTCTCATTACCCATCTTCTTCTTCCTCACGGATGGAGGGATGACATGACCTAGAAGGTTCCACTGGTCATACCAAATCGCTACCACGACAGTCGGGCAGTACCGCAATAGAGTACCGCAGCGTACCGGGGTCATATCCGGCCAAGGACTGTCAACTTCGGCATCACTCCCCAAAACCTTCGGGGAGTGTTTTGACTGTTAACAACAACAACAACAACAACAACAAAAGTTGGTTGGCTAAAATGAAAGGGGCAGGTAGGGAAATGTAAAAAGAAACTAAAATATTTGTTTTTCTATAAATAATTCTTACTTTTTAGTTTCGGTTAGATCATTTATGTTTTTATGGAAAAGCTCAGAATGTCTTTTTAAAGGAAATAGCTTAGTACCTGAAAAAGATGTCTTGCATAAAAGGCATTGGAGTTGCTCGAAAGCATTCGGCATCATAAAGTATTTATTGTATGGCATTCAGCGACGTGGTATAGCAGCGCATAAAATCGAAAAATGTACGCGCATACGTTCTTGTCTTTTTGCTTGCCCGCAAGCTACTGAACGATGCGACCTTAGCAGATTGGCACTCAACTAGTCGTTTTTCACTAACACTGCTGCAGTTACTAACATTGCTGCAATTAGAGTTTTGGTGACCGCTGCTTTAATACCATTTTGGGGCCATTTTGAGATCATTTTGAGGCCAATTTGGGACCATTTTCGGGCCCCCTTGGGTCGCTTTGGTCACTATGGGATCACTTAAAGACCATTTTGGGGCCAATTTAAGACAATTTTGGGGCCAATTTGGAACCACTTTGGGATCCCTTTGGGTCGCTTTAGGTTACTATGGGATCACTTTAAGACCATTTTGGTGTCAATTTGATGCCACTTTGGGATACCTTGGGGCCGCTTTAGCTCACTATGGGATCACTTTAGGACTATTTTGGGGCCAATTTGAGACCATTTTGTGGGCCACTTTGAGGTCTCTTTGGGACCATTCAAAACAGTCTCAAAATGACCTCAAAACCTATCTCTACATATAATAAAATTGTACATGGCAGATATCAACAAAAAATTGATTGGGGAAGCATTATTAAGCGAGTAGAATCCAAATCAACCATTTTAAAAATTTTTGTGTGCCTTTCTTTCTGTCTGTCCGTATGTTTGTGGACGTATCACTCTAAAAGTAACGAAAGGAATTGAATGAAAGATGCAATGGAATTGAATTTCGATATCTCAACCGGTTTTGGAGTTATCGCCCAATATGTGGACCATGTCCGTCTGTATGTTTGTTTTCGTAACACTCTAAAAGTACTGAATGGAATTGAATCGTTGGATTGCTGGACGCTCGACTTAAAGTTTAAGATATTATTTTTTGCGATATCTCAACGGGTTTTGGGGTTATCGCCCAATATGTGGATCAGGGGTGACCAAAAATGTCTTATTACAATATGGGCGTCAAACGAAAGTTGTCACTGAGTGCTATAATATGCGATGTGATTCATTGAAATATCTGAAATGGTTTGGGAGATATCTTGGAATTTCGATAGCTCGACCGGTTTCGGAGGTATCGACGAATATTTCCACAAAAATGTGTTAGTACATTATGGGTATCAAACAAAAGGTGCTTATGAATGCTGTCATAAACCATTTGATTAATTTCATACCTAAGCTACCCCGGAGATATCTCATAAAATGTGAACCTTCTTAATACCAAAGCGCTTAATATGGCTATTAAGGTTGCTCGCGAGTAACTTGCTCGAAAAATTTGTTTATAACTTGTAGTTTGGGTAGAACTTCAAATATTGTGTACAAAGAAATTCTATAATTTATGTTGTTTATATTGGAAAAACAAATGGCTTTAGGGTCGTTTTTTATTAAACTTTAAGCTTTCTCACTCCGTTGAAAAAAATTTTGGGACCGAAATTTGGGTTTATCTAACAGGCAAACTTTAAAGCTTACATGACAACACGACCCATAACTGCTGAACTCCAGTCTTTTTGTTGGATTTTATTGTTTGCTAACCCAGCTGCAAAAAAAAAAATTTTAATTATACGCATACGAAGTCGCGGGCACCAGCTAGTACATTAGTACATTATAAAATTATATTATTCGAATACAAAAAAAGACAATAGCGAATAAACAACTATTCAAATAGTTGAACAAAACTTCTGCATATGCACACATTTATATGTGCAAACCATTTGCGTTTCATCCAGTAGTTCAATACAACTATTCGAATAAACGAATAAATAACTCGAATAAATATTATTCAAATTTTTTATACGCGTCGAATAAAAGAGTTCTTTATAAGAATAATTTGTATTCGAATAGTCCCACCCCTACTTCAATAGAGCTATGACCATCGAAATACGTCACGCATAACCAGGCGATCATAAAAATTAGCGCAAAACTTGCAACATCTCAGCCATACTCAACGATGACAACGTTACAAATAATTTGTCTGTACGCACAAACATTCATACTCCTTGAGTTATGTGTGTAAAAAGTCGCATAAGCTTTTGTTCTCGTACATTGCGTGCGTAAACCTACACGATGTGGTTTCTGCGCATGTTTGAAAGGACTGAAATTATTGTTCATCCCTAAAGGCGAATTCAAACAAAGCAGCGAAGCTCTTCGGCCCATGAGAGTGAACGCAACAGCCTCTTCAAAGTTGGTCGCCTTGCCGCGGCGAAGGGGCTTAAGCGGCGGCCCGTGGCATCCTTCCCACGACGGAACCACGGACCGCGGTGAACTAAGACGAAGGCCTATCATTCGCTTCATCCATGGGGTGTGGTTGACAAGCGCAACGGTTTCGTCACAACCCTCCCCACGTGGATGTGGAGCATGGTAGGATAGCCGCACCAACACCTTTTTGCGGTAACCCGAGGTATCCTCCCAACGGGGAAACCACGGGCTGCGGCAAAAAAACTAATAGGAAAGCCTTCCACTGGTTTCATCTTTTGGGCTGGAGCAGACAGGCCCAACGGTTTGTCGACCCCCACCCCGGGGATGAGGCGAGTGTTAGGATTGCCGCAAAAAACCACCCTAAGCCAAGGTGTCAAGGTACCCGTGCCGATGGATGAATGGTCAGAGGGCGGCTATTGAATTTCTGATCGCGAACGGTCCCCTCCGATGCCCGGGCAAGGTCGGTTGTATAAGTGCCTTCTCTACGCATACCGGCTCTGCGACGAGTGACCAACCCCTTCCGGCTTACTTGTGGGACCATAACATGGAAAACTCAAACAAACTAATGAAAACAAAAGACGCAGACGAACACATGGACGTACCGACTCCCTTGACGGACACGGACCTGACAGCAACGATAAAAGCGACGACTATGACAAACGCGACGACTTCGACAAGCCTCTACAGGGAACCGTTGCCGGAAGCGACGGAGTCTGAAGAGGAGACCCTTCTCGGCTCCAGTCAGGAGACGATTATTAGTGCTTGCGGTGGTACCAACCATAGTACACCGAAAGCACAAGCAGCTACAACAGCACCAAAAATCCAGTTGGGTACCAACCAAAGTACATTAGGATCAACTTCCGACCCCAAGACGGCTGGCGGCGCCAACCAAAGTGCACCTGCGGCCAAGGGTAGGAAGAAAAAGAAAACTGAAAGTCAGACAAGGCGTAATAGGTACCAGCGGGCGCTGTTTATGCTCGAAAAAATAAAAAACCGCGAGCCAGCCTGTGGTACCAAAGACGCCGAATACTACAAAACGGTGGTGGAGGAGTACGATAACTTCCAGAAGAAGAATCCGGCCCCTCCACTCAAGCAGGAAGTTTCTCAAAAGAGAAACCGTTCCAACCAAGACAGCCAAGAAGCGGAACCGAAGAAGCCCAAACGGGCGGAAACGGTCCACACCACAGCCAGGCACTATAATGAGATTGCCAGGGATAACTTGCATGTGGCCATTGTGGATGTAAACAGTAGATCGCCGGCAACAGTTCAGCAGAACTGGGTGGAGATCGAGGTCAGGTGCCATGAGGCACGTGCGCGACAACCCGACCGGTCCCCTCCCAGTGTTTGAATACTCCGAGAGCCTCCGGGGATATAGGGTCATCAAATGCGCTGATCAGGCCTCGCTGGACTTCGGAGAGGTCAACAACCTCCAGCTAAAGCTAACCCCCGCAGCGGAACTGCCAAAGAGGCCGCGGGCGCGAATTTGGCTACCACCTTTGGATGACTCGGGGGAAGAATTGTTGTCGTACATGGAACTGTACAACAGCAGCATCCCAGCCATTGCAGACTGGCAGGTTATTAAAGAGGAAGAGCCGTCGAAGACCAGCAAGCCGATTCTGGTCGCAATATGCGAAGAGTCCTTGGAGGCTCTGGCGAAGGCGGACCACAAGGTAGCCTTTGTCATTCGCATGGCCAAGGTTAAAGTCTTCCGCGGCGACACCACCCCAGATAAGGACGACCCTGAGGAAGTAGATGATGCAGTTCAGCTGCTGCAGGGTGTCCACATCCAAGATGGGGAGCACAACCAACAACAATAAATAAGTGCTACGGATAATCTGAAGGCCCTTCTAGCACATGAGGACTTAGACATCAGCCTCATACAAGAACCCTGGATCAACAATGAGAGGATCATGTGGTTAAACATCAGCACTCACAATCTGTTCTACAAAACAAATGTAGGTAAGCCAAGATCATGAATTTTAATCAAAAAAAGTATAAATGCTTTCCTATGTTCAAATTACAGTACATCAGACGTAACAGTAGTAAAGTTGGAAGGTGATGATATGCAGCCGCTCTTCGTCATTTCAGCCTACATGGCTCACGACAGGCCGGCCCCACCTACCGAACTCAAACACTTCCTGGATCACAACAAAAATCAAAACGTCGTTATCGGATGCGACGCAAATGCAAGACACTATGTGGGGCAGTACTTCAATCAGAGGTGAGTCCCTTTTACATTATATTCTTAACTCGAACCGGGGTATCTGCAATAGGGGTTCTAAGCCAACTTTCTTTTTCCCGAGTTCGGATAGATTCCAGGGCTAGGAGGAGGTCCTCGATCTTATCCTGTCTACGGATAATGGTTCAGCGCTGGTAAGTAACTGGGAGGTTTCAGACAGAGCCACCTTATCTGACCATCGCTTGATCTTCTTCGACATAGCGTAATGTCCGGGTCGGCCTCTTCGGTACCGGAACCCACGAAGAACTAGATGGGACAACTTCGCCAAACTCTCAGAGAAATCTTTAACGCTAAGGGAGCCCTACCCTGACATCACCAGCCCGCAAGAGCTGGATGATGCAGTGGACAAACTGGAGCACACTCTAGCAATATCGTATAAAAAATCTACCCCTGTCAGCATTCTTAAGAAGAAATCTCCGTGGTTGAACGGTGAGCTTATGAATCTGAGAACAGCAGTAAGAAAAACATTCAACGTATGTTACACTACCAAAGATTGGCGGCCATATAGGGAAACGCTCAAAACCTACAAGAAAGCAGTAAGAAAGGCGAAGGCTGAATCCTGGCAAACCTTCTGCTCTACAATAGAAAACACCCGGGAAGCCTCCAGACTGAGCAAGATCCTGTCCAAAGAGCATGTAAATAATCTTTTCGTGAGAAAGGAAGATGGTTCTTGGGCAGACTCAGCGGAGGGATCCCTAGTAACCCTAATGAATAAACACTTCCCTGCCAGCGACCACACGCCAGTACATGTAGCCCAGGGTGGGGTCTCCGAGCCCCCCGAGGAGTTACTGGCAACGTTGTTGGACAGAGAAAAGATTACACACGCAATTAACAGCTTCTCCCCATATAAATCTCCTGGACCCGACGGCGTCACTCCAGTGATGCTTCAGAAGCTAGGGGATTAAATGGTCCGCTGGTTATCCAGGGTATTCAGGGCGAGCTCTGACCTACATCCCGCGGAGCTGGAGGAGAGTTCACGTCATATTCCTCCCCAAAACGGGTAGGCGTTTGCATGAAAATGCCAACGACTACAGACCCATAAGCCTCACATCCTTCATGTTGAAGACTCTGGAACGACTTCTAGATCTCCACATCATCATCATTATTTATTGGCGCTTAACCGCCTAAGCGATTTTGGCCGTCGCCTATCAAAGCACGCCAGTCATTCCTTTTTAGCGATAACTGACGCCAATTGGAAACCCCAAGGGAGTTCAAGTCATCCTCCACCTGTTGTTTCCATCTCAGTCGAGGCCTCCCCCTTCCTCTGCTGCCGAATTCGGGTGACGATTGGAAAACCTTCTGGGCTGGAACTTCTTTGTCCATTCGCATGACGTGACCCAGCCAGCGGAGCCTTTGGGCTTTAATTCGCTGGACTATGGTCAGATCTGCGTAAAGCTCGTACAGCTCATCGTTAAATCTCCTTCGATACTCGCCGTCGGCATCACGGGAAGGACCATAAATCTTCCGGAGAACTTTTCTCTCAAATACTCCAAGGGCCATCTCATCTTCTCTTGACATTGTCCATGAATCTGAGCCATACATCAGGACAGGTATGATGAGAGACTTATAGAGCGCGATCTTTGTTCTTCGAGAGAGGACTTTACTTCTCAATTGCCTACTCAGTCCAAAGTAGCACTTGTTCGCAAGAGTGATTCTCCGTTGGATTTCTAGACTGATATTATTTTCGGTGTTAATGCTGGTTCCCAAATAGACGAAGTCCCCCACAGTTTCAAATTTGTAACTATCAACACTGACGTGGCTGCCAAGGCGCAGGTGCGCCGATTCTTTCTTTGATGACAGCAAATACTTCGTCTTGTCCTCGTTGACCGCAAGACCCACTTTTTTCGCTTCTTTATCCAGTCCAGAGAAGGCAGCGCTTACGGCGCGGTTGTTAAGGCCAATGATATCAATATCATCGGCATACGCCAGCAATTGCACGCTCTTGTAAAAGATTGTACCATTGCGGTTTAGCTCTGCTGCTCGAATTATCTTCTCCAGCATCAGGTTGAAGAAATCGCACGAAAGGGAGTCGCCCTGTCTGAAGCCTCGTTTGGTTTCAAATGGCTCAGAGAGGTCCTTCCCGACTCTGACGGAGCTGTTAGTATTGCTCAACGTCATTTGGCAAAGCCGTATAAGCTTTGCAGGGAAGTCAAATTCAGACATGGCGGCATACAGGCAACTCCTTTTTGCGCTGTCAAAAGCGGCTTTGAAATCGACAAAGAGATGGTGTGTGTCGATTCTTTTATCATGGGTCTTCTCCAGGATTTGGCGTATCGTGAAAATCTGGTCGATGGTAGACTTACCAGGTCTAAAGCCACACTGATAAGGTCCAATCAGCTTGTCTACGATGGGCTTCAGTCTTTCACACAATACGCTAGAAAGAACCTTATATGCGATATTAAGAAGGCTGATTCCGCGGTAGTTGGTGCGGTTAGCGGGATCGCCTTTCTTGTGGATTGGGCAGAGCACACTTAAATTCCAATCTGGAGGCATGCACTCGTCTGACCATATTCTGCATAAGAGCTGATGCATGCTTTTTACCAGCTCTTCGCCTCCGTGTTTGAACAGCTCGGCGGGTAGTCCGTCTTTTCCAGGCGCTTTGTTGTTTTTGAGCCGGGATATAGCTATCCTCACTTCATCATAGTCAGGTGGTGGGACGACTTTTCCATCGTCAGGGATTGGGGTATCGGGTTCGACGTCTCCCTCGCAATTTAGCAGTGAGGAGAAGTGATCCCTCCATAATTTAAGTACACTCTGTACGTCGGTTACCAGGTCGCCATTATTGTCCTTACAGGAACTTGCCCCGGTCTTAAAACCTTCCGTCATCCGCCGGATCTTTTCATAGAATTTTCGGGCATCATTCCTGTCAGCCAGCATCTCAAGCTCCCCACACTCACGCCTTTCGGCCTCACGTTTCTTTTTTCTGAAAAGGCGTCTCTCTTCCTTCTTTGCCTCACGATAGCGTTGCCATACACTGCGGGTTGCGCCCGTTCGCAACGTCTCCCTGTAGGCAGCGTCCTTTTTGTCCGAGGCAGTGCTGCATTCCTCATCGTACCAGTTGTTTTTGCGGGCTCGCTGGAACCCTATAGTGGCCTCAGCGGCGGTACGTAATGAGTGAGAGATATGCTTCCATTGCTCGGTTGCATCGTTAGGTCGAGGATTGCTCGCCGATAGCAGGTGTGAGAGTCGAGTGGAGAAATTGTCAGCTGTCTGTGTCGTGCGCAGCTTCTCGACGTCAAACTTTCCTTCCGTTACTGTGCGCACTTTCTTTGCTACACAGAGGCGTGTGCGTATCTTGGCTGCAACAAGATAATGGTCCGAGTCGATATTGGGACCACGAAGGGTACGCACGTCCAGAACGGTGGAGCTATGTCTGCCGTCGATCATGACATGATCAATCTGGTTTCTTGTTCTTTGATCAGGAGACAGCCATGTGGCTTGGTGTATTCGTTTATGCTGGAACCTGGTACTACTGATGACCATATTGCGAGCAGCGGCGAAATCAATCAACCTAGTGCCGTTGGGGGATGTTATATCATGGAGCCTAAATTTTCCAACTGTTGGACCAAAGACTCCTTCCTTGCCCGCCTTCGCATTAAAGTCGCCGAGCACGATTTTGATATCATGTTGGGGGCAGCGATCATAAGTCTGTTCAAGTTTATCGTAGAAGGAGTCCTTCTCTGCGTCGTCCGTCTCCTCAGTCGGCGCATAGGCGCAGATAAATGTTATGTTGAAAAATTTCGCTTTGATGCGGATCGCAGCGAGACGCTCGTCCACGGGGGTGAACGCTAGTACTTGGCGGCGAAGTCTCTTTCCCACCACGAATCCTACACCACGCGCTTTGCCGCGTGTCTGGCCACTGTAGTATACGTCACAAGGTCCGATGGTCGTCTTTCCTTGTCCCGTCCATCGCATTTCCTGCAGGGCGGTGTTGTCAGCCTTTGCGTTAACGAGGACATCAACCAGTCGGGCAGCGGTACCGTCCCTTGAAAGGGTCCGGACATTCCCGGTACATGCCCTAATATCCAAATCATTAAGCCTTATTCGTTTTGCCGGGTCGTCAACATTAAAGGGGGTTCTCATCCGAGGCTTTAATACATTTTTCATTGGACTAAATTTTTTTACTTGGCGGGTCCCAAACCCAGCGCACAACCCGTTTCGGGGTTTTTGGAAAATATTTACACATTTATATAGCGAGCCGCTTGCTTCAAGACAGACGCCCGCTTGCAGCTGCACCTCATGCTGAACAGACGCTGCGCAAAAACCTCGGTGAGCCCTTAAACCAAGTATGTCAGAGTGGCCCCACCGGGGCTCCCTCTCTTTCTGCCGCGAGCCTAGGTAGCTCCCGTTGCCCAGAGTGCACGAACGAGGACGCAAGAGTCGGGATTGAGCAAGGTCACTTAGCAACCACACTCTAGATCTCCACATAAGATCAGTAATAACTGGGCCTATACTTTCCGTTGCGCAGCATGCGTACATGAAAGGCAAGTCAACGGAGACTGCGCTTCACGAAATCATAGGCACCGTTGAAAGATCGCTTCACTACAAACAATACACTTTGACAGCCTTCTTAGATATAGAAGGGGCGTTCAACAACATAGAAACAGGCGCAATTGTCAAATCCCTCCAAAAGGCTGCAATAGACAGCAATATTTGTGGATGGACGCAATCGATGCTATAGAACAGATATATAGAAGCGAACATGGGATCAGCCACAATAACTAGAACAGTGAGTAGGGGTACACCTCAGGGAGGTGTTCTTTCTCCTTTACTGTGGGTGGTCGCACTGAACGATATACTTTTCGAGCTCAACAAAAACGGGGTTAAGGTAGTAGCATATGCTGACGACGTTGTTATTGCAGTATCGGGACCGTTCCCTTCAACGCTAAGCGAACTCTTGGAAAGTGCACTCCGGAAGCTACAGGCCTGGACCTCTGCTAGTGGTCTAGGCATAAACCCGAGTAAAACGGAACTAGTACTGTTTAGCAACAAAACCAAGATCCCTCAATTCCGTCTACCCTCGCTTAACGGCACTGAACTATTACTCTCCCAGAGGGTAAAGTATCTCGGTGTCGAAATAGATAGCAAACTTAACTGGTAACTGAACGCTGAGAAGAGAACAAACAAAGCATACATTGCCTACTACTCCTGCAAAAGAATAGTAAGCAAGAACTGGGGTCTAAAACCAAAACTGATGATGTGGCTCTACACTGCAGTCTTAAGACCCATACTATCGTATGGGGTGTTAGTTTGGTGGCCGGCCATAGACAAACAGTACAGCATCAATAACCTAAACAAGATACAACGGGTGCCATTCTGAGGCGTAACGGATGCACTTAGATCCTGCCCGGCAGACGCACTCAACATCATCCTAGACCAATTACCGCTAGACATGCACATTCGTGTAATGGCCACAGGAGCAGCACTAAGGCTTACGGCTTCCGAGTGCTGGAATGCGAAACAGTATGGCCACAGCGGCATCCTAAACAGGTTCTCAAACGAAGACCTATCATCAGACTACCTCCCACCATCCCTAAAATTCGACAAAAACTATGAAGTGCACTTCCCGTCAAGAGGCGAATGGAGAGATGGTAGCGCTTGTAAGCAGGAGATAATCTCTGTATTCACGGACGGGTCCAAAATGGACTGTGGCGTGGGGGTCGCTCAGTCCTACCGTCTCCCGGACTCGGCCAGCATCTTCCAAGCAGAAGTAGTTGGTATCGAGAAAGCCTGTGGACACCTAATAGGAGAGTCAATTGAAGGGAGGGAGGTGCGCATATACTCAGACAGTCAAGCGGCGCTTATGACGCTCGACTCGCCGATCATTTCCTCTAAGGCCGTCAGCGACTGCAAAGGGTCGCTTAGGGCAGCAGCAAACTGCGCGAAAATCACACTTGTCTGGGTTCCGGGTCATAGGAACATTGAGGGCAATGAGAAAGCGGATGTACTGGCAAGGACAGGGGCTTCAGCAGACAACTTAGAAGTTGTTAGTGTGCGTCGCCCACTCACAGCAATCAAAAGTGGCATACGTAACAAATACAAGGCCATGGCCATTCGTGGTACTCCTCAGATAGCTGTAGGATTGCCAAACAAACTTGGCAGAAATACAACAGGAGTAGAACCGAGAGCCTGCTATGCAGATCTAGGAAGGAGATTTTCAGAATCACAGCCACCATAACAGGACACTGGCCACTGGGCCAACATGCGGAAAGAATTGGGCTACCATTCAACGAGGTGTGTAGAAGTTGCGGCCTAGATGGCTGTAAAGAAACTGTTACTCACTTCCTCTGCGAGTGTCCTGCCCTGGCCAATATAAGACACAAGACCTTAGGTAGGTTTGTTCTAACTGACCTGAAGGATGTATCTAAGTGCCCCATAGTTGACATAAGCAAATTTATAAGTCTCACCAAATGGTTTGACCAATATCCATCTAGTCCTTAGAAAATAGATTGTAATTGGTTTCACAGTTTAGTGCATCAAAATGGCGCCCAGCGCGCTACTTGGGCCCGGTCCTTCTGACCGGGCAGCACGGCAACCAACCAACCAACCAATGCAACAGCGATTGTCATCGTGTCTGCTAGCTTACGAACAAACATTCATACTCGTTTATTTATTGCGAGATGGATCTCTTACAATATTAACCAATCACACGACGTCATTGAATGCAAGCACACATATATATGCAAAACCGTCTTTCTGGACAGGATTGCCATTCCTTGGGGAAATATTTTCTCTTTCAAATGAGCAAAAGTTCGCTCGATGTCTAATTTTTATGTATGCCTGGTAGCCCAAAATCTGGCTTCTTCGAAATTCAAAAATCGTGCGGTGAATTTCCGCGCTTGCCTAGCACATACAACCCTGCAAAAATCGAGAGTACTCCTTTTTCTAAAGAGTACTACAATTGGAGCATCATAGTACTCCAAATGTAATCCTTTTTCATATAAAAATTGTGCTCCAATTCACTTGCGATGTCCTAGGACTGGACCACCTACTCCAACCTTCGCCTTGTTTCTGGATTGCAAAACTTCAATCGAGAAAAATGAGCTATGACCATCGAAATCCGTCACGCATAACCAGGCGATCATAAAAATTAGCGCAAAACTTGCACCATCTCAGCCATACTCAACGATGACGGACGTTGTAAAATAATTTGTCTCTACGCACAAACATTCTACTCCTTGAGTTATGTAGGTGTGTAAAAAGTCGCATAAGCTTTTGTTCTCGTACATTGCGTGCGTAAACCCACACGATGTGGTTCCTGCGCAGGTTTGAAAGCGACTGAAATTATTTTTCATCCCTAAAATCAAGGCGAATTCAAACAAAGAAGCGAAGTTCTTTGGCCCATGAGAGTAAATGCAACAGCGAATGTCATCGTGTCTGCCGGCTTACGAACAAACATTCATACTCCTTTATTTATTGCGAGATGGATATTATACAATATTAACCAATCACACGACGTCATTGTATGCAAGCACATATATATATGCAAAACCGTCTTTCAGGACAGGATTGCCATTTCTTGGGGAAATGTTTTTTATTTCAAATGAGCAAAATGTCGTTCGATGTCTAATTTTTATGTATGCCTGGTAGTCCAAAATCTGGCTTCTTCAAAATTCAAAAATTGTGCGGTGAATTCCCGCGCTTGCCTAACACATACAACCATGCAAAAATCGAGAGTACTCCAATTGGAGCATCAGAGTACTCCAAATGTAATTCTTTTTCATAAAAAAATTATGCTCCAATTAACTTGCGATGTTCTAGGACTGGACCACCTACTCCAACCTTCGCTTTGTTTCTGAATTGCAAAACTTCAATCAAGAAAAATGAGCTTTGATCATCGAAATCCGTCACGCATAACCAGGCGATCATAAAAATTAGCGCAGAACTTGCACCATCTCAGCCATACCCAACGATGACGGACGTTGTAAAATAATTT
Source organism: Campiglossa producta (assembly GCA_964058755.1). NCBI lineage: Eukaryota > Metazoa > Arthropoda > Insecta > Diptera > Tephritidae > Campiglossa > Campiglossa producta. The sequence continues at coordinate 2,020,041 of CAXKVI010000010.1, forward strand.
GTCTCTACGCACAAACATTCTACTCCTTGAGTTATGTAGGTGTGTAAAAAGTCGCATAAGCTTTTGTTCTCGTACATTGCGTGCGTAAACCCACACGATGTGGTTTCTGCGCTTGTTTGAAAGCGACTGAAATTATTTTTCATCCTCAAAATCAAGGCGAATTCAAAGAGAGAAGCGAAGTTCTTTGGCCCATGAGAGTGAATGCAACAGCGATTGTCATCGTGTCAGCTGGCTTACGAACAAATATTCATACTCGTATAGTTATTGATATTGCTTGCTTGTTTTTATGAGCGCTTAGGCATACAACTACAAAAATCAGCTAAAATTACTCTATTTATTTCTAGTTCCGTTGCATAACTTCCGTTGCATTGTCATCAATTTTCTCAAATTTTACTCTCAATCAAAAACTTCATATCGCCGCCTAAGAAGTTAACTTCAAAAATGCATGAAAAAAATAGAAGTAAAATAATTTTAAAATAATAATTTTGAAAGCCTTCAAAAAATCTTAATGCGCATTATGCCGTCTGTCAGGGTAGATTTGCATTAATTCAAATAGCAAGCCAAGGTCGATTTGTTTTGGATTTTTTTTTTATTGCAGTTCGTCTCATTGACGTTAGTAACAACACCAAAAATATTTCAAACAACACTTTTGATTCGGTGCAAAAGTGTCATTGTAGAAAATCTTGCGTATTGATCCCAAAATGACCCCAAAGTGGTCCCAAAGAGACACAAAGTGGCCCCAAGTGGTCCGATAGTGAAACAAAGTGGTCCGCAACTGGTCCGAAATTGGTCGATAAGTGATCCATAATTGGGATGAAAGTGGTCAATAAGTGGTCCAAACTCCAATATCAGTGCACTTCATTATTATCTTCTTCTCAGCATGGTTTCATAGGTCAAGGATCATCCACCACCAACTTGCTTAAGTTTGCCTCCCTAGTAATAGACTGATTTATGAAGAAAAAGCAAACGGATGTCACCTATACTGCAGTAAGGCATTTGACTCTGTTAATCATGAGCTTCTTATTCATAAACTAGACCTGATGTGTGAGTTCTCTCGCGACTGTGATGAGTGTAAGACGTTCTACTAACCGTGATAGATTATTAAACTCGTGCCCATACAAAGTGTCACAGAACCAACTAAATAAACAAAATAGACAATCACACAAAACATTTGAAAACAAAATTTATAAGAAGAAAAAAAAGAATGGTCGGCAGCCACAAATAATATGAATGAGCAAAATGCTCAAAATTCATATAACTTAATGGGCCCTGGCCACGTGATTTATGAACAAGTGCAAACCGCAAATAAAATAAAGAGTAACAATATGGAAGAGGCATCAACTTCCAAACAAATCAACAACAATAACTACTACGCGGCTCTCGATGTTGATATTGACGATGATGATGAGTGCGTGATTAACTTTAAAGAATATGTAACACAAAAGCAAAACAAAGCATGTGACTTGCAAATAAACTACAACAACAAATCTCCTGAAAAGGAAAATAAAAATGCAAATGACAATTGCACAGGAAAAAACAATTCACTAGACAATAACAAAAGTGAAAATAAATATAAAAACAAAGTTCCACCTATTATAATTTACGGTATTGATCCCGAAAAACTTATTGAAGTCTTACCTAAAGGCATCAAAATAAAAAACTTTAAAATCAAAGAAGGCAGAGAACAAAAACAAACCTTATACGTAGAAGACTTAAACACCTTTGCAGTGGTAAGGAATTTCCTGATTAAAACTAATGTGAAATTTTTCACATACTCCCCAAGAGCATGGAAGAACAAAACATACCTATTAAAAGGGTTAAATGCAAATACAGACCCTACACTGATTCTAAAAGAACTAAAGCAACATGAAAGAGATAATTTAGAATTTATCAAAGTCACACCATTTTATACAAAAAATTCAAAGAAAAACTTAACTGCGTTACCAATATTTATGGTACAAATAACACCTGAAAGTAACATAAATGCACTTAAAAGCATAAAAAACATACTATATAGATGTATAAATTGGGAACCCCTGAAAAAAGAAGGAATTGCCCAATGTCGGAACTGTCAGGGATTCTTCCACAGCGCAGCCAACTGCCATCTACCACCCAAATGTGTCAAATGCGATCAACCTCACAACAGCAAAGAATGTCATATGGAAAAATCAAATGACGAAGACAAAAGCAAATTATATTGTGTTCTATGTAAAAAATTCGGGCATCCAGCCTCATACAAGGGATGCGAGAAATATACTAACCTTAAGCTAAAACTAATTGAGAGAAAAAAAAATATCTCAAACAAACCTATTAATAACCAAAACTTGATTAACCCAAATGTTAAATTCACTGATCTCTTTGGAAAATCAACACCAGACCAAAATATTTCTTATACACCTAGTAATAATGAAAAACTAACTCAAAGCTTACTCGTAGAACTTAAAAAGGCATTAGACAATTTAAGAGAACAATTGTCAATTATCCAAAAACAACAGCAAGAACAAGCATCTCGCATCGACGTTCTTTTCTCATTACTAGACAACTCTCCATGACTGACACAACCAACACCTTTACAAAAACTCTTAATATAATATCTATTAATGTTAATTCTTTAGTCACTAGTTGACTCAAGGGATAGGCCGTGGTGGAACTTATTCGAACTACTCACGATTTACTGGGAATCCAAGAGTCAGGTCAATCCGGGCGGTGTTGCTATCCTCGTACCGGGTGAAATTGCTTACAAGCAAAAATGGGGTTACACGGTCAACGTTGCGATTGAGTAGAAAGCAAACACACTTATATAATAATATATACAATGTATTTCAAAAGGAAAATTCACTTTAAATAATGGTTTTTCACCAGCTTATATTTTGCCGGCAACACCAAGAAAAAATACAAAAAGGAATAATAATAAATCAGCCGGTTTGACAGGTAGCGATCCTGCCAGATCGCTACCTTTTGAATGCGGCGAATTCGACTTGGGGGATTTATGCGGGTGGTGTTACCACACGTCCAAACCAAAAATAATCATGAAAGATTATTTTATAAGTCATGACTGATGAACTAAATTACAAAATAATGAATAATTACTAGATAAAAAGCGTAATATGAATATTTACAAGATGGAATAATAAATATATACATTGAATGGAATGGAATGGATTTGGACGTGTGGTACCGCGTAAACATCCTGCCCCGCCTAGGCGCACTAAGCGCCTAAGGTATGCTGCAATTCAGTTAAGGCCCGAACTGCTTCCTGGATCAGTATCCGTCCCACCTGGTTTTGGTATGCGGCTGTGCGTAAGCCCGTTGCGGTGCATCGGATGCTGCGGTCGCCGATGCTGCGTGGTTGGGTTATTTGGCGTTCCCTTGGAATGCGACCATTAGGTTGCGATTGCGGACGGCGACGCGGAACTGTTGCTCGACGGTGTGACTGTTGGGGGCGTGGTTGCTGACGAACCTCCTGTTCTGGCAGACCGGCGTGCGACGGCTGACGGCCTCGGGGTTCGCGGTGAAGCAGAGTATGGTGGTGTTGCCCGCAGACCCGACAGCTCTCCCATGAGGTGCACTCGTTGGTGCGGTGAGACAGCGCCAAACAGTTGGTACAGTACTGATGTGCTCTAGCAATTAACGCGCGTTGTTGCGGCTGCATAGCCGAGAAGACAGGGCACATCAGAAGCGCGTGATGAGGCATGTACAATCGGCACTTCCGGTAATCTGGTACTGCTTCATTGCGTCGCGGGCGGGCCACGGGCATGACCACTTGCGATGACAACAGCCGACGGGGTGCTGGAACCGGAGGGCGTTGACGATCCATCTGTAGGGAGAAACAAACACATGTATAGGGATTCAGTTGAATGCGTTCGTTTGCGTGAGGCAGGAATATGTTGGAGAGAGAATGTGTAGAGAGATTAGTATTGTGAGCCGGATGTGGGAATGTTTAAAGAATTTTTGGGGCGATTTCGATAGCACGAGCTCAGCGGACTGTAGTTGTTTCGGAGGATTCAATGGAGCAATGACAGTCTGAGTCCTGCTCAACCGGTGGAAGAAAACATAATTTTGCTACCGGCCGGGTGAGAACACCATTCTGAGTGCGTACGTCGACCACGCGGGTGTGGCCGTCTCGTCCTGGATGTGTGCGCTCAATGCGACCTAGTCGCCATTGTGTTGGGAGTAAATTATCCTCTTTTATTATGACGAGGTCGCCCAATTTAGGAGGGTTTTGGGGGGTTTTCCAGCGGTAACGCTTCTGGAGATCGGTGAGATAGTCAGTTTTCCAGCGTTTGCTGAACTGGTGATGCAAGACTTTTAATCTTTCCCACCGATTTAGCATAGAGAGCTTTTCGTGATTCGGTTCGGGAAGAGAGAGAAGGGGTGCGCCACGAAGAAAATGACCCGGGGCAAGGGCGGTGAGGTCATTTGGATCTTGAGAAAGCTGGGAGATAGGGCGAGAGTTAAGTACGGCCTCTATCCTGATCAATAGAGTAGAGAACTCTTCGAAAGTGAAGGAGATCTTTTTCAAGTGGGTTTTAAAACTTTTGACAGCGGATTCCCATAATCCGCCCATGTGGGGTGCACCGGGGGTATAAATGTCCAGTTAATGCCTTGCGGGGCATACTTTTGGACAACATCTGATGAGACCTCCTGCAGGAAAGAGATGAATTCCTTCTCGGTAGCACGTTTGGCTCCAATGAAAGTTTTGCCATTGTCGCTCATCATCTGGTTCGGATATCCGCGGCGTCCTACGAAGCGGGCAAAGGCGGCGATAAATGCTTTACTGGTGAGGTCCGAGCACAATTCCAAATGGACCGCCTTTGTGGTGAAGCACACGAATACAGCTACGTATCCTTTGATAAGCGTGGGAGATCGTAGCATGGAGGCCTTTATTTGAAAGGGGCCAGGTGAAGGGAGGAGCAAACGTGCATCGTTCGGGGGGTAAGGCTGCCATGATTTGCGTGCGTGTTTGTTGCCTATGGGTGATGCATACTCTGCAATGGAATATACATTTTTTGATAAGGGGTTTGAGACGGGCAATATAGAACTCTTGCCTTATAAAAATAGCTCATGGATGTATTGAATATAGAGCGTAGCGAGGTGAGATTTTTCGCGAATAATGATGGGATGCCGCTCGTTGTAGCTGAGGGCTGCATGTTCTAGTCGACCGTTGACCCGAATGACTCCGCTTTTATCCAGGAAGGGATTAAGTGGTAACAGGGAACTCCGCTTTCCAATGGGGTTTGAATTCTCTAGGCAAACTCTTTCAGGAGCATAGTTACGGGTTTGGGTCATGGTGATTAGTCGATGTTTTGCTCTTTTGAGTTCGGCATGTGATAACGAGGGTTCGACGGGGTCATGGATCCCCACGGCTGAGTCTTTGGCCCGGCGTATAAACCGGAGAACGTATGCTATCACTCTTAAGGCGCGGGCGTAGGAGGAGAACCTAATGAGTAGATCCTCGGTGTCTTCGGTGGCGTGTAATGCCTCTATTCGGCGAAGCTCGGGAGGCTCGATGTTTCGGATCATTGGTGGTGGCCAATCTTCGGGGGGTTTGGGGAGCCACTCTGGACCATTCCACCAGAGATGGGAGTTAGCGAGCTCGACGGGCGTACAGCCTCTGGTTCCCATATCTGCGGGGTTATCCTTACAGCGCACGTGTCGCCAGGGAACATTACCTACGAGATCTATGATCTGGGCTGTTCGGTTGGAGACATATGTTTTCCAGGAGTAAGGAGGCTTTTAGAGCCATGCTAACACAATTTCCGAGTCAGACCACATGGTTAATTTCTTTTTACCGAGATTGAGATGGGATAGAACGACTGCGACTAGTTTGGCCAGTAGGAGAGCTCCACAGAGTTCCAGGCGTGGCAGGCTAATTGTTTTGAGAGGAGCCACTTTGCCTTTGGAGACTAGGAGGTGGGAGAAAACTTGAGTGCCGACAGTAGTTCTTAAATAGAGATTCGCGCAATAAGCCTTCTCAGAGGCGTCGCAAAATCCATGGAGATCGACATGTAGATCGGGGGCGAAATTAATCCATCGGGGTATTTGAATGGCTGAGATGGTCTCGAGGGTTTTGGCGAATTGCGCCCATTTGACAAGGCGTATGGGCTTGACCTGTTCATCCCAGGCGGTTCCGTCTAGCCATAGTTCCTGCATGAGTATTTTCGCTTGTATCATAATGGGCGTTAGCCACCCTGCGGGGTCAAAAAGTTTCGCAACGGAGGAGAGTATTTGTCTCTTGGTAGAGGCTGAGGAGGCGGGATTTGAGTCGACCGTATAGGAGAATGTGTCTGAGAGCGCATTCCATTGAATTCCAAGTGTTTTAGCGGTACTACTTTTTTCGAATTCTAGAAAGTCTGTGTCAAGTAAGTCCGCTTTAGGAATATTTTGGATAATTTCCGGGTGGTTTGCGGTGATCTTTTTTAATGGGAAGCCGGCAGAGTTCAGAGATTCTATAACTTCATATAGGGCCTGCTCGGCTGATTGAAGATCATGGCTACCCGATAGTATGTCGTCCACATAAGTTTCTGACATAAGTATAGGGGCTGCATTTGGGTGGGATTGGGTTACGTCTTTTGCGAGCTCGTGCAGAGTACGGATAGCCAAGAATGGCGCACAATTGACCCCGAAAGTAACCGTTTTTAATTTAAAGTCCTTGAGTGGGCCGTTTTCGGGAGTTCGAAATATAATTCTTTGGAAGTCTCGGTCATCGGGGTGTAGGACAATTTGGCGGTACATTTTTTTCACATCGCCATTAAACACGTATTTATACGTTCGCCATTTCAGAAGCATGAGTCTGAGATCGGGCTGGAGGGTTGGTCCGGTGCATAGAACGTCATTTAGGGAGTGACCGGAACCGGATTTCTTAGAGGCGTTAAATACTACTCGGACTTTTGTCGTTTTCTTCTCGGGTTTTACGACCGCATGGTGGGGGAGATAGAAGGAGTAGTATTTACCCTGCGATTCTATTTCGCTGGGACTACATTCTTCCATATGGTCGAGGGACAGGTATTCTTGGAGAACCCGGTCGTATTGGGGTTTGAGATCGCCCTTTTGTCGGAGGGTGCGTTCCATGCCGACATATTGTCGTAGGGCTGCAGTTCGGGAATGACCTAATCCGATATCGTTCGGGAATGCTGGTTTGAATGGGAGACGAACCATATATCGACCGTCAGCAGTTCGGTTGGTTGTGGTTTTGTAAAAATCTTCGCACATTTGATCTTCGGGAGTTTCCAATCGAGGTCTTGGTACCTCTTCGATTTCCCAAAACTGCTTTAGTTGTTCATCAAGGTGGGCATTGGAGATTTCATACGCTTGGGTTGAGTAAGCGGTTACTTTTTCGGGGGTTTGACCACTTACAATCCAGCCAAATATAGTGTTTTGGGCTAGCAGTGTGGGGTAGATTTTCTCAATGCCATTAAGCATTATTTGCGGGATGAGATCGCTGCCTAGTACTAAGTCAATTTGGGATGGGTTCTGACAGTCTTGGTCCGCCAGCTTAAGATGAGACCATTTTTGACTTTGCTCATAGTTCAACTTGAGCGTTGGGAGAAGTCTAGTGAGGCGAGGTAACACTATGGCTTGGGCTTTAATTTTAATTTGACTGTCATTTGAGACGAGTGTTAGGGCACAGAGCTTATTAGAGGTTTGAACGACTCCGCCTCCCATGCCCGATATTTCAAATAGGGAGTGGGTGTAGGGAAGGCCTAACTTGCTCTGGGCTTTGGACGATATGAAACTTCTTTCAGACCCTTGGTCCACACGGGCTCTCAGCTTGAATATTTCTCCTTTGTGTTCCACCGAGACTATTGCTGTAGGAAGGAGTGTGGTGCTGTTATTCTCTGAGTGCAGTGACTGTATCTGCTCTGCGTTTGAAATTGAGGGGTTCTCTTCAGGAGATGAGGCGCTGTTGGGGTCCTGTCCACTGTTTCTTCCGATAATTGCCATTTGGGATGCGGTTCTGCTTACTCCGGCTGTGTTATTTGGGGCTGCGTTATCCTGCAGGGTGGAGTTAGGTCGACCTTGGCAATGGAGACACGTTCTGGGACTGGTGCAATTTTCTAAGAGGTGGGATTGGGATAGATAATTCTCGCATAAATTATTTTCTCTCACGTATTTTTTACGTTCTGGGATTGAGAGTTTTTTGTACCGCAAACAGCTTTGGAGAGTGTGGGACGACTGTTTGCATAGTTTGCAAGCATACATTTTTTGGTGCTCTGTGGCATGAGCATTTGTTCGCGTTAGGGAGTTGTTGCTGTGGTTCGTTTGGGATTGACCTGGCCTGAACTGGGCTTTATTGTGACTTTGGGGCGGCCTTGAGTAGTTTTGGGGTGTTGGAGTGAAACGGGGTTTGGCTGGGCGCCATTGGTCCACCCTCTCCACTATCTCATACCGAGTGGTCAGAAATTGGTCCATTTGGGACCAGTTAGGGAGGTCTCTTCTGGAGCTTAATGATTGCTCCCACAGCGCAACTGTGCTTTCAGGGAGTTTTGAGGTCACTATGTAAATTAATATGGGATCCCAGCTCTCTGTGGAGACGTGTTGAGTTGCTAGTATTTGCAGACAGTTATTTACTGAGGACTGCAGTCTTTGGATGTCATCACTGTTTTCCGCTTAAGCCCCTTCGCCGCGGCAAGGCGACCAACTTTGAAGAGGCTGTTGCGTTCACTCTCATGGGCCGAAGAGCTTCGCTGCTTTGTTTGAATTCGCCTTGATTTTAGGGATGAACAATAATTTCAGTCCTTTCAAACATGCGCAGAAACCACATCGTGTAGGTTTACGCACGCAATGTACGAGAACAAAAGCTTATGCGACTTTTTACACACATAACTCAAGGAGTATGAATTATTGTGCGTACAGACAAATTATTTGTAACGTTGTCATCGTTGAGTATGGCTGAGATGTTGCAAGTTTTGCGCTAATTTTTATGATCGCCTGGTTATGCGTGACGTATTTCGATGGTCATAGCTCTATTGAAGTAGGGGTGGGACTATTCGAATACAAATTATTCTTATCTCTTTGCGTCACGCTTTCATATATTTGACTTTATAATTGAATAAGTTGTATTTTTGGATTGGTTTAGACATACATATTAAGGGAAAAAAAGTTCACAAACATAACTCATATAGTTTTTGAGATATGAGGTGGTAAGTTTAATAATCGAGGTTATCAAAATATGGGATACCTTAAATCTTAAGTTAGATGTCTACTAATGCAATAGCAAAAAAAGGCATTCAGTTCCATTACGCAGTTCTTGAATTATGCGCGCACAAACACACGGACCGATAGAAATAAAGTTCTAAAAACTTTTGATTTGGATTCTATTGGCTTAAAAATTACCTTTTCTATAAGTTTTTCTTGAATATCAGACAACGAATTGTTACAATTTTATTATATGCACTTAAAACAGGGTAACAGTTAAAAAGTTTACGTTAAACGGTACATAAAAAAAGTTTCACGGAAGCTAGAAAAGGTGGTTAGCTACAGTAACCACCGTGACGAAAAGAGTTATAAAGAACTCTTTTATTCGACGCGTATAAAAAATTTGAATAATATTTATTCGAGTTATTTATTCGTTTATTCGAATAGTTGTATTGAACTACTGGATGAAACGCAAATGGTTTGCACATATAAATGTGTGCATATGCAGAAGTTTTGTTCACCTATTTGAATAGTTGTTTATTCGCTATTGTCTTTTTTTTGTATTCGAATAATATAATTTTATAATGTACTAATGTACTAGCTGGTGCCCGCGACTTCGTATGCGTATAATTAAAATTTTTTTTTTTTGCAGCTGGGTTAGCAAAGAATAAAATCCAACAAAAAGACTGGAGTTCAGCAGTTATGGGTCGTGTTGTCATGTAAGCTTTAAAGCCAAATTTCGGTCCCAAAATTTTTTTCAACGGACTGAGAAAGCTTAAAGTTTAATAAAAAACGACCCTAAAGCCATTTGTTTTTCCAATATAAACAACATAAATTATAGAATTTCTTTGTACACAATATTTGAAGTTCTACCCAAACTACAAGTTATAAACAAATTTTTCGAGCAAGTTACTCGCGAGCAACCTTAATAGCCATATTAAGCGCTTTGGTATTAAGAAGGTTCACATTTTATGAGATATCTCCGGGGTAGCTTAGGTATGAAATTAATCAAATGGTTTATGACAGCATTCATAAACACCTTTTGTTTGAAACCCATAAAGTACTAACACATTTTTGTGGAAATATTCGTCGATACCTCCGAAACCGGTCGAGCTATCGAAATTCCAAGATATCTCCCAAACCATTTCAGATATTTCAATGAATCACATCGCATATTATAGCACTCAGTGACACCTTTCGTTTGACGCCCATATTGTAATAAGACATTTTTGGTCACCCCTGATCCACATATTGGGCGATAACCCCAAAACCCGTTGAGATATCGCAAAAAATAATATCTTAAACTTTAAGTCGAGCGTCCAGCAATCCAACGATTCAATTCCATTCAGTACTTTTAGAGTGTTACGAAAACAAACATACAGACGGACATGGTCCACATATTGGGCGATAACTCCAAAACCGGTTGAGATATCGAAATTCAATTCCACTGCATCTTTCATTCAATTCCATTCGTTACTTTTAGAGTGATACGTCCACAAACATACGGACAGACAGAGAGAAAGGCACACAAAAATTTTTAAAATGGTTGATTTGGATTCTACTCGCTTTTTGTTGATATCTGCCATGTACAATTTTATTATATGTAGAGATAGGTTTTGAGGTCATTTTGAGACTGTTTTGAATGGTCCCAAAGAGACCTCAAAGTGGCCCACAAAATGGTCTCAAATTGGCCCCAAAATAGTCCTAAAGTGATTCCATAGTGAGCTAAAGCGGCCCCAAGGTATCCCAAAGTGGCATCAAATTGACACCAAAATGGTCTTAAAGTGATCCCATAGTAACCTAAAGCGACCCAAAGGGATCCCAAAGTGGCCCCAAAATGGTTCCAAATTGGCCCCAAAATTGTCTTAAATTGGCCCCAAAATGGTCTTTAAGTGATCCCATAGTGACCAAAGCGACCCAAGGGGGCCCGAAAATGGTCCCAAATTGGCCTCAAAATGATCTCAAAATGGTCCCAAAATGGTATTAAAGCAGCGGTCACCAAAACTCTAATTGCAGCAATGTTAGTAACTGCAGCAGTGTTAGTGAAAAACGACTAGTTGAGTGCCAATCTGCTAAGGTCGCATCGTTCAGTAGCTTGCGGGCAAGCAAAAAGACAAGAACGTATGCGCGTACATTTTTCGATTTTATGCGCTGCTATACCACGTCGCACAATGCCATACGATAAATACTTTATGATACCGAATGCTTTCGAGCAACTCCAATGCCTTTTATGCAAGACATCTTTTTCAGGTACTAAGCTATTTCCTTTAAAAAGACATTCTGAGCTTTTCCATAAAAACATAAATGATCTAACCGAAACTAAAAAGTAAGAATTATTTATAGAAAAACAAATATTTTAGTTTCTTTTTACATTTCCCTACCTGCCCCTTTCATTTTAGCCAACCAACTTTTGTTGTTGTTGTTGTTGTTGTTGTTGTTGTTAACAGTCAAAACACTCCCCGAAGGTTTTGGGGAGTGATGCCGAAGTTGACAGTCCTTGGCCGGATATGACCCCGGTACGCTGCGGTACTCTATTGCGGTACTGCCCGACTGTCGTGGTAGCGATTTGGTATGACCAGTGGAACCTTCTAGGTCATGTCATCCCTCCATCCGTGAGGAAGAAGAAGATGGGTAATGAGAGGTGAGAGGAATCATATCCGTAGATCAACCATCGTAGGCACGTCATTACTTATGTGCATATTAGTCGCCTCTTACGACCGGTATGCCTACCTCGGGCATATTCTAAACCCCTAACTCGGATTTTAATTTGGTTCATATATAAATATCATTTTTTCTAAATAATTCTTTATTTTTAGTTTGGGTTAATTCATTTATACTTTTATGGAAAAACTCAAAATGTCTTTTAAGAGGAAATAGCTTATCATTGAAGTTGCTCGAAAGCATTGGGCATCATATAATTTTTATACCTTTCATGAACATGAAATGGTATTATAACTTTGGTCCGATGTTTGTAAATATGAGAAGAAGAAGAGATAGACCCATCAATAAGTATACCGAAATGATGAGGATGACGAGATGAGTTGATTTAGCCATGTCCGTCTGTCCGTCTGTCTGTCTGTCTGTTTGAACGCAAACTAGTCCCTCAGTTTTTGAGATATTTGGCTGAAATTGGGTATGCGGCCACCATTTTCCAATATAGGAATCATTTGTCGGAACCAGAAAGATCGGACCAATATAACATATACATAGCTCCCATACAACCGATTATTCCGATAAACGAATTTTGGGCTATAACTCCTGTAATTAAACAGGAAGGAACGTGAAATTTTATAAGTATTGCTATTTTTATATGTGAAATATCGATGCTGAAAATCATAGAGATGGGATAAATATTTCACATAGCTCCCATACAATCGATTATTCCGATAAACGGATTTTGGGCTATAACTCATGTAATTAAACACGTAGGAACGTGAAATTTTGTAAGTATTGCTATTTTTATATGTGAAATATCGATGTTGAAACTCATAGCGATGGGATAAATATTTCACATAGCTCCCATACAATCGATTATTCCGATAAACGGATTTTGGGCTATAACTCCTGTAATTAAACACGTAGGAACGTGAAATTTTGGACGTATTGCTATTTTTATATGTGAAATCTCGATGTTGAAAATCATCGAGATTGGATAAATATTTCACATAGCCCCCATACAATTGATTGTTCCGATAAACGGATTTTGGTAGATAACTCCTGTAATTATATCGGTAGGAACGTGAAATTTCGTAAATGTTGCTATTTTAGAATGTGGAATGTCGATGTTAAAAATCAATGAGATTGGACCAATATAACACATCGTCCCCATATAATCGATAGCTCCGATAATTTCGGTATGAGCTAAAGTTAAATTCACACAGGCTGTACTGGGGATCAAACAGTGAAAATCTTGACGCTTATTCATGAAAGGTATTTAGCCTTCGGCACAGCCGAAGACAGCTTTCCTTACTTGTTTTCATATGACATTGTGCGACGTGGTAGAAAAGCGCATGAAAACGAATTTTGTGTGTGCGTTGTTGTCTTTTTGCCTGATTTTTGCAAGATCTCAAATTTTCCCCAAAATGGTCTTAAAGCAGCGGTCACCAAACTCTAATTGCAGCAATGTTAGTAACTGCAGCAGTGTTAGTGAAAAAGGACTAGTTGAGTGCCCATCTGCGGTTTTATGCGCTGCTATACCATGTCGCACAATGCCATACGATAAATACTTTATGATGCCCAATGCTTTCGAGCAACTCCAATGCCTTTTATGCAACACATCTTTTTCAGGTATTAAGCTATTTCCTCTAAAGAGATATTCTGAGCTTTTCCATAAAAACATAAATGATCTAAGCGAAACTAAAAAGGAAGAATTATTTATAGAAAAAGGGTTAATTCATTTATGTTTTTATGGAAAAACTAAAAATGTCTTTTTAGGGGAAATGCTCGGAAGCATTGGGCATCATATAATTTTTTCATATTAGATTATGCGACGTGGTATAAAAGTGCATGAAAACGAATTATGCGCGTACGTTGTTGTCTTTTCGCGTGCCCGCAAGCTACTGAACGATGCGGGGCTAGCAGATGGTCAGTTGAAAGTGATACCATAGTGACCTAAAGCGACCACAAGGCATCCCAAAGTGACCCCAAAATGGTCCCAAATTGGGCCGAAAATGGTCCCAACTTGGCACTAAAGTGGTCTTAAAGTGATCCCATAGTGACCTAAAGCGACCCTAAAGGATCCCAAAGTGGCCCCAAAATGGTCCCAAATTGGCCCCAAAATGGTCTTAAAGAAATCCCATAGTGACCTAAAGCGCCCCAAGGGATCCCAAAATGGCCCCAAATGGTCTTAAAGTGATCCCATAGTGACCTAAATCGACCCCAAGGTGGCCCCAAATTTGCCCCAAAATGGTTTTAAAGTGACCCCATAGTGACCTAAAGAGACCCCAAGGGATCTCAAAGTGGCCCCAAAATGGTCCCAAATTGGCCCCAAAATGGTCTCAAAGTGACCCCAAAATGGTCTTAAAGTGATCCAATAGTGATCTAAAGCGACCCCAAGGGATCCCAAAGTGGACACAAATTGGCTCCAAAATGGCCTTAAAGTGATCCCATAGTGACTTAAAACGACCCCAAAGGATCCCAAAGTGGCCCCAAAATGTTTCCGAATTGGCCCCAAAATGGTCCCAAATTGACCCCAAAATGGTCTTAAAGTGATTCCATAGTGACCTAAAGCGACCCCAAGGGATCCCAAAGTGGCCCCAAAATGGTCCCAAATTGACCCCAAGTGTTCCTAAAGGACTCAAAATATCGTATGCACGTACGGACAGACTGACTCTGATATACGGATCTACATACATATATCCGTACAAACCCCCGTTGCAAGGTTAGGTTAGGTTCAAGTGGCTGCCGCAGAGGCACATTTAGGCCAGTCTTGAAAGGCCCGTTGTGATACCATCAACACAAGGAAAGTCAGTCCCGGGACCCAGCCATATGAAAAATCCCTGAGTTGTTGGGATTTTCCACATAGCAGAATCCCGGGACTGACACTCCTAAACCGACACCGTTACTCCTCCTCGAACCACTTAGATGACTTTATGAAGGCCATCAAGTCCTTTATGTCCAGTTCCGCGATCTGGCTAAGGCTATCCAGGAAGGGAACTCCCAAAAAGCGCGTTCCCGCGCCGCTTAAAGCCGGACAGTTGCAGATGAGGTGCTCCACTTTTTCCTCCTCCTCATCATCTTTGCAACTTCTGCAGGTAGAGCACACCCAGCCTTTCTGCATGCCTGCCAATGAGGCAGTGACAGGTTAATACCCCTATCAATATGCAGATTTCCCTCCTAGTTAGGGCATAAATGCGTCTAGACCTTTTAAGATCCCATTTTGGCCAGGTTTGTTTCGATATCCGACACCCTGGGGATTGCAGCCATCTTTCGTTCTCTTTGACGAAGAGTGTGCTCCTTCAGCATTAGTTTGCATGTGGCAAACGGCATACCCAAGCGCTTTTTATCCTGAAGAACCTGCTTGGGTTGTCGCACTGAACGATATACTTTTCGAGCTCAACAAAAACGGGGTTAAGGTAGTAGCATATGCTGACGACGTTGTTATTGCAGTATCGGGACCGTTCCCTTCAACGCTAAGCGAACTCTTGGAAAGTGCACTCCGGAAGCTACAGGCCTGGACCTCTGCTAGTGGTCTAGGCATCAACCCAAGTAAAACGGAACTAGTACTGTTTAGCAACAAAACCAAGATCCCTCAATTCCGTCTACCCTCGCTTAACGGCACTGAACTATTACTCTCCCAGAGGGTAAAGTATCTCGGTGTCGAAATAGATAGCAAACTTAACTGGTAACTGAACGCTGAGAAGAGAATAAACAAAGCATACATTGCCTACTACTCCTGCAAAAGAATAGTAAGCAAGAACTGGGGTCTAAAACCAAAACTGATGATGTGGCTCTACACTGCAGTCTTAAGACCCATACTATCGTATGGGGTGTTAGTTTGGTGGCCGGCCATAGACAAACAGTACAGCATCAATAACCTAAACAAGATACAACGGGTGCCATTCGGAGGCGTAACGGATGCACTTAGATCCTGCCCGGCAGACGCACTCAACATCATCCTAGACCAATTACCGCTAGACATGCACATTCGTGTAATGGCCACAGGAGCAGCACTAAGGCTTACGGCTTCCGAGTGCTGGAATGCGAAACAGTATGGCCACAGCGGCATCCTAAACAGGTTCTCAAACGAAGACCTATCATCAGACTACCTCCCACCATCCCTAAAATTCGACAAAAACTATGAAGTGCACTTCCCGTCAAGAGGCGAATGGAGAGATGGTAGCGCTTGTAAGCAGGAGATAATCTCTGTATTCACGGACGGGTCCAAAATGGACTGTGGCGTGGGGGTCGCTCAGTCCTACCGTCTCCCGGACTCGGCCAGCATCTTCCAAGCAGAAGTAGTTGGTATCGAGAAAGCCTGTGGACACCTAATAGGAGAGTCAATTGAAGGGAGGGAGGTGCGCATATACTCAGACAGTCAAGCGGCGCTTATGACGCTCGACTCGCCGATCATTTCCTCTAAGGCCGTCAGCGACTGCAAAGGGTCGCTTAGGGCAGCAGCAAACTCCGCGAAAATCACACTTGTCTGGGTTCCGGGTCATAGGAACATTGAGGGCAATGAGAAAGCGGATGTACTGGCAGGGACAGGGGCTTCAGCAGACAACTTAGAAGTTGTTAGTGTGCGTCGCCCACTCACAGCAATCAAAAGTGGCATACGTAACAAATACAAGGCCATGGCCATTCGTGGTACTCCTCAGATAGCTGTAGGATTGCCAAACAAACTTGGCAGAAATACAACAGGAGTAGAACCGAGAGCCTGCTATGCAGATCTAGGAAGGAGATTTTCAGAATCACAGCCACCATAACAGGACACTGGCCACTGGGCCAACATGCGGAAAGAATTGGGCTACCATTCAACGAGGTGTGTAGAAGTTGCGGCCTAGATGGCTGTAAAGAAACTGTTACTCACTTCCTCTGCGAGTGTCCTGCCCTGGCCAATATAAGACACAATACCTTAGGTAGGTTTGTTCTAACTGACCTGAAGGATGTATCTAAGTGCCCCATAGTTGACATAAGCAAATTTATAAGTCTCACCAAATGGTTTGACCAATATCCATCTAGTCCTTAGAAAATAGATTGTAATTGGTTTCACAGTTTAGTGCATCAAAATGGCGCCCAGCGCGCTACTTGGGCCCGGTCCTTCTGACCGGGCAGCACGGCAACCAACCAACCAACCAATGCAACAGCGATTGTCATCGTGTCTGCTAGCTTACGAACAAACATTCATACTCGTTTATTTATTGCGAGATGGATCTCTTACAATATTAACCAATCACACGACGTCATTGTATGCAAGCACACATATATATGCAAAACCGTCTTTCTGGACAGGATTGCCATTCCTTGGGGAAATATTTTCTCTTTCAAATGAGCAAAAGTTCGCTCGATGTCTAATTTTTATGTATGCCTGGTAGCCCAAAATCTGGCTTCTTCGAAATTCAAAAATCGTGCGGTGAATTTCCGCGCTTGCCTAGCACATACAACCCTGCAAAAATCGAGAGTACTCTATTTCCTTTCTAAAGAGTACTACAATTGGAGCATCATAGTACTCCAAATGTAATCCTTTTTCATATAAAAATTGTGCTCCAATTCACTTGCGATGTCCTAGGACTGGACCACCTACTCCAACCTTCGCCTTGTTTCTGGATTGCAGAACTTCAATCGAGAAAAATGAGCTATGACCATCGAAATCCGTCACGCATAACCAGGCGATCATAAAAATTAGCGCAGAACTTACACCATCTCAGCCATACTCAACGATGACGGACGTTGTAAAATAATTTGTCTCTACGCACAAACATTCTACTCCTTGAGTTATGTAGGTGTGTAAAAAGTCGCATAAGCTTTTGTTCTCGTACATTGCGTGCGTAAACCCACACGATGTGGTTCCTGCGCAGGTTTGAAAGCGACTGAAATTATTTTTCATCCCTAAAATCAAGGCGAATTCAAACAAAGAAGCGAAGTTCTTTGGCCCATGACAGTAAATGCAACAGCGATTGTCATCGTGTCTGCCGGCTTACGAACAAACATTCATACTCCTTTATTTATTGCGAGATGGATATTATACAATATTAACCAATCACACGACGTCATTGTATGCAAGCACATATATATATGCAAAACCGTCTTTCAGGACAGGATTGCCATTTCTTGGGGAAATGTTTTTTATTTCAAATGAGCAAAATGTCGTTCGATGTCTAATTTTTATGTATGCCTGGTAGTCCAAAATCTGGCTTCTTCAAAATTCAAAAATTGTGCGGTGAATTCCCGCGCTTGCCTAACACATACAACCATGCAAAAATCGAGAGTACTCCAATTGGAGCATCAGAGTACTCCAAATGTAATTCTTTTTCATAAAAAAATTGTGCTCCAATTAACTTGCGATGTTCTAGGACTGGACCACCTACTCCAACCTTCGCTTTGTTTCTGAATTGCAAAACTTCAATCAAGAAAAATGAGCTTTGACCATCGAAATCCGTCACGCATAACCAGGCGATCATAAAAATTAGCGCAGAACTTGCACCATCTCAGCCATACCCAACGATGACGGACGTTGTAAAATAATTTGTCTCTACGCACAAACATTCTACTCCTTGAGTTATGTAGGTGTGTAAAAAGTCGCATAAGCTTTTGTTCTCGTACATTGCGTGCGTAAACCCACACGATGTGGTTTCTGCGCTTGTTTGAAAGCGACTGAAATTATTTTTCATCCTCAAAATCAAGGCGAATTCAAAGAGAGAAGCGAAGTTCTTTGGCCCATGAGAGTGAATGCAACAGCGATTGTCATCGTGTCAGCTGGCTTACGAACAAATATTCATACTCGTATAGTTATTGATATTGCTTGCTTGTTTTTATGAGCGCTTAGGCATACAACTACAAAAATCAGCTAAAATTACTCTATTTATTTCTAGTTCCGTTGCATAACTTCCGTTGCATTGTCATCAATTTTCTCAAATTTTACTCTCAATCAAAAACTTCATATCGCCGCCTAAGAAGTTAACTTCAAAAATGCATGAAAAAAATAGAAGTAAAATAATTTTAAAATAATAATTTTAAAAGCCTTCAAAAAATCTTAATGCGCATTATGCCGTCTGTCAGGGTAGATTTGCATTAATTCAAATAGCAAGCCAAGGTCGATTTGTTTTGGATTTTTTTTTTATTGCAGTTCGTCTCATTGACGTTAGTAACAACACCAAAAATATTTCAAACAACACTTTTGATTCGGTGCAAAAGTGTCATTGTAGAAAATCTTGCGTATTGATCCCAAAATGACCCCAAAGTGGTCCCAAAGAGACACAAAGTGGCCCCAAGTGGTCCGATAGTGAAACAAAGTGGTCCGCAACTGGTCCGAAATTGGTCGATAAGTGATCCATAATTGGGATGAAAGTGGTCAATAAGTGGTCCAAACTCCAATATCAGTGCACTTCATTATTATCTTCTTCTCAGCATGGTTTCATAGGTCAAGGATCATCCACCACCAACTTGCTTAAGTTTGCCTCCCTAGTAATAGACTGATTTATGAAGAAAAAGCAAACGGATGTCACCTATACTGACTGCAGTAAGGCATTTGACTCTGTTAATCATGAGCTTCTTATTCATAAACTAGACCTGATGTGTGAGTTCTCTCGCGACTGTGATGAGTGTAAGACGTTCTACTAACCGTGATAGATTATTAAACTCGTGCCCATACAAAGTGTCACAGAACCAACTAAATAAACAAAATAGACAATCACACAAAACATTTGAAAACAAAATTTATAAGAAGAAAAAAAAAGAATGGTCGGCAGCCACAAATAATATGAATGAGCAAAATGCTCAAAATTCATATAACTTAATGGGCCCTGGCCACGTGATTTATGAACAAGTGCAAACCGCAAATAAAATAAAGAGTAACAATATGGAAGAGGCATCAACTTCCAAACAAATCAACAACAATAACTACTACGCGGCTCTCGATGTTGATATTGACGATGATGATGAGTGCGTGATTAACTTTAAAGAATATGTAACACAAAAGCAAAACAAAGCATGTGACTTGCAAATAAACTACAACAACAAATCTCCTGAAAAGGAAAATAAAAATGCAAATGACAATTGCACAGGAAAAAACAATTCACTAGACAATAACAAAAGTGAAAATAAATATAAAAACAAAGTTCCACCTATTATAATTTACGGTATTGATCCCGAAAAACTTATTGAAGTCTTACCTAAAGGCATCAAAATAAAAAACTTTAAAATCAAAGAAGGCAGAGAACAAAAACAAACCTTATACGTAGAAGACTTAAACACCTTTGCAGTGGTAAGGAATTTCCTGATTAAAACTAATGTGAAATTTTTCACATACTCCCCAAGAGCATGGAAGAACAAAACATACCTATTAAAAGGGTTAAATGCAAATACAGACCCTACACTGATTCTAAAAGAACTAAAGCAACATGAAAGAGATAATTTAGAATTTATCAAAGTCACACCATTTTATACAAAAAATTCAAAGAAAAACTTAACTGCGTTACCAATATTTATGGTACAAATAACACCTGAAAGTAACATAAATGCACTTAAAAGCATAAAAAACATACTATATAGATGTATAAATTGGGAACCCCTGAAAAAAGAAGGAATTGCCCAATGTCGGAACTGTCAGGGATTCTTCCACAGCGCAGCCAACTGCCATCTACCACCCAAATGTGTCAAATGCGATCAACCTCACAACAGCAAAGAATGTCATATGGAAAAATCAAATGACGAAGACAAAAGCAAATTATATTGTGTTCTATGTAAAAAATTCGGGCATCCAGCCTCATACAAGGGATGCGAGAAATATACTAACCTTAAGCTAAAACTAATTGAGAGAAAAAAAAATATCTCAAACAAACCTATTAATAACCAAAACTTGATTAACCCAAATGTTAAATTCACTGATCTCTTTGGAAAATCAACACCAGACCAAAATATTTCTTATACACCTAGTAATAATGAAAAACTAACTCAAAGCTTACTCGTAGAACTTAAAAAGGCATTAGACAATTTAAGAGAACAATTGTCAATTATCCAAAAACAACAGCAAGAACAAGCATCTCGCATCGACGTTCTTTTCTCATTACTAGACAACTCTCCATGACTGACACAACCAACACCTTTACAAAAACTCTTAATATAATATCTATTAATGTTAATTCTTTAGTCACTAGTTGACTCAAGGGATAGGCCGTGGTGGAACTTATTCGAACTACTCACGATTTACTGGGAATCCAAGAGTCAGGTCAATCCGGGCGGTGTTGCTATCCTCGTACCGGGTGAAATTGCTTACAAGCAAAAATGGGGTTACACGGTCAACGTTGCGATTGAGTAGAAAGCAAACACACTTATATAATAATATATACAATGTATTTCAAAAGGAAAATTCACTTTAAATAATGGTTTTTCACCAGCTTATATTTTGCCGGCAACACCAAGAAAAAATACAAAAAGGAATAATAATAAATCAGCCGGTTTGACAGGTAGCGATCCTGCCAGATCGCTACCTTTTGAATACGGCGAATTCGACTTGGGGGATTTATGCGGGTGGTGTTACCACACGTCCAAACCAAAAATAATCATGAGAGATTATTTTATAAGTCATGACTGATGAACTAAATTACAAAATAATGAATAATTACTAGATAAAAAGCGTAATATGAATATTTACAAGATGGAATAATAAATATATACATTGAATGGAATGGAATGGATTTGGACGTGTGGTACCGCGTAAACATCCTGCCCCGCCTAGGCGCACTAAGCGCCTAAGGTATGCTGCAATTCAGTTAAGGCCCGAACTGCTTCCTGGATCAGTATCCGTCCCACCTGGTTTTGGTATGCGGCTGTGCGTAAGCCCGTTGCGGTGCATCGGATGCTGCGGTCGCCGATGCTGCGTGGTTGGGTTATTTGGCGTTCCCTTGGAATGCGACCATTAGGTTGCGATTGCGGACGGCGACGCGGAACTGTTGCTCGACGGTGTGACTGTTGGGGGCGTGGTTGCTGATGAACCTCCTGTTCTGGCAGACCGGCGTGCGACGGCTGACGGCCTCGGGGTTCGCGGTGAAGCAGAGTATGGTGGTGTTGCCCGCAGACCCGACAGCTCTCCCATGAGGTGCACTCGTTGGTGCGGTGAGACAGCGCCAAACAGTTGGTACAGTACTGATGTGCTCTAGCAATTAACGCGCGTATTTGCGGCTGCATAGCCGAGAAGACAGGGCACATCAGAAGCGCGTGATGAGGCATGTACAATCGGCACTTCCGGTAATCTGGTACTGCTTCATTGCGTCGCGGGCGGGCCACGGGCATGACCACTTGCGATGACAACAGCCGACGGGGTGCTGGAACCGGAGGGCGTTGACGATCCATCTGTAGGGAGAAACAAACACATGTATAGGGATTCAGTTGAATGCGTTCGTTTGCGTGAGGCAGGAATATGTTGGAGAGAGAATGTGTAGAGAGATTAGTATTGTGAGCCGGATTTGGGAATGTTTAAAGAATTTTTGGGGCGATTTCGATAGCACGAGCTCAGCGGACTGTAGTTGTTTCGGAGGATTCAATGGAGCAATGACAGTCTGAGTCCTGCTCAACCGGTGGAAGAAAACATAATTTTGTGACCGGCCGGGTGAGAACACCATTCTGAGTGCGTACGTCGACCACGCGGGTGTGGCCGTCTCGTCCTGGATGTGTGCGCTCAATGCGACCTAGTCGCCATTGTGTTGGGAGTAAATTATCCTCTTTTATTATGACGAGGTCGCCCAATTTAGGAGGGTTTTGGGGGGTTTTCCAGCGGTAACGCTTCTGGAGATCGGTGAGATAGTCAGTTTTCCAGCGTTTGCTGAACTGGTGATGCAAGACTTTTAATATTTCCCACCGATTTAGCATAGAGAGCTTTTCGTGATTCGGTTCGGGAAGAGAGAGAAGGGGTGCGCCACGAAGAAAATGACCCGGGGCAAGGGCGGTGAGGTCATTCGGATCTTGAGAAAGCTGGGAGATAGGGCGAGAGTTAAGTACGGCCTCTATCCTGATCAATAGAGTAGAGAACTCTTCGAAAGTGAAGGAGATCTTTTTCAAGTGGGTTTTAAAACTTTTGACAGCGGATTCCCATAATCCGCCCATGTGGGGTGCACCGGGGGTATAAATGTCCAGTTAATGCCTTGCGGGGCATACTTTTGGACAACATCTGATGAGACCTCCTGCAGGAAAGAGATGAATTCCTTCTCGGTAGCACGTTTGGCTCCAATGAAAGTTTTGCCATTGTCGCTCATCATCTGGTTCGGATATCCGCGGCGTCCTACGAAGCGGGCAAAGGCGGCGATAAATGCTTTACTGGTGAGGTCCGAGCACAATTCCAAATGGACCGCCTTTGTGGTGAAGCACACGAATACAGCTACGTATCCTTTGATAAGCGTGGGAGATCGTAGCATGGAGGCCTTTATTTGAAAGGGGCCAGCCAAGTCGACACCTGTCGTGGTGAAGGGAGGAGCAAACGTGCATCGTTCGGGGGGTAAGGCTGCCATGATTTGCGTGCGTGTTTGTTGCCTATGGGTGATGCATACTCTGCAATGGAATATACATTTTTTGATAAGGGGTTTGAGACGGGCAATATAGAACTCTTGCCTTATAAAAATAGCTCATGGATGTATTGAATATAGAGCGTAGCGAGGTGAGATTTTTCGCGAATAATGATGGGATGCCGCTCGTTGTAGCTGAGGGCTGCATGTTCTAGTCGACCGTTGACCCGAATGACTCCGCTTTTATCCAGGAAGGGATTAAGTGGTAACAGGAAACTCCGCTTTCCAATGGGGTTTGAATTCTCTAGGCAAACTCTTTCAGGAGCATAGTTACGGGTTTGGGTCATGGTGATTAGTCGATGTTTTGCTCTTTTGAGTTCGGCATGTGATAACGAGGGTTCGACGGGGTCATGGATCCCCACGGCTGAGTCTTTGGCCCGGCGTATAAACCGGAGAACGTATGCTATCACTCTTAAGGCGCGGGCGTAGGAGGAGAACCTAATGAGTAGATCCTCGGTGTCTTCGGTGGCGTGTAATGCCTCTATTCGGCGAAGCTCGGGAGGCTCGATGTTTCGGATCATTGGTGGTGGCCAATCTTCGGGGGGTTTGGGGAGCCACTCTGGACCATTCCACCAGAGATGGGAGTTAGCGAGCTCGACGGGCGTACAGCCTCTGGTTCCCATATCTGCGGGGTTATCCTTACTGCGCACGTGTCGCCAGGGAACATTACCTACGAGATCTATGATCTGGGCTGTTCGGTTGGAGACATTTGTTTTCCAGGAGTGAGGAGGCTTTTCGAGCCATGCTAACACAATTTCCGAGTCAGACCACATGGTTAATTTCTTTTTACCGAGATTGAGATGGGATAGAACGACTGCGACTAGTTTGGCCAGTAGGAGAGCTCCACAGAGTTCCAGGCGTGGCAGGCTAATTGTTTTGAGAGGAGCCACTTTGCCTTTGGAGACTAGGAGGTGGGAGACAACTTGAGTGCCGACAGTAGTTCTTAAATAGAGATTCGCGCAATAAGCCTTCTCAGAGGCGTCGCAAAATCCATGGAGCTCGACATGTAGATCGGGGGCGAAATTAATCCATCGGGGTATTTGAATGGCTGAGATGGTCTCGAGGGTTTTGGCGAATTGCGCCCATTTGACAAGGCGTATGGGCTTGACCTGTTCATCCCAGGCGGTTCCGTCTAGCCATAGTTCCTGCATGAGTATTTTCGCTTGTATCATAATGGGCGTTAGCCACCCTGCGGGGTCAAAAAGTTTCGCAATGGAGGAGAGTATTTGTCTCTTGGTAGAGGCTGAGGAGGCGGGATTTGAGTCGACCGTATAGGAGAATGTGTCTGAGAGCGCATTCCATTGAATTCCAAGTGTTTTAGCGGTACTACTTTTTTCGAATTCTAGAAAGTCTGTTTCAAGTAAGTCCGCTTTAGGAATATTTTGGATAATTTCCGGGTGGTTTGCGGTGATCTTTTTTAATGGGAAGCCGGCAGAGTTCAGAGATTCTATAACTTCATATAGGGCCTGCTCGGCTGATTGAATATCATGGCTACCCGATAGTATGTCGTCCATTTGGGTGGGATTGGGTTACGTCTTTTGCGAGCTCGTGCAGAGTACGGATAG
This sequence comes from Campiglossa producta, assembly GCA_964058755.1. Classification (NCBI taxonomy): domain Eukaryota; kingdom Metazoa; phylum Arthropoda; class Insecta; order Diptera; family Tephritidae; genus Campiglossa; species Campiglossa producta. Next base: position 2,044,957 of record CAXKVI010000010.1, read on the forward strand.
CCAAGAATGGCGCACAATTGACCCCGAAAGTAACCGTTTTTAATTTAAAGTCCTTGAGTGGGCCGTTTTCGGGAGTTCGAAATATAATTCTTTGGAAGTCTCGGTCATCGGGGTGTAGGACAATTTGGCGGTACATTTTTTTCACATCGCCATCAAACACGTATTTATACGTTCGCCATTTCAGAAGCATGAGTCTGAGATCGGGCTGGATGGTTGGTGCGGTGCATAGAACGTCATTTAGGGAGTGACCGGAACCGGATTTCTTAGAGGCGTTAAATACTACTCGGACTTTTGTCGTTTTCTTCTCGGGTTTTACGACCGCATGGTGGGGGAGATAGAAGGAGTAGTATTTACCCTGAGATTCTATTTCGCTGGGACTACATTCTTCCATATGGCCGAGGGACAGGTATTCTTGGAGAACCCGGTCGTATTGGGGTTTGAGATCGCCCTTTTGTCGGAGGGTGCGTTCCATGCCGACATATTGTCGTAGGGCTGCAGTTCGGGAATGACCTAATCCGATATCGTTCGGGAATGCTGGTTTGAATGGGAGACGAACCATATATCGACCGTCAGCAGTTCGGGTGGTTGTGGTTTTGTGAAAATCTTCGCACATTTGATCTTCGGGAGTTTCCAATCGAGGTCTGGGTACCTCTTCGATTTCCTAAAACTGCTTTAGTTGTTCATCAAGCTGGGCATTGGATATTTCATACGCTTGGGTTGAGTAAGCGGTTACTTTTTCGGGGGTTTGACCACTTACAATCCAGCCAAATATAGTGTTTTGGGCTAGCAGTGTGGGGGAGATTTTCTCAATGCCATTAAGCATTATTTGCGGGATGAGATCGCTGCCTAGTACTAAGTCAATTTGGGATGGGTTCTGACAGTCTTGGTCCGCCTACCTGTTTTCCGCTGGAATTGCCTTTAAGTTCATGAGAACGCGGATTTGGTTATCTACTAGAACTCTCTTGTTCTCATATCGGGACTTTAGTGCTTCCCAAGCTAGGGCAAAGTTGTTGTCACTTAAAGGGAATTGTTCCACTATTTGATGTGCCTTTCCTTTAGTCTTGTATCGGAGGTGATATAGTTTCTGGGCACTGGAGAGTTGCGAGTGGTTGATATAGACCGCAGTGAACATGTCACGGAAAGATGGCCATTCATTATACCCTCCATAAAAAATTTCAGTATCACATGGGGGGACTTTGAGGTTCGTGTTGGACGACTCATGTGCGGGTTGGATTTGTTGTTGGGGGGGGGGGGGGGGGGTTGTTCAATTCTTTGAGCTGGCGTTGATCGCCTATTTTTGCTTTCGTGTCCTCATATGATATAAGGCAAGCTCAGTATTTACGGACTTAAAGTCATCGGGAAGGTCCTGGTCATCTGATTCTACCACCGTGTCATAGGCACTCTGTACCCTTGCCCAGAATACGTCTATATTTTTATCTTTTATTTTCAGGGCTGCCTCGGTATTATCTTGAATCTGAGTTGCGCCGAACCGAGCACAATAATCCGTGAAGATATCTGTTTCGGATATAAATTTATTTTCGACCGCGGTAGCCATTCTAAAGAGGGACTTGCTTAATTTTATTTTGGAAATCTTGAGAAATTTATTAGCTGCTGCTTTATTAGAGAATCACAAAGAAGTTTTTTGACTGGTCCAAAAGGGAGTAGTCAGGGACAAGTTGGCCGAACGAGAAAAATTTACTACTGGGGTATTTCAACTTTTGCTGAACGAGGCAAGTTTACTGCTGGGTTGTCGCAAATCATATAAACGTATGTAAATATATATCGCAATTATACCGCAAGGGACACAGGTTTATAAAAGGGCAATGTTTTAGCTTTGTGAGAAAATATATATGTAAATATGTATGTAACTTATGGGATTTGCCTTTAAAGGGTCAGTTACATAAAGCTTTATTTTGGCTTTACCTCAAACTTTGACTTTGACAGAAAAGTTCAGTATACGTACCCTGCAGTCAAATTCCGAACTAGTCAGCAAACATACTAGTTCATTGACTAACCATTTTGCGGCATATGCATACCAGTTCATTGTTGATTAGTTTTAAAACCAGTCAATGCCAAACTACTCAGTGAAAATTCTAGTTCATTGACTATACATTTTGTGGTGTATGCATACTAGTTCATTGCTGATTAGCGTTAAACCAGTCAATGCCAAACTACTCAACAAGAAATATAGTTAATTGACTATACTTTGTGGTGTATTCATACTAGTTCATTTCTGATCACCTTTAAACCATTCAATGTCGAACTACTCAGCAAACAATATAGTTCATTGACTATACATTTTGTGGTGTATTTATACTAGTTCATTGCTGATTAGCTTCAAACCAGTCAAGGCCAAACTACTCAGCAAGCAATATAGTTCATTGACTATACATTTTGTAGTGTATTCATACTAGTTCACTTCTGATCACCTTTAAACCAGTCATGATCGAACTACTCAGCAAACAATATAGTTCACTGACTATACATTTTGTGGTGTATTCATACTAGTTCATTTCTGATCACCTATAAACCATTCAATGTCCAACTACTCAGCAAACATACTAGTTCATTGACTAAACATTTTGTGGTGTATTTATACTAGTTTCTTTCTGACTACCTTCAAAATAATCAATTCCAAACTACTCAGCAGACACCTAGCTCGTTTACTATACATTTTATGGATGTTTTTATACTAGTTATTTGCTGATTACCCTTAAACCAATCAATGCCAATCTAATCAGAAAACATACTAGTATACAACTATAATTTGCTGGGAGAAATCATATTAGTCAGGAAAATCCTGGTTCGTACTAGTATGTAAGTATGTATGAATCTCGGGTTGAAATCATACTACACCTTTTTCAGTTCATATTCAGAAAGTTTTCTGAGTATCAATTGTAATTTTCTGAAGGTCAATTGTATTTTTCTGAATATCAAATGGAAATTTTGAATATGAATTGTAATTTTCTGAATATAAATTGTTACTTTCTGAATATAAACTGAAAAAAGTGTAGTCAGAAAAAGTCTAATCTATTTTAGAAAAATACTAATTAGAAAAATTCCATTTCATACTACATTATTATTATAAGGCCTTATTACACCGCAACCATTAGTACGATCTATTGTATAGTACATGGTACTATGCAAACATTATTTCAAAATTTTGGTTTGCTTCTTTTGCTCTCTTGTAATTCACAGATGCTTTTTCGTGTTTTGGGTAAATACAAATATGATGCTGATGTATATATGATCTAGTATGTCAACTGCTATATTTCTTGTGTATATACACAGAAAAAAAGCACTGGTTAAAAGGCACTGGTAAAATCAACCATCTCGTGCTGTTATCCTAAAGTTGACCAAATTTTAATTGTTTGAAGGGTAATTTTTGTTGAAGTAACTGCATTCAGATCTTTTATGATCCCTCTAGATCTTTTATGATCCCATTTTGGCCAGGTTTGTTTGGATGTCCGGCACCCTGGAGATTGTTACCACCTTTCGTTGGCTTTACGGAGTGTGTACTCCTTCAGCAACTCCTTCGGCAAACGGCATATGCAAGCTAATACTGATTACAATATTTACAAGCAATTTTCGGGATTGTATACAAGAGATGAAGAGATGTATACAATCCCGAAAATTGCTTGAACATACCGTCGGTATTTACAGCAATAGACTACAAGTCAAAAAAACCTTCACCACAGTGTTGTGAGTTCGACTCTCACAATGCCGGGAAGAAAAGTCCTTGAAGAGATGTAACTCCAGTATCATCGAAACATATGTCGGCTTGTCTGGTTCCTGCAGCGCGTAGGTAAATTTTTCTCAAAAAACACATTTTCATACAATCCCGAAAATTCCTGTAAATACCGTCGGTATTTACAGCAATAGACTACAAGTAAAAAAAGCAACAAAGAGATAATATTAATATTTAAGTGATTGAATCGGCTGGCAGAAATCCTTGGGCTGAACCCTTCCAGAGGGTGCCGGCTGGTAATAGACACTACAGAAACCCCTACGCAGGGGAGTGTTAGCTAAGAAATCAGTGCCATTGGTGCCTTAGGTCTTTAATAGCTCTGGCATATGGAAATGATTTTTGAACGTGGCCTCAAGGTGGGAACCGGGCCACACCCAGATGAAATGGTGGCCCCCCCTAATCCAGGTTGTTATGCGATTCCGTGCCCATTGGATGGTTTGCAGTCAGGGGTATCCGACTGTATTCTTACGAAGCCTCCCGGATATCGGTCCACCTCCGGGAGTAGCGGTGACTTGCTGCGGCATGGGGCTCTGTCGTAGTCGACCGTTTCATATCCCCCTTTCACATACTTTCAGGCTGCCGAACGGTCTCATCTCAGTAGGCAGCCTACGAACTAGTTATATAAATTTTCCACATGAATAAAAACCAAGCCTCGGAGCCCTGCAGGGTAATGATGCTGCCTCTGGCACAGGCGTTAAAAATACTTATAAAACCCTGCCACAATCGGGAACCGCTAAGGTGGCGCCTATCAGGCCTGCACGGCCTCAAACCACTTTTAGGCCCCCTGCGCGAGCTAGCAGCAGTAGGACCAAACCCCCTGAGGGCAAGTCCGAACCTGTAACAGCCGGCAAAGCTAGCCCCACTGAGGGAAAGCAACTCCCGGCTGAGCAAACGCAGGTGGCCCGTCTTACGGGCACCTCTGCTCAGCATGTGGCGGAAACCAACACCGGGTCCTCCACGGACAGAGTGACTGCCCCCGCCCATGCAAAACAAACTCGTGGCAAGCCGGCTGACCCGCTAGAGGGTTCTAAGGCAAGCAAACGAGTCCTCCTCTCAGTCCGCAATCAGCGGAATCTACGCAATGCCGCCAAAATTGTAGAGAGACTGGGCAAGTCTCCCAGCGATAAGCTGACGGCAGAGCAAAAAAGCTCTCTGGCCTGGGCAGGAAAATCATTGCGGAAAAATCATCGCGTAACACCGCAAACACCGCAACCGATCCTGCCAATACGGCGCCAACCGGGTCGGATGGGCCAGCCCTTAAAAGGCAGCGGTCGATAGTAAACGCCTCGAGCGTTCCTAAAAGGCATAGGTCCATAACCTCTGCCCATTCTCCACCTGCCCTAACAAAACCGTTCAACGAGGTTTCCAAGGGCAAAATCACGTTGGCGGTTTTGAACCGCGGCCATCCGGATGGAAACATTACCCCGGACAATTGGAAGGATGTCCTGAACGGCGTTCTCAGGCAGTTCAAGGACATTATGGACAAGAACCCGGGTGCTGCTCCCATTATCCGCGATGCCGGCTGGTATCAGGGCAGGATTAAACTAGTTTCCTCCGCAGACGAGCGCTCTTGCCGTCTGTACACACTCGCCATAGCTTCGGTGGGGGAGCTGTGGCCCGGGGCTAAGCTGGATGCCGTCAGTTTGGGGATGGTACCCAGAGAGAGGAACCGGAGGAGATGGAGACGAAGCCCGAGCTTCAGAGTGATGTGTGGCAGGAAACACCTTGAGCGCACTTGTTACGCTTGACTCTGAGGCAGCAGCTACCTCCATCGAGTCGGCTCCGATGAATTTGGAGGAGGTGGGCAGCGCCTCGAGTGTACCCACCTCCACCGCAGCAAATCTCACGACCCCATGCAACACCTCGAGTGTACATGAGGTCGATATCGAACTAGCACGTAGTGCTCCAGAGTCCGAGAGTGATACACTCTCGGTATCTGAGCTGGCAGGGCAGCTCTCTACCAGCTTGGACGAACACCTCCTCCTGGAATCCGACCAGTCAGATGTTGGCTTCGACGATACAATCGTTGAGGTGGCATCGGGCGGGACGGAGCAGGGGGAGATGGACGTCGATGCTGAGTTTTCAGAACGGTCCTAATGGTCCGGATACTGCAAATTAACCTGCATCACTCTAAGGCAGCCTCCGCTGCGCTAATCTTACGCCTCTGCAAAACATCGGAGGCGGTCGTTCTAGTCCAAGAGCCATGGGTTGTCGGTACCAGGGTCTGTGGGCTGAATACCGATGAGTACCAGCTGGTGACGCCACCTGCAAAAGGTAGACTCAGATCATGTATTCTTATCAGAAAAACTCTTTCTTATTTTCTACTATCTCCTTTCAGCGATGATGACTTCACCTGTATCAGCCTCGAGCTGCAGGACTATACCCTCTGGCTGATGTCCGCATACTTTGCGCCCGATCGCCCCATCTCTGCACAGGATAGGCTCAGCCAGGCGGTAAAGGAGGCCCAACTCAAGGGGCTTCCAATAGTCATTGGAGCCGACGCCAACGCGCACCACCTCGCATGGGGCTCAACCGACACAAATACAAGGGGTGAGTCTCTTTTTGATTTTATCATAGAAAACAACCTCTGTATCTGTAACTCTGGGGACAAGCCAACTTTTGTCACCTCGAATAGGAGGAAAGTTCTAGATATTACTCTGGTTTCAGGACCTTTCTCTGACTTAGTTAAGGAATGGAAAGTTTCCGATGATAACTCCTACTCTGACCATATGTACGTAACTTTTAATCTGCTTTTGCGACCTCCGCCTATGGCGGTTTACAGGAACAGGCGACGTACGGACTGGGACCTTTACAAAGTGGTCCTGTCCTCTACCCTCCAAGAAAACGCTTCTCACGGTAGGTCTTGCCTCTTGTAGCGCCTCTCTCAGACATATCGTTTGCTTCATAGCAGCCTGCCCGGAGATTAAAAAAAGGGGTAGAAAGAAACCGTACTGGTGGACCCCTGAAATCTCCGAGCAAAGGAAGAACAGCAGAAAACTCTTTAATCAGGCAAAACAGACAGGGATCTGGTCCCCCTACAGGGACGCCTTAAAATCTTTTAAGAAGTTAACCAGGAGAGCCAAAAGGGAATCCTGGAAAAACTTCACAAGCAATATTGAGGAAGTCTCGGCGGCAAATCGCCTACGTAAGGTCCTCTCCAAAAACCCTACTCCTCTCAGCTGTATTCGTACAGCTGATGGAGAATGGGCCTCATCTAGTGCTGAAATCCTGGATACCCTGGTCACGGCCCACTTTCCGGGCAGCACCTCTCAACCATACCTACCCTCGAACTCGCAATCTAACCCAAGGCCGTCGCGGCCCTTGGACCACATAGTCAGCAGAAAAGGAGTTAACTGGGCAATCAGGTCCTTCAAACCCTTCAAATCACCGGGACTATATGGTATATTTCCCGCCGAACTACAAGCTGCGAGCGATCTTATTAGTCCGCTGCTAATTTCCATTCTTCACTTACAAGGTATGCCAACAGAGGAACCCCCCAAGGGGGTGTTCTCTCTCCTCTAATTTGGAACCTGACGGTGAACACTCTTTTATCTAGACTAAAGCACACCGGCTGCCAGGTCATTGCCTATGTAGACGACATAGCCCTGACGGCTACTGGCAAGCATCCTTGGGTGCTTAGCGAACTCTTGCAAAATGCGCTGAATCTAACAAAAACCTGGTCTGAGGAATGTGGACTAAGCATCAGCAGTGCAAAAACTGAGATGCTGCTCTTCACCCGCAGACGCAATATACCAGATTTCACCGCCCCATCGCTGAATGGGAGGGTGATCAAACTCTCTACCGAGGTTAAATACCTTGGCGTAATTTTTGACAAAAGGCTGAACTGGAGGCGTAATATGGAGGAACGCTCCAGGAAAGCCACAATGGCGCTCTACGCCTGTAGGTCGGCAATCGGAAAAAAGTGGGGTCTTCAGCCCGACATTGTCCACTGGATCTACACGGCAGTGGTGCGACCTATACTATTCTACGCCGTCACCATATGGTGGCCGGCTCTCGAGATCCAATCCAACAAAACCAAAGCCACAAAGGTGCAACTGGGTGATTTAAATGCTGAAGCTCATTTATTTTTAATAATTTTAGTTATTACGTAATTAGAAAACAAAATAACAACAATGAAAGTTTGTTTTTGTTTTGCTAATCTTAAATCAGGGGAAAATATTGAAAGATAATAACAAACATTGAAAACTACATTTCAGTATAGCAAGTAATACACGAAGACACTTTTGGTCCTTTAGATTTCACATCAGAGATATCTGACTGCACAAAGTTTATAATTTTCATCATCTTCCTCTAATAGGTTTTGCATTTGTATACTTTCAGTTATTCATTTCTTAGCCATGTTGAGCAAAAACGGCTTCAGGCGCGAGCTAATGAATTGAGTCGAAGAATATAATTTTTGATACGCTGAATTGCGTGCTCTTTATTGATATTCTAAAAACTGTTGGATTTACACAAATTTTAGTGCTACTTATACTATTGAGATACGACGGTTCTTATCTTGTTTGCTTGTTATCTTGTTTGCTTATGAATGCGTCGGTTGCTATCGTAGCTATTTGGGTTTTTATACCCAGCGTACTAGTACTAGTGCAAGGGTATATTAATTTTGTTCACATAACGGTAGTTTGTAACGGCACAAAATTATCGAGATAGATATAGAGTTCCATATATGAAAGTTCTTAGTTTGAAAAGAGGATTTCATTCAGGCATGTCCGTCCGTCTGTGTACACGATAACTTGAGTAAAAATTGAGATATTTGCATGAAATTTTATATACAGGTTACTCTTTGGACAAGGTAGGTTGCTATTGAAAATGGGCGAAATCGGATGATAACCACGCCCCCTTTTTCGATATCGAAAATTTCGAAAATCACAAATAGACATATTTCGGTAACTGAAATGGCTAAAATGATGTAATTTCATAGGTGAATCCAACCGGCCATCCTCTTATGATTTTTGCAAACAAATTTTATAGTGGGCGTGGCACCACCCACTTTTAAGGGTGGAATTTTTGAAAATTTGACTGGTCGTAACTTTTAAACTGATTAAGATGGAACGATGAAATTTGGCACAAGGCATACTAGTATCGTTGGGAGTATATGTGATGAAATTGGATAAAATCGCCTCCCAACCATGCCCACTTTCGATATCGAAAATTTCGAAAAACACACAAATTGAGATATCTCGGTAACTGAAATGGCTAAAATGATATAATTTCATGGGTGAATCACCCAGGTCATCCTCTTATGATTTCTCCATAAATTTTTTATAGTGGGCGTTGCACCGCCCACTTTTGAGGGTGGATTTTTTGAAAATTTGACTGGTCGTAACTTTTAAACTGATTAAGATAGAACGATGAAATTTGACACAATGCATACTAGTATCGTTGGGAGTATATCTGATGAAATTGGATAAAATCGCCCTCCAACCATGCCCACTTTCGATATCGAAAACTTCGAAAATCACCTATATTGACATAGTTCGGTAACGGAAACGGCTAAAATGATATAATTTCACAGGTGAATCGCCCTGGTCGTCCTCTTATGATTTCTTCATACATTTTTTATAGTGGGCGTGGCACCGCCCACTTTGAAGGGTGGATTTTTTGAAAATTTGACTGGTCGTAACTTTTAAACCGATTAAGATAGAACGATGAAATTTGGCACAACGCATACTAGGGTTAGGTTCAAGTGGCTGCCGCAGAGGCACACTTAGGCCAGTTTTGAAAGGCCCGTTGTGATACCACCAACACAAGGAAAGTCAGTCCCAGGACCCAGCCATATGGAAAATCCCTGAGTTGTTGGGATTTTCCACATAGCAGAATCCCGGGACTGACACTCCTAAACCGACACCGTTACTCCTCCTCGAACCACTTAGATGACTTTATGAAGCCCATCAAGTCCTTTATGTCCATTTCCGCGATCTGGCTTAGGCTATCCAGGAACGGAACTCCCAAAAAGCGCGTTCTCGCGCCGCTTAAAGCCGGACAGTTGCAGATGAGGTGCTCCACTGTTTCCTCCTCCTCATCATCTTTGCAACTCCTGCAGCATCGTCGGTAGGGCACACCTAGCCTTTCTGCATGCCTACCAATGAGGCAGTGAC